>OY992892.1:52606874-52809374 GCA_963921405.1 Cepaea hortensis | reverse complement strand
AGGCTATCTTCTTACTTACAGCTGAGCCTACCTTTGCTTGCTTACCTTTTAGCTTCTTCATCCCATATGGCTTTTACAAGAACGCAGTGCATTTAACTGTGGCCACATTAAAGGGGTGGGGTTAAAGGGCAGAAAAAGTAGAATATTCTACATTTATCATAACGTTTTATACATTTTACAACTATTTAATTATTCTCATTTTCTGCATTTACCTTAAAATTTAAATATTTCACAAGTATTTTAACTTCTATTCTTAAGTATTTCGTGCCCTTTTACAGGACGTTACAATCAACCCCAGCTGTTATTGGCTGCGCGTGGCAATTTAACGTTCAGTAGCCTGCCATTGCTTTCTGAACGAGAAGTCAACATTTACGTTCAAGTGACAGCTGTGTGAAATGAACTCCGTCAGCAGAGAAAGCTTGAACGCGATGACAATAAACGCCTCGGTTACGCAGACCTCATAGAAGAGGGAAGCAGGAAGTAAGGACTAGAGGACGCACTAGTGCATCCTATAGTTTATACTTCCTTCTTCTCACTTCTATGAGCGCCATACAATACGTATGTGTTTATTTATTCTTAGTGGCCTCAAAGGCTTCCCCAACTGACATTTCTGTCAGATTCTAGAACTACATTAACTACCTTAACTTATGTAATATTCTGCATCTACGTAAATTTATTTAAATATTCTTCAACTACCTTAACCTGCCCAATGTACCCTTTATATTCAATAGCTTTTTAAACTAGCAAATAATCTTATTTTAATGCGACTTTCTATAGTATCCTTTGTTTTAATTATTTTTTTGCCATTAATAATTTATTACTATTAGTGCAGGAAACTTGCCGTCTTGACAGACGATAGTTTGTTGCATTGTGCTTCAAAAAAAAAAAAAAAAAAGGCACAATAACTGCTATGGCTGGGACTCCTTAATTGTGTAATTTTATATTTAATGCAATCCCGAAGAAATCAGGAGCCTTGGAATGTGATAAACATCGAACAATTAGCATAATGAACCACATCACGAAGATATTGCAAAGAATAATAATGCAAAGAGTTAGGAAGAAATACAACCCGACATAGGAGAAGAACAATATTGGTTCGTAGAAGGCAAGGGTACTGTAAATGTTGTGTATATGCTAAGAACATTAATTGAACGTTCTATTGAAGTAAACAAAGACATACGCCTTCGCTTTAGTGACTACACAAAGGCTTTTGATAAAGTAAAACATGTCAACATGATGAAGATGCTTGCAGAGCTACAAATGATGGGAAAGACCTTAGACTTGTAAACAACAAATATTGGAAACAACAATTTGCCATAAAGAATGATAGAGAAGTAGGTCAATATCACCAAATTAAAAGAGGTGTGCTCTAGAGATGTGCAATGTCTCCAGATCTTTTTTTCCTTTTAGAGTGAAAATAATTTTAGAAATTAAGAAGAAATGAAAGGAATCACTATTGGGGCACGTAACATCAATAACATTAGATATGCGGATGATACAGTACTGATTGCAGACAATCAGCAGGATCTGCAACATTTAGTAGATGCGGGTGTTGCATAAAGTGAACAACTAGGGTTAGAATTAAATCGTAAGAAGGCACAGATTATGGTGGTCACGAGGAAGAAAGAAATATCAAAATGTAATATACAGGTAACGGGGAATATTCTTAAATAAGTGAATCGGTATAACTGTTTCGGAACAGTCACAACATCTGATGGGAGGTGCTTTGAGCGAACTAGAATAAGAATCGCAATGGCGAAGGTAGCCATTTGCGAGAAGGAAAACATGCTGACCAATAAAAAATATGTCAATTGCAACGTGAAAAAGAGTTCTGAAGTACTACATAGAACCTGTTCTTTTGTGTTTGATGTGAAGCATGGACAATGAACGGACAATCTGAAAAAGCATCTAATGTCTGTGGAAACGTGGTTGCCGGGGCCCATAAGGGAAGCAAAGAATAGCAACACTGCAGCCTACCACGCATGTCGTAAGAGGCGACTAAGGAGGCTTGATGGTTCCGTCGCCCTGCTACTGAATGAGTGCGTGGTGCGACACTGTGAGCTGTGAGTTTCGTGTGAAATGCTTTTGAATCTGCCCGAGGTGTTTTGGAACGTGACTGCATGTTCGGAGCGATGACAGATGGCTATGTCCCAGAGTTGACCGATTTTTGCCTTATGCAGAAATGCGTGGCTGCTGGGCTTCTGGTTGACTTCCACTGCCATCGACGATGAACTGTATTTTCGTGGACTGTGTGGGTGAACATCTAAGAAACATCCAGATGGGAAAATGACTGCCGATTCCATCAGAGATAAACTGGGTGTTTTGTGGGGGTCTATTGTGTTGACATTCTGGCGGCAGCATTATGCACAGTGTATCTGTGCGGGCTGTTGTTTGTCGAGACTCCTGTCTTTTCCACTTTTCACAATGGGCAGTGGGGAGCGTTTTGTGTGATATTCACTGGCACAGGAATGGAGCATAATGGGGACGACCCGTTGCTGTGAAGTTGGAACTGCGACTAACTAACTAACTAACGTGGTTTCTGAGGGAAAATGCAAAGAATTCCATAGAAATAAAGAAAAGCCCAATGACCAAGTCCTGCAAGAAACAAATGAAAAACGTAAACTGATTAGATCAATTAGACGTAGACAGTCGTAATTGTTTGGATACATTATGAGAATAAAAAAATTTGAGAAGTTGGTGACAACTGGAAAGATTGCGTGGAAAAGAACAAGAGAGAAATAAATACCTGAATGACTTGGCCACGTGGTATTGTCGAAACAAGAACATGACCGCCAACGCTTATTGGCATGGGTTATGATGATGATGATGATGATGATGATGATGATGATGATGATGATGATGATGGCAACCAGGGATGGAGTTATACCTCTCCAAAGCACAAATCCTGGACTGGACTGTAGAGACCATGCGTTGCCCATGCAGCATGATCCCTCTCGCGGTCTACCTAGTTTACTCTAGAGCAGTGTTTCCCAACCTTTTTTGTACCGTGCCCCACTTAAGCCTTTCTAAAATTCATATTGCCCCCCTCCCCCGCCCCATGCCCCCCCCCCCTCCCCCTCAACATATACATTATTTTTAATATTCAAAAATTGAAATGTTCACTAAAGAAACTTGAATGATAGGTTTTAGGAAGAAATCACTAGGTAATTATTTAGCAAACACAGTAAGTAAATTTTCAAAACATATAATGGAGAACTGAAATTCAAGTACAAAATAATTTTAATGAAAGATTGTTTCTATATTATTTTAATTATTAGTAATTATTTATTATTTAAATTTAGTGAGATCCTTGCACTTGATGCTTGCTGCAAAGAGATCTTATGTCAGGTTCCAATTTAGTTAACTTCAGTCTCAAGTCTCCCTGTTTTGTTATATTCAGCCGATTTCTTCCATTTTCGAATTGCCCCCCTTAACAGTCAAATTGCCCCCCTGTGGGGCGTGGGCCCCACGTTGGGAAACACTGCTCTAGAGGATAGGTAACACCAATACATCTGGAACAAGACAAGATGCAGAAGTTGCCGGATCAGCAAAGCAATGCTCTTACTATCGAAGCTTTGATCCCAGACCAGTTGCCGACCAAGGCTTAGGGCCTGATCTGGCTTGTCATGACATTTAGTCTTTAGGTTGCATATCCTCTCCTTGGGGTAAGGCTTGTACGCTCCCAATTGCGCTTCTCCGCCCGAAGCCGTTGGCACTGATGGGATGTCGGGTTTGGTAAGCCATGTCCAACATTCGTCGCTAACAGACTGCAGGTAGTAACGTCAACTGTTATACGGCAGCTCAGTCATATCTGACTAAGACCTGACAAGATTATTATTATTATTATTATTATTATTAGTAGTAGCATTATTATTGCTTAATCTTTCGTTAATAATTTAACATCTACATACGACAACAGCTGTATCTCTGCCTGGCTTGTACCACTGGACGAACCATCGATGAAATGATCGCCAGTTCTTCGATGGACGCCACAAATTTCGACATGCTCGGGGACGTCTCTGGGACAGTTCTACGCCTTGAGCTCGATATGTTGTTGACCGTTGATCAGTACTTGGCTCTCTATGTAAGTTATGTGTTTGTTATTGTTTTAGTGGTGTATGTTTTAATTAAAATGTTCAGGGTTTATCCTTTGATAAATATTTACTACAAGGTAAATATTAATCCCAACTATTATCAACATCCGATACCGTTTCAGCAGAATCGTTTTGCTCTAGCGGATTGTATGCAGGTTATTTATGCCTTCTAAAATTTTCGTTGTATTTTCTGTTAGGCTGTATCTTGTCCTCATTTCCAATCCAATCCAATATTTACAGAGGATTTTTTTCGGTTGGGGGGGGGGGGGGGGAGAGAGAGAGAGAGAGAGAGAGAGAGGGGGGGGGGGAGTAGAAATTAGTCCTCGGTCAACCTGATTCTGCAACGTCGGTTGTAACTGAGGTCCGTTTATTTATTTATTTATTTTTTTTTTATTTTTTTTTTGGGGGGGGGGGGGGGTAAATTTGTTTATTCTTTTCTTTCTTTGTTCTCTTTAGAGTTAGTCCTAAGCGGGACTGGTTATAATTTCTTCTATCTGCTCTTCGGGTTCGGTTGGATCTTTTGGGGCTCACACTGACTGGCATTTTCATTAACCTAATCTCGGTGTTTTCAGCCAATTTTTATGTTGAAAGTCCTCTAACTCTTGTGACTTTAAAGTTTCTCCTCATTTATGTTTTCAATAGATTGTTATGTGTTGACATGTGACCAAAATGCCGTGTCTCTCATATTTTTATTATTTTTTTTCTACAGCGTCTTTGAATATTTACTTGTTTAAAGCCTTCTTATTTGTCTGATTTTATTGTGTGTGTGTGTGGTTTTTTTTTCATCCACAAACCTCGCACCATTCTTCTCAAGACCCGCATTTCAAACACCCTAATGTTACACATCATCTTTCTAGTCAAATCTACTTCGTTGAGCAGTTGTTAAATGCACGTAGCATTTAATGATGATCAATTTCAGTTTCGGTGATATTTTTAAGGAGAAGTATACATTTCTTGTTGTTCACTGTAAACTGTGCTATTTTCATCATTATTGTTATGTCTTTAATGTATATGCCGTCTTCTGTCTTCCAATTCTAATTCAAATTTTCAAAACAAAAATTCCAAATTCGGTCTCGTTAAATCTGCCTCCTCAGCTGTGGTTATTGATGAGATCCGTGGTTGTGTGGACTGTTAGTCCTAATTCATACTGGTTTTATTCGTTCTTCAGTCTTTGTTTAGGCAGGCTAGATATAGCTTGATAATTGTTCCAGTCTTCCATTATTTATATGAAAACTATATGGTTTATGGGAGTCGCGATTGTGCAGTGGCTGGCACTCTTGCCTGCCGGCCTGGTGGTCACATGTTCAAATCCCCATCGGGATTTAAAAAACTGAACTGAGCTCCTTGGCCAAAGGAGCCTAAAATGGATACCCGTAACAATCCTGAAAAAATAAAGTTCGACCGGCATATTATTGACCATATCGCTCATGCAGTGTTCATTGGTCCTTAATTTTGGGCTAACGCTAAACATCCAACACACACGAAGGCCCTTAACATTGTCCTCCCCCCCCCCCTTTTTTTTAAAAACAACTGTTGCTCTGTCTATCATTTAAATTAAGCTCACCAATTTAATCCTATCTATATTAACATCTACTGAGCAATGTCCTACAAGAAGCAGATGAACACCGTAAACTGATTAGAGATTTTAGACGTGGGCAATCAACATTTTGGGGCAATTTTTGAGAAGAAACTAGAGAACTTGGTAACAACTGGCAAGACTGGGAGGAAAAGAACAAGGGGAAGACAGATAAGTAACAATCGGGATGGCTTGGCCGCGTGTTATTTTTTGTCATTCATTGACAGTGCTATCAACAACAAGTCACTTGAACAGTTCAAGAAGCCTGATAAGGAGGAGGAAAATGTCACGCCGCAAGGCCAACAACAAAAGACACCAGACACACGAGACGGGCAGATGGAGGCAGCCAAGACCTTAAAGAAGACAACAGGAGAGAACCTGCCTGCGAGCTGCAGAAAAGAACCAGAACCAATAGTGAACTCAAAGGAAGCTGCCACGAGGAAGACCAACGACAACCCACCACAAACAAGAGTGAAGACAGCTGAGAAGAAGAGAGATGAGAAAGACACCAGAGTCCGAATAATCGACTCACAGACAGTCAGATGGGTTGCCAAACGGATCCAAGTGGAGCTGATAGATGAACAGATCCTGAAGCAGCTACAACAGGAGAATCTCCATATCGAATCTTGAGGGCGGAGCGGATTCTGACGTACACCAAGATCCCTACTACACTAGCGGTGGTGACAACTGAGGGCAGCGAGATGCCACGCCAGGTATAGATAAACAAGAAAGTACAACAGCCTAAAGGATTCATTTCAAGAATCATTCAATGCTCAAGATGCCAGAGGGCCGGCTACCGCAGAACAGCATGTCGCAACAAGACAGAAATCTGCTGAAACTGCGCCGAGCATCATACATTCAAAGAATGACGATGGCCAAACTGGACAAAGACTTCCGAACGCCCAACAACAACATAAAGTGTGCCAACTGCCTTGGCAAGCATGGAGCAAAATACCTGGGCTTTCCGTACCTCCAAAGACGCAGAGACGTCTTAAAGATCGCTATTACCACAAAGACACCATATAAGGAAGCAATGCGGAGGTGCGAGGCAACCACGTGCATCTCACAAGCTGAAAAATCTCAACTGCAAAGCCAGATTGACGAGCTAAAGAAACAAGTCAAGCTACTCCAAACACTGGCACCAACCAGCGACAACGAGAAACTGCTGGCTAAATTGAAGGAAATCCAGCAAAACGCCAAGCAAGAGGTGGAATGCATGGCCTTGATAGAGCAGAACGAGGAAATCTTACAAACCATTAGGTCAGAGAGAGAGAGGGGGGGAGAGAGAGAGAGAGACAGAGAGAGAGAGAGAGAGAGAGAGAGAGAGAGAGAGAGAGAGAGAGAGACTGATTAAAGCCGAAAGGGAACTGATCCAAAATAAACCAGTAGATGCCATGAAAATGACCACTGAGAATCCACAAGATGAAGCCAAACCAAAAACTAACCAGGAGCCGCAAGCTACAGCCAGCAACCCAACCACGATGTCCAAGAAATTCAAGAGGCAATCAATATCCCGCAAGACCTACGAAGAAGGTCCAGATGTGTCCTTTGATGAAGACAGCCAAGAGTGGTCCCGATGGGTCCCAACACCGACCACGGAGGAACTCATCGAGAGGTGCGGAGAATACGATAGGGAAAAGCAACTCAAATCTAAATTCGAAAGAGAGGAGAGAGAGAACAAAAGCGTAAGGAAGAAAATGAAGCCATCGAAAAGCTCCTACAGACAATACACAAACAAGGAGGCAAAAAGAAGAAACAAAAAGTCCTTTTAAAGACTACACCCAGTCAAGCAAAAAGCACAAGCGGACAACACTTATAAAATAAACCGCCAGAGGAGACTGACACAAAGGAAAACCCTCCGGCCTACCAATCTCCCAGTTGACGTCACAGGCACAAACTCTGCAAATCGATACGCCAGCTAACATAGGTGCAGAAACCGAGACTAACTTATCCCGCATCATGAACCACTGAGGCTAGTTGAACGTTGGTGGAAAGCTTTATTTTTTCTTCAATAAATCGGAATCCTGGTATGGTCTAGATAAGAACACGGAGCTAATCCACGACTCTGGTGATTGCGTAAGATGGCAAAACATGACTGCCCATGCTTGGCATATACTGATGATGACCTACTGAAGGTGCGGTAGTGTAATATGATAGGCGACAACATGTTCATGTCATGAACGCTAGCTATAGGACGAGCTTTCGACTCCTGCGTTCATCGTCCGCTAACAAAGGAAACGACTGGCCGCTCGTTGTTCCTTCCATGCATTCAGACCTATAAGACATGATTGTCCTATCACACCATAGACTCAGCAGATTTCGGCTTCAGAATATGAATTTGTTTACCATATCCTTAACATGCATTTATTTACCTCATATATATATATGCGTGTGTATATATGTGTGTGTAAACATAATTGTATGATATTCTAACGTTGAGCAACCGTCTTCAGCATACCGAAACAATTCAGTGTTTTCTTGTCTACTTTCAGGGCAAACAGAATACCTTCAACTCAACCAATTCCAAAAGTTCTCCACGAAAGAAAAGGAAGGCTATAAAAAGTCTTAGTACCCGCTGGCCCAAGAAGCAAATCCCGTACAGAATTGAGCCTTCCACCTTCTCCAGGAGGGATATTGGAGAAATCGAGAGTGCTATTGAAGAATGGGAGACACATACGTGCATTGACTTCAAACCTGCAAGAATTTCCGATTCCAATTTCATTAATTTCGAGGACGGCTCGGGCTGCTCATCTCATGTTGGAATGACCAAAGGGAAACAACCCGTTTCATTGGCAGATGGGTGTAGATACAAGGGAATTGTCGCTCATGAAATAGGGCATGCAGTTGGTTTCTTTCACGAACAGAATCGTCCAGACAGAGACGATTATATCATTATCAAAAAAGAAAACATTGTACATCCAGATCTTTATTACAATTTTCAGAAGTATGACTGGTCAGCTGTGTCCACCTATAGTGTCCCGTATGATTACATGAGCATCATGCATTACGGTGGCACGGCATTCTCGGGTAATGGTCAGTACACCATTGTAACAATAAATCCAGCGTTCCAAGAGGTTATTGGAAACCGAGAGGGGCTGAGTTTTAACGATATCAAACTAGCTAATCTGATGTACAACTGCAACGAGTCGTGCAGTTCGTCAGTCAGATGTCCCGCAGAAGGGTTTGTTGGGAAAGACTGTCAATGCTGGTGTCCAGGTGACCCAGTGAAAAAGTGTGGCGGAAGCAGCATCACAATCCGTCCTACTATAAAGCCCACACCGAAGGCCACGACGAGACCAACCATGAGACCCACGATGAGACCAACCATGAGACCCACAATGAGACCAACAATGAGACCCACGGTGCGCCCAACACCGAAACCCACATGCACAGATATGAATGCCAACTGTCCGTCGTGGGCTAGTTCTGGTTTCTGTCAGAGCAGCGATTACGTGAAAACATACTGCAAGGCATCGTGTTCTATGTGTGCAGACACTCTTCCGTCACCTACACCGTGCACAGACAGTAGATTGTTATGCCCGTCTTGGGGTAAACGTGGTTACTGCTACGGCATGTATGGTACATTTATGCGTAAACATTGTCCTGTCACGTGTGGTATGTGCAAGAAACAAACAGTAGTCAGTGGCATGGCCATGAGCGTCAAGATTGGCACGACTGAACTTAGTATGGTAGCTAACAAGAATAATAACGATGACAACAGTGGCATGGCCGCCGCATCTTTAAGAGTTTTAACAATATTATGTGGGGTGTTAACATCGTTTATTTGCTTGTTTTAAGTTATTTACAACAATGTGAAATGATTCCATTTGTTATTATTTGTAATTGTTGAAAGGGCACGTTAGATAAAAACAGAATATAAACAATAAATACAATTAACAGTTTTGATCTAAACAATTTGGAGAGTCTGAATAGTTTACAGGAGATAGCTTATATATAAATGTAGCAAATCTATGTATATGATGTAATTCTCGATAGTTAGTGTGGGGGTGGCTATGGTTGCAAATTGAAATTGGTCCCAACATTAGTAAAGGACCTTGGTACACTGTTTATGGTGTATTGGGGGAGTCCCGATTTTGTAGTGGCTAGACGCTAGCTTGCCCTACTGGCAGTCATAGGTTCGATCAGATTTAGAATTTTGTGTTAAAATTGATCTGGACTGCAAGATCGACCCAGACTAAAATGTTTACCAGGAAATGTCTTGGAAAGCTCAGGCGGCCAGCAAGGTACCAACCACATCTCCTAATGAGTGTCGTTTGTTCTATAACAAATATGGACCTATTCCCATGAGCCCAATACGGCTTTGGCGTGCATAGAGGACTCTCTTCTTGTTGCTTGCAAGACTAAATCTGCGGTACATAATATTTTCTCTTCAAAACTGAAGACGTATATATTTATGATATTTTATCTTTACAGGCATTTTTTTCAGCCTTAACATTTTGCAACGAACGCGTTGTATATATTAACATTAATTTTGACATTTATACATTTTTGACATTGTGATATTTATATTACCTGTTCTTCTTCTTCTTTCGTTGGCTTGAAATATGTCTATAACTGCAATGTTGTCTCTTGTATGAATTTAACTGTCTTTTTTTTAGTTCTATATTACCTGTGTTTCTCTGGAGGTCAGTATGGTCGAATGAATAAGAACTCGTTCTTAAACATCCGGTGTGTTGATATCTAGTGTAGTGAGTTCAACCCCCACACCGTACAGTTGGACTAAAATGTTGACTTCTAGTCCTTTGCTTGGGGATGTAAGTTACAAGTGCCTCTGAAGTTGGAGTGGCTTTGCCTGATGGCGAGGAACACTGGTAAAAGGGAAAGCTAATCCACACGCACAAAATCGGTCCATTGCACTAGAAGTAGTAGCACATGTATGGACTACGTTTGAGTTCAAAGTGAGAGAACGCTGAACAAGAATAATCTGTGCTTCTGGTATACACACAGTGTTATTCCCGCCAGTGCTACTGATTTCATGCACTGTGCTGAGATGTCCCGTATATGATCTATGGGAGGAGACTAAAGTATGTCTGGAGATATCCGAGTGCAATGGAAGTGATCAATGACCAAAACCAAATCAAAGCAAATGAAAATCAAGATCATAATTGGTTGGTTCAATGTCAGCACTTACTAGAAATATTCTCACACCCTGTAATGTAGTGTGCTGAAACGTGTCTTTCGAAATTGCTTTCTGCAATCATACTGGCCCGTTTCATCTTATCTCTTTGTCCCTGAAGTTTCATTTGTGAATAGACAGAGTCATCGTAGCCTTTGTGTGGTTTTGAAAAAAAAAAAGGTTTTTATATTACTGAAAATTAGTTCGCATATTATTGCAAAATATCGTTTGTGCTTCTATGGCATCTATTTAAGTCATTGACCAGGTTAGTGACGTTGAATACTTTTGTGTTTGTTTATGTATGGGAGAGTTTGTGTATGTGTTATTTTACATGTTATTTCTTCTCTGACAAACATGCAATCATAATATATTTAACAGATTTAGTGCCAAACAAGAAGCAGAATTTGGACCAAATAAAATTGATTCGCGGAAAGTGGGAAGTGGTGAAGTGTCACAGCTATGGCTTAAAAGTTGTTAATATGGTAGCAGACATGTTGTATTATATATATATCAACTTAAAGGGGGTTTCATAAGGAAAACTACTGTATATAAGCCAATGGCAGATAGGGGAAGTCGCTTAAGACGATTAACCACCGCATGGCACTTAATCAGTTATTGATAGTTAGTTAGTTAGTTAGTTAGTCGACAGATCATCCTCGTTGCACATCGAACCATTCGGCCCATAAGTGCTCGGATCCCCTCCTCAGCAAATCCCGCAGCGTGTAGCGGCTAACGGCGCCAGTTCTGTGTTGGTTTATCAATCTGCTTTGGCGTCCTGCGTAGTGTTCTTGTTCATGTTATTGATGTAACACATAACAACATAATGTTTACACATAAAATATCCTGGTGGGACAGATCTAAATAAACATTACCATATATAGCCTTTCTTTGCTCGCTCTAAGATAACAATATATATCACTCTCTTAACGTTATCAATTCATCTTAGGTTTTTCCCAGCGCTATACACTTGTTTTGCTCAATGAGGATGTACAAGCACGTAATCTCCACATCACTGGTAAAATAGAGAATCTATCGATCGACAACCCACCACAAACAAGAGTGAAGACAGCTGAGAAGAAGAGAGATGAGAAAGACACCAGAGTCCGAATAATCGACTCACAGACAGTCAGATGGGTTGCCAAACGGATCCAAGTGGAGCTGATAGATGAACAGATCCTGAAGCAGCTACAACAGGAGAATCTCCATATCGAATCTTGAGGGCGGAGCGGATTCTGACGTACACCAAGATCCCTACTACACTAGCGGTGGTGACAACTGAGGGCAGCGAGATGCCACGCCAGGTATAGATAAACAAGAAAGTACAACAGCCTAAAGGATTCATTTCAAGAATCATTCAATGCTCAAGATGCCAGAGGGCCGGCTACCGCAGAACAGCATGTCGCAACAAGACAGAAATCTGCTGAAACTGCGCCGAGCATCATACATTCAAAGAATGACGATGGCCAAACTGGACAAAGACTTCCGAACGCCCAACAACAACATAAAGTGTGCCAACTGCCTTGGCAAGCATGGAGCAAAATACCTGGGCTTTCCGTACCTCCAAAGACGCAGAGACGTCTTAAAGATCGCTATTACCACAAAGACACCATATAAGGAAGCAATGCGGAGGTGCGAGGCAACCACGTGCATCTCACAAGCTGAAAAATCTCAACTGCAAAGCCAGATTGACGAGCTAAAGAAACAAGTCAAGCTACTCCAAACACTGGCACCAACCAGCGACAACGAGAAACTGCTGGCTAAATTGAAGGAAATCCAGCAAAACGCCAAGCAAGAGGTGGAATGCATGGCCTTGATAGAGCAGAACGAGGAAATCTTACAAACCATTAGGTCAGAGAGAGAGAGAGGGGGAGAGAGAGAGAGAGACAGAGAGAGAGAGAGAGAGAGAGAGAGAGAGAGAGAGAGAGAGAGAGAGAGAACTGATTAAAGCCGAAAGGGAACTGATCCAAAATAAACCAGTAGATGCCATGAAAATGACCACTGAGAATCCACAAGATGAAGCCAAACCAAAAACTAACCAGGAGCCGCAAGCTACAGCCAGCAACCCAACCACGATGTCCAAGAAATTCAAGGGGCAATCAATATCCCGCAAGACCTACGAAGAAGGTCCAGATGTGTCCTTTGATGAAGACAGCCAAGAGTGGTCCCGATGGGTCCCAACACCGACCACGGAGGAACTCATCGAGAGGTGCGGAGAATACGATAGGGAAAAGCAACTCAAATCTAAATTCGAAAGAGAGGAGAGAGAGAACAAAAGCGTAAGGAAGAAAATGAAGCCATCGAAAAGCTCCTACAGACAATACACAAACAAGGAGGCAAAAAGAAGAAACAAAAAGTCCTTTTAAAGACTACACCCAGTCAAGCAAAAAGCACAAGCGGACAACACTTATAAAATAAACCGCCAGAGGAGACTGACACAAAGGAAAACCCTCCGGCCTACCAATCTCCCAGTTGACGTCACAGGCACAAACTCTGCAAATCGATACGCCAGCTAACATAGGTGCAGAAACCGAGACTAACTTATCCCGCATCATGAACCACTGAGGCTAGTTGAACGTTGGTGGAAAGCTTTATTTTTTCTTCAATAAATCGGAATCCTGGTATGGTCTAGATAAGAACACGGAGCTAATCCACGACTCTGGTGATTGCGTAAGATGGCAAAACATGACTGCCCATGCTTGGCATATACTGATGATGACCTACTGAAGGTGCGGTAGTGTAATATGATAGGCGACAACATGTTCATGTCATGAACGCTAGCTATAGGACGAGCTTTCGACTCCTGCGTTCATCGTCCGCTAACAAAGGAAACGACTGGCCGCTCGTTGTTCCTTCCATGCATTCAGACCTATAAGACATGATTGTCCTATCACACCATAGACTCAGCAGATTTCGGCTTCAGAATATGAATTTGTTTACCATATCCTTAACATGCATTTATTTACCTCATATATATATATGCGTGTGTATATATGTGTGTGTAAACATAATTGTATGATATTCTAACGTTGAGCAACCGTCTTCAGCATACCGAAACAATTCAGTGTTTTCTTGTCTACTTTCAGGGCAAACAGAATACCTTCAACTCAACCAATTCCAAAAGTTCTCCACGAAAGAAAAGGAAGGCTATAAAAAGTCTTAGTACCCGCTGGCCCAAGAAGCAAATCCCGTACAGAATTGAGCCTTCCACCTTCTCCAGGAGGGATATTGGAGAAATCGAGCGTGCTATTGAAGAATGGGAGACACATACGTGCATTGACTTCAAACCTGCAAGAATTTCCGATTCCAATTTCATTAATTTCGAGGACGGCTCGGGCTGCTCATCTCATGTTGGAATGACCAAAGGGAAACAACCCGTTTCATTGGCAGATGGGTGTAGATACAAGGGAATTGTCGCTCATGAAATAGGGCATGCAGTTGGTTTCTTTCACGAACAGAATCGTCCAGACAGAGACGATTATATCATTATCAAAAAAGAAAACATTGTACATCCAGATCTTTATTACAATTTTCAGAAGTATGACTGGTCAGCTGTGTCCACCTATAGTGTCCCGTATGATTACATGAGCATCATGCATTACGGTGGCACGGCATTCTCGGGTAATGGTCAGTACACCATTGTAACAATAAATCCAGCGTTCCAAGAGGTTATTGGAAACCGAGAGGGGCTGAGTTTTAACGATATCAAACTAGCTAATCTGATGTACAACTGCAACGAGTCGTGCAGTTCGTCAGTCAGATGTCCCGCAGAAGGGTTTGTTGGGAAAGACTGTCAATGCTGGTGTCCAGGTGACCCAGTGAAAAAGTGTGGCGGAAGCAGCATCACAATCCGTCCTACTATAAAGCCCACACCGAAGGCCACGACGAGACCAACCATGAGACCCACGATGAGACCAACCATGAGACCCACAATGAGACCAACAATGAGACCCACGGTGCGCCCAACACCGAAACCCACATGCACAGATATGAATGCCAACTGTCCGTCGTGGGCTAGTTCTGGTTTCTGTCAGAGCAGCGATTACGTGAAAACATACTGCAAGGCATCGTGTTCTATGTGTGCAGACACTCTTCCGTCACCTACACCGTGCACAGACAGTAGATTGTTATGCCCGTCTTGGGGTAAACGTGGTTACTGCTACGGCATGTATGGTACATTTATGCGTAAACATTGTCCTGTCACGTGTGGTATGTGCAAGAAACAAACAGTAGTCAGTGGCATGGCCATGAGCGTCAAGATTGGCACGACTGAACTTAGTATGGTAGCTAACAAGAATAATAACGATGACAACAGTGGCATGGCCGCCGCATCTTTAAGAGTTTTAACAATATTATGTGGGGTGTTAACATCGTTTATTTGCTTGTTTTAAGTTATTTACAACAATGTGAAATGATTCCATTTGTTATTATTTGTAATTGTTGAAAGGGCACGTTAGATAAAAACAGAATATAAACAATAAATACAATTAACAGTTTTGATCTAAACAATTTGGAGAGTCTGAATAGTTTACAGGAGATAGCTTATATATAAATGTAGCAAATCTATGTATATGATGTAATTCTCGATAGTTAGTGTGGGGGTGGCTATGGTTGCAAATTGAAATTGGTCCCAACATTAGTAAAGGACCTTGGTACACTGTTTATGGTGTATTGGGGGAGTCCCGATTTTGTAGTGGCTAGACGCTAGCTTGCCCTACTGGCAGTCATAGGTTCGATCAGATTTAGAATTTTGTGTTAAAATTGATCTGGACTGCAAGATCGACCCAGACTAAAATGTTTACCAGGAAATGTCTTGGAAAGCTCAGGCGGCCAGCAAGGTACCAACCACATCTCCTAATGAGTGTCGTTTGTTCTATAACAAATATGGACCTATTCCCATGAGCCCAATACGGCTTTGGCGTGCATAGAGGACTCTCTTCTTGTTGCTTGCAAGACTAAATCTGCGGTACATAATATTTTCTCTTCAAAACTGAAGACGTATATATTTATGATATTTTATCTTTACAGGCATTTTTTTCAGCCTTAACATTTTGCAACGAACGCTTTGTATATATTAACATTAATTTTGACATTTATACATTTTTGACATTGTGATATTTATATTACCTGTTCTTCTTCTTCTTTCGTTGGCTTGAAATATGTCTATAACTGCAATGTTGTCTCTTGTATGAATTTAACTGTCTTTTTTTTAGTTCTATATTACCTGTGTTTCTCTGGAGGTCAGTATGGTCGAATGAATAAGAACTCGTTCTTAAACATCCGGTGTGTTGATATCTAGTGTAGTGAGTTCAACCCCCACACCGTACAGTTGGACTAAAATGTTGACTTCTAGTCCTTTGCTTGGGGATGTAAGTTACAAGTGCCTCTGAAGTTGGAGTGGCTTTGCCTGATGGCGAGGAACACTGGTAAAAGGGAAAGCTAATCCACACGCACAAAATCGGTCCATTGCACTAGAAGTAGTAGCACATGTATGGACTACGTTTGAGTTCAAAGTGAGAGAACGCTGAACAAGAATAATCTGTGCTTCTGGTATACACACAGTGTTATTCCCGCCAGTGCTACTGATTTCATGCACTGTGCTGAGATGTCCCGTATATGATCTATGGGAGGAGACTAAAGTATGTCTGGAGATATCCGAGTGCAATGGAAGTGATCAATGACCAAAACCAAATCAAAGCAAATGAAAATCAAGATCATAATTGGTTGGTTCAATGTCAGCACTTACTAGAAATATTCTCACACCCTGTAATGTAGTGTGCTGAAACGTGTCTTTCGAAATTGCTTTCTGCAATCATACTGGCCCGTTTCATCTTATCTCTTTGTCCCTGAAGTTTCATTTGTGAATAGACAGAGTCATCGTAGCCTTTGTGTGGTTTTGAAAAAAAAAAAGGTTTTTATATTACTGAAAATTAGTTCGCATATTATTGCAAAATATCGTTTGTGCTTCTATGGCATCTATTTAAGTCATTGACCAGGTTAGTGACGTTGAATACTTTTGTGTTTGTTTATGTATGGGAGAGTTTGTGTATGTGTTATTTTACATGTTATTTCTTCTCTGACAAACATGCAATCATAATATATTTAACAGATTTAGTGCCAAACAAGAAGCAGAATTTGGACCAAATAAAATTGATTCGCGGAAAGTGGGAAGTGGTGAAGTGTCACAGCTATGGCTTAAAAGTTGTTAATATGGTAGCAGACATGTTGTATTATATATATATCAACTTAAAGGGGGTTTCATAAGGAAAACTACTGTATATAAGCCAATGGCAGATAGGGGAAGTCGCTTAAGACGATTAACCACCGCATGGCACTTAATCAGTTATTGATAGTTAGTTAGTTAGTTAGTTAGTCGACAGATCATCCTCGTTGCACATCGAACCATTCGGCCCATAAGTGCTCGGATCCCCTCCTCAGCAAATCCCGCAGCGTGTAGCGGCTAACGGCGCCAGTTCTGTGTTGGTTTATCAATCTGCTTTGGCGTCCTGCGTAGTGTTCTTGTTCATGTTATTGATGTAACACATAACAACATAATGTTTACACATAAAATATCCTGGTGGGACAGATCTAAATAAACATTACCATATATAGCCTTTCTTTGCTCGCTCTAAGATAACAATATATATCACTCTCTTAACGTTATCAATTCATCTTAGGTTTTTCCCAGCGCTATACACTTGTTTTGCTCAATGAGGATGTACAAGCACGTAATCTCCACATCACTGGTAAAATAGAGAATCTAGGATGACAGTTCCAATATGTATATACTATCTCTCCGTGGACAAATAGACCAGTTTTCATGTGTTTAACTCTTAACAGATTGGAATTCAGTCCTTGGGGGGGCGATCATTAATATTTCGAGAGCGAGTCAAGTACTCGAAGCAATAAGTTATAACAAACTTTTCGTTTTGTTTAGTTCCGGTTATAACTTGTATATATTCCTCTTAGATCTAATGATACGCCAGTCTTTTTATGAATGAAGTAAAACCACAATTGTATGTGCTATTGTTTGTTTATATTTAATAAATAGGTTCTGAATCTTCTTTTGTGAATACTGTCTAAGTTATTACACATCTTTTTGTGAATACTGTTTAGACAATGTGAAGAAATAAAGATTTTTCAAAATGGATATCTGTGTTTGATTTTCTGAACTGAAACTTAAAACTATGATGACAAAATCACACTACATCCATGATGCAGTCAGAGACAAAGCAAGGGGAATCCTTGAGGACCGACAATTTCAACAATATAGGCCGAGTAACTGACAAAAGCATTCATCAGAACAAATTTGTAGAAACAGTCTACAAACACAAGTTAATTTTTGGACAGAGAGATGTATACATACAAAGTCAATTTTGATTGTTTCGCTATAAAACGTCTGTCTTGTTTTCTATTTTCCTCAGATGTGTGATAGTATTTATAGCATAAAAGATAGTGTGATGTGTGACAGCATTGATAGCATAAAGGAGAGTGTGATGTGTGACAGCATTGATAGCATAAATAAATGGTAGTGTGATGTGCGATAGTATTCATAGCATAAAGGATAGTGCGATGTGTGATAGTATTCATAGCATAAAGGATAGTCTGATATATAATAGCATTGATAGCATAAATGATGGTGTGATGTGCAATAGCGTTGTTAGGACAACGGATAGTGTGATGTGTGATAGCACTGATAGCATAAAAGATGGTGTGATGTATGAAAGCATTGATAACATAAATGATAGTGTGATAGCATTGTTAGCATAACGGATAGTGTGATATGTGGTAGCAATGATAGCATAAAGAATAGTGTGTTATGTGATGGCGCTGATAACATAAAGGATCGTGTGATAGCGCTAATAGCATAACGGAAATAGTGTTAAAATCTGTATGCATTACGAAATGACCCAGTATGAAAGACAAGACAAAGAAGTTTATTTCATAATGCCCCGACCAATGTGAGGGGGGGGGGTGAAGAAGAGGGGGGGGGGGTCAAGAACTTAGAACTTAATTAAATCTGTTTATTTATACACAATAGAAACATATAATCATTGTTCTTCTTATTTTGTTCACTCGAAATATACTGTCTATATATGAAATGCTGTGTCTTTATAAATTTCACTGATTTTTTAATTCACTCAGTGGTCCATAAAGTTTATTTATGAAAACATTTTAACATGCATATCTTTTAAAATGGTTCCCTTTGGTAAATACAGTTTTGTCAAAGCTCATAATCTGTTGCATACATGTATAAAAAAAATTATCTCAGAAGTCTTGTAGCTACATTACTGCATTGGTGTTAATCTCCTCGCCATCCTCGTTTCATTGCTGATGTGACGCACCTGCCTGAACAAGAATGATCAAGATATGCTAGATCGAGGGAACATGGATGATGTTTCGGGTCAATCACATTGTGCGTCGCGAGGTACTGTTCCACCAGTAGGCATCGATGCGCTAGCACATCACACATAAAATTTAAAAATCATGGGGACATGTATGTGACTTCTAGTCTTCTTAAACGACATCGACACGCTATAGATGCATCATGCACTTTAAAATATCTTTGCAGCTACAAATTGTACAGGGTAAACTGTTAGCTGATCATGCTTCGAAGAACACTTGTTACTTCAGCGAGCCGCTGTGGTTGTAGATGACATTTTCGAATTCCGGTCAGTAACAATGGCTTTCAATTTGTATGTTGTTTAGTGAGTCCTCTCGTCTCTACTTCTCTCTTCTACTTCTATAAATGTCAAACAATACAAGCGTGTTTATTTATGAACTATAACGCAGTTCTTACACGCTTGCCTGCCGGTCCAGTAGTCATGATTTCGAATCCCCCATCAAAGCTGATTTATGTATAACCGACCTGGGCTCCTTGATCGACCCAGCCGAAATTGGGTAACCGGATATGTCCGGAACAATCACATGCTTACCCTCATACTCCATCCAGCATTCTTTCTCTCTGTCTACCCTTACTTCATTATCAATGTTCTTTCAAGTCATCACTATGTTTTCCCGTGACTCTCTTCTCATCACATGGTAAAAAACACTATCTCATGTATCACTGTTCTTGCCAGTTATTTACCGTGTTTTCACGTGACCCTCTTCGCCTTACATGGCAAAATAACACTGCCTCATTGATCACTGTTCTTTCAGGTCATCACGATTTTTCACGTGCCTCTCCTCTCATTATATTTGCAAAAGAAAACTGTTTATAGTAATTGTATACTGTATATGAATATTATAGGTCAGCATGGCCGTGAGATTTATGCCCTTGCGATTAAACTTCCTATGCCGTGGCGGCTGAGTAATGGGACGGTTCCCTACACCGGAAATTTGGACTTAAACGTTGACATCTCGTTCAGAAATCACTGGCAAACTACTAAACATAAAATTGCTTTCAACATAAGGCTGGGGTTTATTGCAACGCCCTGCAAAGAACACGCAACCTTTTAGATATTCGCATGACTGTTTTTATTCTGTTATAAGCAAACAAAGTACTTCAGTAGTGCTTGGCCCCGAAAAAATTGACTATCTTCAGTAACATACAGTGTCATGAAGGTAAAGGGCCAAAACATTTAAAGAAAAGAGAACATTTTGACGATTTCAAATCTCCTGTCGTGCTAGCTCCAGGTTTTACCACTGTGTTAATTAGGTCATTAGGAAGACATGATTGTCAAGGAATGGATAAGGTATGAATGGATCTCACACTTGCACGAGAGTTTTTTTTTTTTTTTGGTGCGTGGAGCACGGTTTCTAACGAGTGCCAGGAGAAGACAATTCTCGTGTTGAACTAGGGATTACTAGCGGAGACACGGTCCAGATCGAACGTGTCAGAACGATTGCAAGAATGGCACCAGCCATGTGCCGTTTGTACATTATATTTTAGTTTTTGAGTGATAGCATCTGTTCATATATTAGTTGAGAATAACTGTGTGATTATATGCAAGTATAAACTGTTGTAAATATGAAGCTGCGAAATAGATGATAAAAACAGCGCAAGCTTCTGTTATGTTCTTTAGTTAAACTTGTGACTAGGACGAGAGTTGCAGAGAGCGAGTGGCTAGCAAACGTGGACAAGCAATCAAGATGTGATAGCAAAGTAATCAGAAGATAATAAATCATGGCGCAGAGATCTTTAGCCATTAAATACGGAGCACAGAAATAGCTCCATGAGAAAATTACAGCTATGGAGTCGACATGCTAATCGAAAGACAACGAGCTAAAGTGAGCCAAAATGGTTGGCTTAAAAGTCGCTTCATGACAGTTATAAAAGAATTATAGTCATGCCTGGAAAGATTTTGGATATGAAAATTAAAACAATGTATTCCCCTAGTGAATGTAAACACAGACGCCACAAACAATATGTTACATAATTTATTGCCTGGCATATTTCGCTGAATCTCGTCAGATGTATATTGTTCCGCATTCGAACAATGCCCTTGACTAATGTTTTGATTGTTTCAACTTAAGAATTGTTCATTTATTCACTTCATACGATATATAACTTTACAGTGTGCACCTGACAAGATGCAGCGAAATATACAAGACAATAAATTGCGCAATATATTGTTTGTGGCTTCCGCGCTTAAATTCAAGATACGGCAAACAAAGACGTTGACAGACAGAAAAAATATTCTTTTATGCACGCACACACGCACGCACGCACACATACACACACACGCACACACACACACACACCGATCGACCGACCCACCGACCCACCAACTGACCGACCGACCGACCGACTTACCGACAGACCGACCGAACGAACGAACGAACAATCTTTATTTTCAAAGGGTCAAGAATTGTGTTACAACGTGCTGGTACGGGAGCCGGTCGTTCAGAAAGCAATGGCAAATTACTGAACGTAACATTTGCCTAATACATCAACAGCAGCTGAAAAATGCTGATATTGACTGCAACGTCCCGTAAGGGATACGCAACAACAACAAAAAACAGAAACATAAAAAGAATTGGGCACGCAGGCCCGTCTGACTGTCGGATCCGTTTAGATTGATGGCTCAATCCCAAAGAGATAAAGGATGAAAAATCTTTTTTCCCAATGCGATCCTGCCCGTTTAATTAATTTAGCTGTACTGACTCAATTGTTTGAGACCAGAAATAGAGTTTTAGAGAACCAAGGAATACCTTCAGGAAATAACTGACAAAGTTGTATTCCCTTTTATACCCAAAATATCCTTTAAGTAGTTCCTTGCCTCTCCTCTACCAACTAATTAATTCTATCTAGGGTAATTTAAAACAATTTGACTATGACAAGTAAAATACAATCAATACATGACATGACCTCTGTTTTTATGATTTAACAAACACAAATATGGATTTTGTAAATTGCATTCAAAATTACAATTTCCTGTCATAAAATAAGGACATATACATATATAGTAAATATACAGAATTGATGTGCCAATTATAAAGTAGATATTAAGTTAGATTTTTCCCAGTGGCATGTAATGCTAATCTTTTACTGGCCTGGATGATCTGAAAAAAAGAACTGTCTACAATCAGGATTCTCCACTTCAAGCTTTGGGAATCACTCTGGCTATCATAAATTGTAGTATTAGTGTTCCAGGGCGTAGTAGAACATAAGTTGGCTCTTGGTTTTCCTTTCCATTGTTTGACAGGGAAATGTTTACATAAAGATTACCTCTCCTCTGAGACAAATGGAATGGTTGCAGGTGGATAAGTTTCTGCGCTACTCTATCAAGGGCATCACTCAACAATGTGCTCACTCAACAGGTGCTGCATTCAATCTTCACCAAGTCAGGTCTGGATAATGACCACTACCTGCAATTTTAGCATCATACAATTCTAATTATATCATAAATATGACATTAGAAATGAAATGTAAGAGCCTAAGAACATAACCAGTGAAAACAATAAAAGGAATCTTGTTCTTAGAGACAATAACATAGAAGAAAGGTAGTCTTGGTGTTCCCAATTAGTATCACCAACATAGTTGTTTGCTCTCACTCCAATCTTCCACTATCAGGGGTTCAGGGTTTTAACTAGCAGATGTGCAGTTTCATCTTCACCTATGCCTGTCCTCAGGTCTACCGGTTAAGTCATACCTTGATTGATTTGGAATTTACAACTATGTCTCCTATCCCATTCTGTTCCTAGTTAATTCTCTTGTTCATCTTTTTTTTCTTCAAGAAAAAGGGTCTCATACATTAAGGGCTTTTAAAAATCAGTTCCCATTTCCATGAGTATTTGCTTATAAACAAGATAAGTATATTCTGGTATTATTCTTGTATAGCATTCAGGTGTATTCTTCTTCATTAAATGCTTCAAGTAAGAAGATTTCTCCCATTCTCATGGATGTAATTTTGATTATTATCATCATCATCATCATCATCATGGTTTTTATAGTCATTGTACATTCATTATCATTATTTTCATACTTATTACATTGTCATTACAATCATCATCATTATTATCATGCTTATGACATTGGAAATCATTACATTATTCTAAAATTGTCATCCTAATAATTGTTACATCATTTTCATTAAATTACAGTCATCATCATCATCTTTGTAGTACATTATTATCATAACACTAGACCATATGTGTTAACATGAACTACAAAGTGGGATTTTGCTTAAATTACAAACACAGATGCTGGTGCTCTGCGTAATGTATGATATGGTTTGTGTCGTGCTTAGCGCACAAAACTAGATGATTATAGCATGAATGATATTTTATACAAAGTGGTGTTATGCGCCGGAGTGTACTAAATTATTTTTTAGTTTATGGGTTACACCGAAGCATTTCTCTGGTGATAGGCATGGCATTCCACATCAAAGTTGCCGGCTATCATAAGATTGACTGTTGGCTTATACTCCCTCTCTCTCAGCATGTAACTTCACTCACTCACTCAATTTCCTCATGCATCAGTCAACATATCCATCTGTGCATGTGAGGTCAATGCACTCTCTCTGACATCATTCATATGTATGGATGATAATTTCACTCAGTCCATAGACACATTCATATTGGTATGGGTGATAATTTCACTCAGTCTATAGACACATTCATATTGGTATGGGTGATCATATAGGAATAATTCATCACACATCCTTCATACTGTCATGTAAGGTGGGTGATTTCCCAATGATAACCTTAAATGTTAACACCATTGACATCACAATGAGATCTCACCCATTCATCAGACAATCATATCTGTATGGATTACAATCATGCATATGTAGGTGCTTTATACAGAATACATTCACAGATTCACCAGAATGACATTACAAGGGAATCTCATCCTTCAACCTAACTCATACTATTTCATGGATATTTAGTCATGCATGCTGATGGGGTTTATGAAATGATACATTCACATCTGTTTAACAATGATGAACCACACATGACACAAGCATATTCTTCAATGAAATTGACATGTGATCATTAGCCACATTTATGAAATTCACCCAGGATTTAGCAACATGAAATCCAGGAGTTATCTCATGATCTCATAAAATACATACAATTTAGGTGATATATCCAATTCACCTTCAGGCATTATGAATCTTAACCATTCTAACATGCCGGTTGACTAAGTATTATTATGGTGTGGCACAAACATTAATTCCATATGTTTACAACATTGAAAATACATTTGACTCACTGCATGGGTGCCTTAACTCAACACACAAAATTATGATACCTGTAGAATCTGGTTCTCATGGGTTCATGAATTATAAGAAAACTATTTGTTTGTCCATGTGCTCATGTCACAATTAAATCTACTGACTACTTACACATTACACTAGTTTGACTTACCAGTGTTTACACATTTACAATAGTTTCCTTAAGTCTTAAGTTACTCTAGTTCATTGTAGATTGAGTTGCTTAAGAAATAAAATTTACAACATGTGTCTAATGTTTATACATTAACTAAGTTGCTTAGCTGGGAGAAAATAAACACTGTAGTTTTCTCCAAATGTACAGTTTATCTTATGACTATGATAACTGAGTATAATATTATTTAGTTTGTACTAGATTAAATTCTTTAAGAACTCACCATTCCAATTATTGTAGATTGAGTTACTTAAGAAATAAATGTACAACTTGGATTACTGTTTATACATTAAATCAGTGGTTTACTTTGGGAGAAAATAAAATTCGCTATGGGTATTCTTAATTAATAGTTATCTATAAACTATAACAATTAAATTAACTCCTTAATTCACCACATGTGTTCACATGTAGACTTACCCACTCTTCTTCTGGGAAACTGAACTCACAACTTATCTAAGATTTAAACTGAATTAAAGTAAAAATGATGTTTACCTTATTTCAATGAAATGCTTCAATCACCGCATGTAAACAACAAGATGTAAGGACTAGACTCGGCTTGTTTCCAATTCTATTGGCTGATGAGTTTCGGTCCTGCTATTCTCACTTGTTCATAGCGAGTATAGAGCTACCAACACATCAGTGAGGAGGCTCAGCTGCGGCAAAGTCTTGTTTCGTTTTTACAAGCTTCGAAACGAAATAGATGTTTTCGTCACTGAACAAAATAGAGCTGATCCAAAGCTGTCAGATCCAACTTGGCTGTCAAAGTTGTCATTTTTGGTCGACATCACATCCCACATAAAGAACTGAATGTGAAACTTCAGGCTTGTCTGTGACTCTACAGAATCATCAAAGAATTTCGGAGAAAGCTGACATTGTTTGGAACACAGCTGGAAGGAGAAAGCTTTTCTCATTTTCACAGTTTCAAAGAGTTATTCGCTACAATCGCCGAAGATGTCAACCTCGATTTTCCGGAAAAAAAAATTATTCGTGACTTGAAAAAGCATTTTTGGAGAGATTTTTAGATCTTGACAGAACTGAGAGTGACATTCTTCTGTTCCAGAATCCGTTCGATTGTAACCTAGATTGTGTGCCAGCTGATATACAGTTGGAGCTCATTGATTTTAAAGCAAATGACTTGTTGGAAGAGAAGCACAGAGAAGGAAATCTTGTTGAATTTTACCGTTGCTCACCTGATGTTGAGTTTCCGAAACTGAAAAAATGTACCACTGGTATGGCACCAGTGTTTGGAACAACTTATGTCTGTGAGCAAACATTTTCAGAAATGAAGTTTGTGAAGTCAACACATCAAACGAGATTGACTGATGAACATTTGAAAGCAATTCTCTTGATTGGATGCAGGAATTCCAAACCAAACAAGGATGATATATTGAAAGCCAAATATCAGTTTCACAAATCTCACTAACCATTTTTGCTGCCTAGTTTGTGAGATTCGGGTGCTCATTAGGTCTGATGTAACTATCTTTTTGCTAACGTCGTCTTCTTTGATAAATGGTTTTAGTAAATAAATATGTTGGGTGTCTTTGTTTTGTGTGCATTGCATGCCATTCACACACGATTAACTTAGATTTGCTTCATTTTTACCAGAGCTTTCGTTCCGGCTTGCAAGTATTGTTGAAGTTAGCTGCATATCCTTTACAGGACGTTTGCAATCAACACCAGAATTTTTTGCGTAAAAAACAAGTGCAACCCGGTCTGCTGCCAAATCGCGTGCAGTTGTGTTTCTAACGCAGGTATACGGGATTACGAACCGCGTCCGTAATACCTTCGCCACGGAGCCCGTCGCAAGTATTTTACAGAATGAGTATCCGGCCCGCGCTCGTCATTTTGTCAATTATCTGGCCGGCCGTGAAATAAGTTTGGTGACCCCTGCTATAGATGAATGGTAAATGTTGTAATGTAACACTGGTACCATTAGTGTCTGCCGAGGAAGGGAGCGGAGCGCTTATGGGAATGCCCCGAATGCTGTGATGTCCGTTCCTAAATCAATCAATCAATCAATCAATCATGTAACAGTGCTGCTTCAGATAACTGGCAAATTATATATTGTAATACTTGGTGCTTTAGATGAGTGGTAAATGTTGTATTGTAACACTGGTACTTCAAATGAATGGTAAATGTTGCATTGTACCGATGGGACTGGCTATTAATTCACACAAATGTTAACACGACTTCGGGATAGAACGGCTTTACGAGAGATGCCTGACGATTTATACAACATGTGGGGATGGCGTGTAAATTAAGAAGCAGCAATAGAGGAAGAAGAAGAAGAAGAAGAAGAAGAAGAAGAAGAAGAAGAAGAAGAAGAAGAAGAAGAAGAAGAAGAAGAAGAAGAAGAAGAAAACGAATAACACACATACACACACGCACACACCCAGACACACATACACACACACACACACACACACATATATATATATATATATATATATATATATATATATAATTCCCATAAAAGGATATATCAGTAGTACGTGCATGCAACACCATACTTTCACGAACCACTCAAGTAAAAAAAAAAAAGTCGCTTACAAGTCGACAGGGTCGACTTCATTGCACCGGGTTTTATCCCATATGGCTCGGTCTCTTTCCGCAGCACGGAAAGCGTCGCACTAAGCACGAACTCCGTAGCTTTTAGCGACGACCCACAGGAGTCTCCGAAACATTTAACTCGTAAACCGAAGGACGCGGTCCGGAATTGAACCCACAACATTCGGAGCACGAGTCAAACGGCTTGACCACTTCTACTCAAGTAAGAAACTCATAAAGCACTTGAATATGGTAAACTCGCAACAATTTCGTTATATTATTGCTATCAATACGCAACTGGTAATTTGGTTTGAGAAGATACTCGAGAAGTGTAAAATTGTGATTCAGCAGGTGAAATGATTCATCGTTTGTTTAGTAAAGCTCAAGTGTGTTCAATGAGCTGCAATGCAACTGCCTCTTCTTTTGTCGCAAAGATGACGCAGCATGGACTTTCAGCTCTTCAAAATTCCCTTACAAAGTACCTTGAACACCTTGAACAGAAATCATATATAAATACACGGATTCATTCCAACCCAGTTTGAAGTGTAAGAGCTGAATTACAGTTGACTAGACAATTATACAAATTCACTTTTGCGAGCGGCAGATTGTTTCCTAAACAAGGTTGCGTCCTTTGGAAGACACATTTGAAGAGGAAAAGCTAAAGTCTGTTATTTACAGCAAAGAAAGACTGACAACTGAAAGAATACCGAGTAATCAAAACATAACCGAGTTTGAGAGTTTCATAAAAAAACAGTTTCATAAAAGCTAATAACAGACAGTCGAGCATGATGACAATGACTTCAATCGTGTTAAGAGCGTTTTCTGTTGTCTTGATGGTAAGTCCATATTTATACTTGCATTGTGTTGATGTTTTCATAATTGTTTAAAGCTTCACCAGATGAAGTTCTTCCACAGTACTGTCTCACTATGCACATCCTTCTCCACGTTATCTTATCATGCTGCTGCTGCTACTACTACTACTACTACTACTACTACTACTACTACTACTACTACTACTACTACTACTACTACTACTACTACTACTACTACTACTACTACTACTTCATCTTTTTCTTCTTCTTCTTCTTCTTCTTCTTCTTCTTCTTCTTCTTTTCCTACTATTCCGATTATCGTACTATTACAATTACTAATGAATCCAAAAAAAAAAAAAAAAAAAACGAGAAGTAGATTGTGAGCTTTACAAGAGCACGATTACAAGAATCAAAATGGACGTTGCGGCCAAACCCGTCAGAACAATCAAACAAAAACAGACACACAACTACACGAAAGAGACTACGTGAAAATATTAATATATATTATATTATTATGTATCCTTCATTCATTCAGTGGCATGTCCTTTGCAGAACCTCGCTCCAATAACAACCTTCCGGAAAACATCTCGATCATAAGCAAGATGTCCCGCGTCCGATACACCCATCTGGGGATCATCCGCCACATCCTGCACCCATCTTCTCTTCGGCCTTCCTCTTCCATTCTTCCCAGGCTTATGTTTTTTTTTTAATGTTGCATATCCCTTGCGGGACGTTGCAATCAACACCATCATTTTTCAGCTGCTGTTGATGTAGTAGACAAGATTTACGTTCAGTAGTTTGCCATTGCTTTCTGAACGACCGGCTCCCATACCAACACGTTATAACCCAACGCGACACTGTCTGCTGCACAAATCGGTCGTGGCTTCGTTTCGAACGCCTGGTAAGTGGCTCACGAACCGCGTTCGCAAGCCTTTTGGCCACGGAGATCCCTAGGCATATATTCCCTCCATTATTGTTCTCTCCAAACTTTCGTGACGTTTCAAATGATCAAAATATTTCAATTTACTTCGTTTTATCGTCTTTAATAGCCAACCTTCTTCAATATGCAGCTCTTTAAGTATGGATGCATTTGTTCTTTTCGTTACCCAAGATATTCTTAGAGCTCGTCTATAACATTTATATTCAAAGGCATTTTTGAGCTGTTCAGCTTGTTTAGTAAGTGCCCAGGTCTCACAGGCGCATGCTGCAATGGGAAAGATGCATGCTCTTAAAAATATAATCTGTATCTTTGCTTGACTGAATACGTCTTGAGCAGCCTTCAGTGCTTGTAATTAACCGGATGTGAGGATAAAGGGGTCAGGGATTGGCTAAGCTACCCAGTGCGGGAACACACACTGGGAGGGGAGGGGGGGGGGGGGTATTAGTATAGCACTATAGCCAGCTCTGTGGCAAAGATGTCACGGATGCAGTTCGCAATTCCGCATCCTTCGCTCGAACTACTACTGCCGGCAGTTTGAATGTAGACCGCCCTGCGCTCTCATAAAACTAGTTCTGACCACTGTGGCGTGGCAGTCATACAGATCACGGCGATCAAATCGTGCGCATCTCATGAACGCGATCATAAAAATTGGAAAATCGTCTCATCTTCCAATTAAGTTCACTCTCCCCTCACGGCCTCAATGTCCAACACAGTTTTATTTAAGTTCCAAACGTCACCAACCACCATCCCCTCCCATCCCCGCAGTCGTATTGTCCATTATAAAGTTAGTTGCATGTCCTTCACAGGACGTAGCAGTTAACACCAGTATTATTTTTGCTGTTTGTGACATCCTGTCAAGTTTGCGTTCAGTTGTTTGTCATTGCTTTCTGAACGACCAGCACTCATGCTATTTTATGAGATCCAGCTCAGGGCGGTCTGCATCCATATCGCCATCAGTAGTGTTTCGAGCGAGGGATGCGGAATTGCGAATTGCATCCGTGACACCTTCGCCACAGTGCAGGCTATAGTGCTCTACTAATCCATATTTTTTCCTGTCGCTCTCATGGCGCACCCAACCCCCCCCCCCCCCACCCCCACCTCCATCTCCCAGCGTGTGTTCCCTCACCGAGTGGCTTAGCCAATCCCAGAACTTCTGGATTTATGGATTTTAGTCCGTTGATCCCTGTAACCACACATCCGGTTAATTCCATCCACTGATAGCCGCTCAAGACGTATTCAGCCAAGCAAGGATACAGATAAGTAACCTTAATATTTTTATGCAGTGTCTTTCGTGTAGTTGTGTGTCTGTTTTTCTTTGTTTGTTCTTTGCTGACGAAGGCTTTGGCCGCAATATCCATTTTGTTTCTTGTAATCGTGCTCTAGTAAAGCTCAAAATCCACTTCTCGTTTTTTGGTGATTCATTCATTGCCTTTTTAAGCTTTACTGCCGTTCCCCTTATTCTTGTACATCAACTACTACTACAGCAACTACTACTACCACTACTACTACTAATACTACTTCTTATCCTTATTCTTCTTCCTCAACTCCTTCTTCTTTTCTCATCCTTACCAACTTTCTTTACAGTCTCCCCTCTTTCTGTTTCTCCTTTCCGGCCCCCTGTTTCTTTTTCTTATTATCTATTTCTCCTCCTCCCCCATTTGGTTCTTTTTATAATGCTCTCATCCTTCCTCTCATTCTCCATCTCCTCCTCCTCGTCCTCCCCTCCCTCCTCCTCCTCCTCCACTTCTTCTTCTTCTTCTTCCTCTTCTTCTTCTTCTTCTTCTTCTTCTTCTTCTTCTTCTTCTTCTTCTTCTTCTTCTTCTTCTTCTTCTTCTTCTTCTTCTTCTTCATCGTTTTTGTTTTCGTTTTCTGTTCCGTCATGTTCTTATTTAATTTTCATTACACTCTTCAGTAAACTAAGCACAATGTTCCATTTAGTATGCATTATAAGAAGAATTATCTTTTTTCTTGTTCTCTGTCAAACTATACTCGTTATTGTTTACTGCCTGTGATTACTCTTAAATATCCAATGCTGGCTGCTATTACCATTTGCGTGAAAAAAAATGTATTTGTATTAATTCTGTGTAATGCATCCCAAACGGTAAAGCTACATCGTAGCATATTCATAATTGCTATCAATTACAATTTAAGGTTGCTTAACATCTTCCTCCCGAGACTACCGTTACGGTAACTAGCTTTACTCTAAACAATTGAGTCAAGAACCGAGATCACAGCACTCGTGACATGTCCATACCCGCTCCGTCCTATCTTCAACGATCAGTGAAAAGTCCCAGTACTTATGGTATCAGTTGCAGTATAAGTATCTGTCTGTCTGGCCATTCCCCAGAGTACTTATTGTCGGCCAAACCATGTGGTCACTCTTTGCCATACCAATCCATTCAGGCAATGATGCTGCAATTGTTCTTCCACAATATATACATGATCTCAATCGACCTAGCCACATCTAGCATAATCCCTCCCTCGGCCTGCATAGTTTACTCTAGAGCAGGGGTCACCATACTTTTTTCACGGCGGGCCGAATAACTGACAAAATGACAAGCGCGGGCCGGATTCTCATTCTGTACAATACTTGCACCGTTTCCGTGGCAGAGGTCTTACGGGCGCGGTTCGTAATCCCTCATACCCACGTTCGAAACACAGCTGCGCACGAATTGGCAACAGACTGCGTTGCGCTGGTTTTTTACGCTATGATATTGGTGCCGGTCGTTCAAAAACTACTGAAAGTAAACTTGCCAAGACATCAACAACAGCAAAAAATGCTGGTGTTGACTGCAAACGTCTTGTAAAGGAAATAAAACTAACTTTAACAATACTTGCAAGCCAGAAAGAAAGCTCAGGGGGAAACGACGAAAAACTAAGTTAATCATGGGTGAGTGGCGTGCAATGCACACAAAAAAAAACAAAGACAACCAACATATTTATTTACTAAAAAGTTATCAAAGAAGGCGACGTTGGCAAAAAGAGTTATATCAGACCTAATGTGCACATATCTGAATCTTACAAACTAAGCAGCAAGAAATTGTTAGTGAGATTTGTGAAACTGATATTTGGGTTTCAAGATATCATCAATGTTTAGTTTGGAATTGCTGCAACCAATCAAGAGAATTGTTTTAAAATGTTCATCAGTCAATCTCGTTCGATGTGTTGATTTTACATACTTCATTTTTGAAAATGTTTGCTCACAAACATAAGTTGTTCCAAACACTGGTGCCATACCAGCTGTAAATTTCTTCAGTTTCTGAAACTCAGCATCAGGTAAGCAGTGGTAAAATTCAACAAGTTTTCCTTCTCTGTGCTTCTCTTTCAACAAGTCATTTGCTTGCAAATCACTGAGGTCCAACTGTGGTTAAACTGGCATATCATCAAGGTTACAATCAAACGGATTCTGGAACAGAAGAATATCACTCTAAGTTCTGTCAACATATGAACATCTCTCCAAAAATGCTTCTTTAAGTCACGAATAATTTGTTTTCACAAAATCGAGGTTGACATCTTCGGTGATTGTAGCGCATAACTCTTTGAAACAGTAAAAATTAGAAAGGTTTTCTACTTCCACTTGTGCTTCAAACAATGACAACTTTCTCTAAAATCATTTGATGATTCTGTAAAGGCCACAGACGAGGTTATTCTTTCTCTGAAGTTTCAAATTCAGTTCAGTCTTGTTGGATGTAATTTTGATCAAATATAACTACTTTGACAGCCATACAGGATCTGACAGCTGTGGATCAGCTCTATTTTTTTCAGTAAGGAAAACATCTATTTCGTTTCGGAGCTTAAAAAAACGAAACAGGACTTTACCGTTGCTGAGTCACCTCACTGATCTAATATGTGATAAGAAAGTCACATAATTCAGAATAAATTTCTTCAAGAAAAGCCTGGTACTGGCGGTGATTGAGTGCATGTCCCCGAATGAAGTTCACAGCAGAAACAACTGGTTTCAGTACACAAGAAATTTCTAAGTCTTTACCACAGAGTGGTTGCTGGTGTATGATGCAGTATATGAACAGAGCGACCGGAATTTGCAAATCTTACAATTGAGTCCTGATCGGCCCCTTCAGACCCTTCCTCACTCCAGCTAAGTTTTTCCTCCATCAACTGTAACACCTCGAAGCTGATTCCACTGAAGGTTATAGTCTTGCAAAACTGTTTGCACATCCACATCAGTTGTTGCTCCATGCATGCTGCAAACGGATGCCAACTATTCCGTTATCTGAAAGTCCAAATTGACACCACAAATGAATAGGAGAAGTTGTGGCGTACTCGAGGGATCAGTAAACTCATCCAGCGTAAGAGAATATCATATCAAGTTCTTAGTTTTCTCGCATATCTGTAGCACTATGTTCTCTCCAAGTTCTTCTGTTCTTGGCACAACTGAACTTGCCGATAGGCTGTTAGTTCCAAACAAATCGGCTTTCTCAGGACACAAGTCATTTGCTGCTTCCATCATATACTCTTTGATGAAATTGCCGTCAGTAAACGGTTTTCCTCGTTTTGCCATCTTATGCTCTATTGTGTATCGTGTACGAGTGACAGATTCATTTTCAGCAAACTTTTTCTTTATGTTTCTAAACCACGTTTCAATGACTCATATTTCTCAGAGCGTAACTTTTCAGAAAACTTTGACTATGTTGATGGATGTTTTGTTTCGAAGTGACGCCGAAGATTGTACCTTTCAAAACGACAACACTTTCGCTGCATATTAGGCAACTGGTTTTCTGGTCCTTTGTTTCCACAAAGAAGTACTTTACTCTCCATTCTTTATTGAAAATGAGAACACTCGGAGTCTACTTTTTATTTCTTAGTAGCCATAATGAAGGGTGAACTGCACGGGATCTGATAATGAAAAAGACATTGAATTAGAAACATAATTAAAATACTATTGAAACTCAAGAAAAGCAGAGGGGTCACTGGTAAAGCTACGGCTCTCCAAAGGTACATATAAAGTTTATAGATACCTTTGGTAATAAAATATATCTCATAATAAGGTTTGCAAACTATATAAATAGGGCCGACCTAAATAAACAGTCTAGAGCAGAGTTTTTCAACCTGGGTTCTGCGAGTGGCAACCAGGGGTTCCTTCAACTGTCTGTCAAAACTGTTATTTACTGCCAATATATTACCTTGCGGTGTATGACAGGGTGATCTTTGAGCCCGAGGAATTAAAACCGCCTGGCTGGTGCAGTCGCTGAGAACTGTGCAGGTTAGGATTTTCTTTTAGCCCCCGACAGAAAATAATCCCACACGTTACCGAGGATGCGAACCTTACCCAAGGTTCGAACTCGGGGTTCCGCCGAAACAGACCGAAATCGACTTAATGCAACATTTCTACCTATTTGGTTTATTACATAAAGTAGGACAAACACTTGGATCATCGCACAGAGTTCCATGAGTGGCGTAAATATATGGGTAAGGATCTGCTTCAGCAGAAAGGTTAAAAAACACTGGCATAAAGACCAGCTCGATTAACACCTTGACCGGGGAATTCTTCTGAGCTGGGGATAATATTTTCGTAATAACACGAGGCGTCTATGGCATTTGTATGTTATGTTTGCTATTTTATTGCCTCTATTCAAACTTGTAGTTCACTTACCTATCACTGTCAAACAAAGAACTCCTTGTTACATACCTATAAAATGGATGGCAGGCAAAATGAAATAAATATTTCTGGAGCGTCGGACCTGTGTTGACAGCCGGACGCATCTGGGGAGATGAATGTGTGGTTGTGTGTGTGGCCATGGAAACCATGGTAACTTCAAAGCGTAGGCGGCGCTACCACGAGCGGGGGAAGGACTTGGAATGGCGCGAAATAAGCAACAATTACAATAAACAAGAAAATCTAGATACAATAATTTATAATTGAAAATAGTAAATTTAAGACACATAGCAGCCAGGAGGTCTCCGCGTGTATGAAGATCTCCTGTTATTCTAAACAAAATATTTACATTTCAATTGTATCCCAATGTCTCGTGTTCCATACGTTATATCAAGCAAGTTCGAGTACAGTCGGCGGGCCGGATGAAATGACGTCGCGGGCCGGATCCGGCCCGCGGGTCGAAGTTTGGTGACCCCTGCTCTAGAGGAAAGGTAACACCAATACATTTGGAACATGACAAGCTTCAGAAGTTGTCGGATCAGCAAAGCAATGCTCTTACAATCGAAGCTTTGATCCCAGACCAGTTGCCGACCAATTCTTAGGGCCTGATCTGCCTTGTCATGACATTTAGTCTTTAGGATGCATTTCCTCTCCCTAGGATAAGGCTTGTACGCACTCAATTGCGCTTCTCCGCCCGAAACCGTTTGCACTACATGGGATGTCGGATTTGGTGAGCCCAGCCCAATATTCGTCGCTAACAGACTGCAGGTAGTAACGTCAACTGTTATACGGTAGCTCAATCATATCTGACTAAGACCTAACAAGATTATTATTATTATTATTTATATTTATTATTATTATTATTATTATTATTATTATTATTATTTCGTAATCTTTCGCTAATAATTTAACATCTATATACGACAACAGCTGTCTCTTTGCCTGGCTTGTACCACTGGACGAACTATCGACGAAATCATCGCCAGTGCTTCGTTGGACAGCACAAATTTCGACATGCTCGGGGACGTCTCTGGGACAGTTCTACGCCTTGAGCTCGATATGTTGTTGACCGTTGATCAGTACTTGGCTCTCTATGTAGGTTATGTGTTTGTAATTGTCTTAGTGGTGTATTTTTAAATTAAAATGATCAGGTTTTATCCTTTGATAAATATTTGCTGCAAGGTAAATATTAATCCAACTATTATCAATCCGATACTGTTTCAGCAGAATAGGTTAGCTCTAACGGATTGTGTGCATGTTATGCCTTCTTAAGCTTTCATTGTATTTTCTGTTAGGCTGTGTCATGTTCTCATCTCCAATCCAATCCAATAATTATGGGGAGAAACATTGAAATTAGGCCTCGATCAGGCTGATTCTGCAGCGTCGTTATAACTGAGATCCGTTTATTTTCTTTGTAAATTTTGGTATTCTTTTCTTTCTTTGTTCTCTTCCGAGTTAGCCCTAAAAAGGGCTGGTTATAATTTCTCCTATCTGCTCTTCGGGTTTGGTTGGATCTCCTGGGGCTCAGGCTGACTGACATTTTCATTAATCTCATCTCGGTGTTTTCATCCAATTTTTATGTTGAGCATTCTCTAACTCTTGTGACTTTAAAGTTTCTCCTCATAATGTTTTCAATAGATTGTTATGTGTCGTAATGTGATCAAAGTACCGTGTCTTTCATATTTTGAAGAAATTCAATCAAGCGCGGGTAAACGGCGGGAGTAACTATGACTCTCTTAAGGTAGCCAAATGCCTCGTCATCTAATTAGTGAGGCGCATGAATGGATTAACGAGATTCCCACTGTCCCTATCTACTATCTAGCGAAACCACAGCCAAGGGAACGGGCTTGGTAGAATCAGCGGGGAAAGAAGACCCTGTTGAGCTTGACTCTAGTCCGACTTTGTGAAGACACATGAAGGGTGTAGCATAGGTGGGAGCGCAAGCGCAATTAAAATACCACGACTTTTATCGTTTCTTTACTTATTCAGTCTCTCGGTAGAGATTTGTTCGCAGCTGACGAGCATAATCTCCGGCGGGCATATTCTCGCTGGTCGCGAGATCCGCACAGTGGAAGTATGGGAGATTTGCTTGCAAATAGACAGGCAATATCTCCTGCGGTAGCTATGGCGGGCCTATTCCCGCTGGTCGCGGGGACCGCTAAAAGTCAGGTGGGGAGTCTGACGATAGTGCACGCTTTACACAGGTCCGGACACTTGTGATCGACAGATGTGCGCGCCCTTATGGTCCGGGCTCGTACAAGGCCCTCACCTGTGGGACATGGCTGAACGCCTCTAAGCCGGGTCCCTTGGGTGTCAGGGTCTGGCCATACCTCGCCACCGGCTCGTGGTGGTGAGGTCTCGGTGGATTGACGCTGAGCCGCCAGCGTCTGCAGCCTACCTTGTGCCAGACGTATTGGTTACCCATTCCTCTGGAATACACAAGACTAGGCCGAGAGAGGGGACATGTCGTTTGGGCGCCACATGATTCTCTGAAGCTCTGCCCAGACATTGTGATGGAATATTGGCCACATTCCAACTCACATACTTTGGTCTGTCAAGACTGCAAGGTGTCAACAACAACTAAAACAAGTCTAGACATCCACATAAAACATGATTTGTGGGTCTACTTACTTTATAAAATGAATTTTAGAAGGATGAGACGTACATAACTGTAAAGTATGAAGGGAAAAACAATATCAAGTAATCGGTTCTTGTATTAACGCGATCTTGAAATGGTCTTCATTCCCCCCCCCCTCCTCCCTGGAAACCCTACAATTCCCCCCTGAGGTGAATTCCCCACCGGTTGAGAACCACTGATTTATATGAAAACCCCCATGGTTATGGGAATCACGATAGTGCAGTGGCTAGCACTCTTGCCTGCCAGCCCGATGCTCATAGGTTCAAATCCATGGTCCTTAACAATTTTGAGCTAGCACCAAACATCCAACATACGTGAAGGCCCTAAACATGGTCCTTTTCCTTTTTTTTTTTTTTTTTAAACAACTGTCTCATATTAACATCCAATGAGCAAGTCCTACAAGAAGCAGATGAAAACCATAAAACTGATTAGAGAAATTAGACGTGGACAGTCAAATATTTGTGGGCACTTTATTTAGGAGAAATAAACTAGAGAACTTGATGACAACTGGCAAGACTGAGAGGAAATGAACACGGGAAAGACAGATAAGTAAATATCTGGATGGCTTGGCCGCGTGGTATGGTCTAGATAAGAACACGGAACTGATCCACGACACTGGTGATTGCGTAAGATGACGTAACATGACCGCCCACGCTTATCGGCATGATGCATGATGACGATGACCTAGTATCATACCTCGCGTTAGTGTAACATATAGGGGACTACATGTTCATGTCATGAACGCTGTAGCTCGAAGTTTCGACACTTGCGTTCGTCGATCGCTAACAGAGAAAAAGATTGGCCGCCCGTTGTGTGTGTGCATGTGTGTGTATGTGTATGTGTGTGTGTGTGGGAGGGTGCGTGTGTGGGTGTGTTTAAACATAATTGTAAGAAACTTCATTCTAACTTTGAGCAACGGTCTTCAGCATACCAAAACAATTCAGTGTTTTCTTGTCTTCTTCCAGGGAAATCAGAATACCTTCAACTCAACAAATTCCACAACTTCTCCGCGAAAAAAAAGGAAGGCTATAAAAAGAATTAGTACCCGCTGGCCCAACAAGCAAATCCCGTACAGAATTGAGCCTTCCACCTTCTCCAGGAGGGATATTGGAAAAATCAAGCGTGCTATTAAAGAATGGGAGACACATACGTGCATTGACTTCAATCCTGCAAGAATTTCAGATTCCAATTTCATTAATTTCGAGAACGGTTCGAACTGCTCATCTCATGTTGGAATGACCAAAGGGAAACAACCCATTTCATTGGCAACTGGATGTAGATACAAGGGAGCTGTCGCTCATGAAATAGGGCATGCAGTTGGTTTTTATCACGAACAGAATCGTCCAGACAGAGACAATTATATCATTATCAAAAAAGAAAACATTAAAAATCCAGATCGTTATCATAATTTTCGAAAGTATGACTGGTCAGCTGTGTCCACCTATAGTGTCCCGTATGATTACATGAGCATCATGCATTACGGTGGCACGGCCTTCTCGAGTAATGGTCAGAACACCATTGTAACAAAAAATCCAGCGTTCCAAGAGGTTATTGGGAACCGAGAGGGGCTGAGTTTCAACGACATCAAACTTGCTAATCTGATGTACAACTGCAACGAGTCGTGCAGTTCGTCAATCAAATGTCCCGCAGAAGGGTTTGTTGGGAAAGACTGCCAATGCTGGTGTCCAGGTGACCCAGTGAAAAGGTGTGGCCGAAGCAGCATCACAATCCGTCCTACTATAAAACCCACACCGAAGGCCACGATGAGACCAACAGTGAGACCCACGATGAGACCAACCATGAGACCCACAATGAGACCAACAATGAGACCCACGGTGCGCCCAACACCGAAACCCACATGCACAGATATGAATGCCAACTGTCCGTCGTGGGCTAGTTCTGGTTTCTGTCAGAGCAGCGATTACGTGAAAACATACTGCAAGGCATCGTGTTCTATGTGTGCAGACACTCTTCCGTCACCTACACCGTGCACAGACAGTAGATTGTTATGCCCGTCTTGGGGTAAACGTGGTTACTGCTACGGCATGTATGGTACATTTATGCGTAAACATTGTCCTGTCACGTGTGGTATGTGCAAGAAACAAACAGTAGTCAGTGGCATGGCCATGAGCGTCAAGATTGGCACGACTGAACTTAGTATGGTAGCTAACAAGAATAATAACGATGACAACAGTGGCATGGCCGCCGCATCTTTAAGAGTTTTAACAATATTATGTGGGGTGTTAACATCGTTTATTTGCTTGTTTTAAGTTATTTAAAACAATGTGAAATGCTTCCGTTTGTTATTATTTGTAATTGTTGAAAGGGCACGTTAGATAAAAACAGAATATAAACAATAAATACACTTAACAATTTTGATCTAATTTGGAGAGTCTGAATAATTTACAGGAGATAGCTTATATATAAATGTAGCAAATCTATGTAGACCAAGAAGACGGTGGAGAGATAATACATGTACAGACCTACAAGCACTTGGAATCAGCGACTGGCAAGAGAAGGTCCACCAGAGAGACGAATGGAGACGGATTGTATTTGCAGCAAAAAACCTCAATGGCTCGGAAAGCTGAAGAAGAAGAAGAAGAAGAAGAAGAAGAAGAAGAAGAAGAAGAAGAAGAAGAAGAAGAAGAAGAAGAAGAAGAAGAAGAAGAAGAAGAAGAAGAAGAAGAAGAAGAAGGAGGAGGAGGAGGAGGAGGAGGAGGAGGAGGAGGAGGAGGAGGAGGAGGAGGAGGAGGAGGAGGAGGAGGAGGAGGAGGAGGAGGAGGAGGAGGAGAAGAAGAAGAAGAAGAAGAAGAAGAAGAAGAAGAAGAAGAAGAAGAAGAAGAAGAAGAAGAAGAAGAAGAAGAAGAAGAAGAAGAAGAAGAAGAAGAAGAAGAAGAAGAAGAAGAAGAAGAAGAAGAAATCTATGTATATGATGTAATTCTCGATAGTTAGTGTGGGGGTGGCTATGGTTGCAAATTGAAATTGGTCCCAACATTAGTAAAGGACCTTGGTACACTGTTTATGGTGTATTGGGGGAGTCCCGATTTTGTAGTGGCTAGACGCTAGCTTGCCCTACTGGCAGTCATAGGTTCGATCAGATTTAGAATTTTGTGTTAAAATTGATCTGGACTCCAAGGTAGACCCAGACTAAAATGTTTACCAGGAAATGTCTTGGAAAGCTCAGGCGGCTAGCATGGTACCAACCACATCTCCTAATGAGTGTCGTTTGTTCTATAACAAATATGGACCTATTCCCATGAGCCCAATACGGCTTTGGCGTGCATAGAGGACCCTCTTCTTGTTGCTTGCAAGACTAAATCTGCGGTATATAGTATTTTCTCTTCAAAACTGAAGACGTATATATTTATGATATTTTATCTTTATAGGCATTTTTTTCAGCCTTAACATTTTGCAACGAACGCGTTGTATATATTAACATTAATTTTGACATTTATACATTTTTGACATTGTGATATTTATATTACCTTCTTTCGTTGGCTTGAAATATGTCTATAACTGCAATGTTGTCTCTTGTATGAATTTAACTGTCTTTTTTTAGTTCTATATTACCTTGTTTCTCTGGAGGTCAGTAAGGTCGAATGAATAAGAGCTCGTTCTTAAACATCCGGTGTGTTGATGTCTAGTGTAGTGAGTTCAACCCCCACACCGTTCAGTTAGACTAAAATGTTGACTTCTCATCCTTGACATGGAGATTAAGTTACAAGTGTCTCTGAAGTCGGAGTGGTTTTGCCTGATGGCAATGGTCACTGGTAAAAGGGAAAGCTAATCCATACGCAAAATCGGATCATCGCACTAGAAGTAGTAGCACATGTATGGACTACGTTTGAGTTCAAAGTGAGAGAACGCTGTACAAGAATAATCTGTGTTTCTGGTATACACACAGTTTTATTTTCTCCAGTGCTACTGATTTCATGCACTGTGCTGAGATGTCCCGTATATGATCTATGCGTGGAGACTAAAGTATGTCTGGAGATATCCGATTGCAATGGAAGTGATCTTTGACCAAAACCAAATCAAACCAAATGAAAATCAAGATCATAATTGGTTGGTTCAATGTCAGCACTTACTAGAAATATTCTCACACCCTCTAATGTAATGTGCTGAAACGTGTCTTTCGAAATTGCTTTCTGCAATCATACTGGCCCTTTTCATCTTATCTCTCCCTGAAGTTTCATTTGTGAATAGACAGAGTCATCGTAGCCTTTGTGTGGTTTTGAAAAAAAAAGGTTTTTATATTACTGAAAATGAGTTCGCATATTATTGCAAAATATACGTTTGTGCTTCTATGGCATCTATTTAAGTCATTGACCAGGTTAGTGACGTTGAATACTTTTGTGTTTGTTTATGTATGGGAGAGTTTGTGTATGTGTTATTTTACATGTTATTTCTTCTCTGACAAACATGCAATCATAAAATATTTAACAGATTTAGTGCCAAACAAGAAGCAGCATTGGACCAAATAAAAATGATTCGCGGAAAGTGGGAAGTGGTGAAGTGTCACAGCTATGACTTAAAAGTTGTTAATATTGTAGCAAACATGTTGTGTTATATATCAACCTAAAGGGGGTTTCATAAGGAAAACCATTGTACATAAGCCAATGGCAGATAGGGGAAGTTGCTTAAGACGATTAACCACCGCATGGCACTTAATCAGTTATTGTATGTCACACATAACAACATAATGTTTGCACATGAAATATCCTGGTGGGACAGATCTAAATAAAAATTACCATATATAGCCTTTCTTTGCTCGCTCTAAGATAACAATATATATCACTCTCTTAACGTTATCAATTCATCTTAGGTTTTTCCCAGCGCTATACACTTGTTTTCCTCAATGAGGATTTATAAGCACGTAATCTCCACATCACTGGTAAAATAGAGAATCTACGATGGTAGTCCCAATATGTGTATACTATCTCTACAAGGACAAATAGACCCATTTTCAAGTGTTAACTCTTAAAAGACAGGAATTCAGTACTAGGGGGACGATCATTAATGATTCGAGAGCGAGTCAAGTACTCGTAGCAATTAGTTATAACACACTTTTCGTTTCGTTTTGTTCCGGTTATAACTTGTATATAATCCTCTTAGTTCTACTGATACGCCAGTCTTTTATTTTTAAATATTGCTTGTCCTTCGCAGAACGTGGCAATCACCCCTAGCCCTTATTGGCTAGGGGTGATTTATTAAGTGAATGTGTCTAACGGGTTGCGAACCTGTTTCACACAATCCTTCATGCCGGGTTAGAAATCAGCTGTAGGCGATTTGGAGACGGCTTTTGTTGATTTGTAACACTAATATGAACGTCGGTCGTTCAGAAAGCAATGGCAAGCTACTGAACCTTACATTGCCAAGAGAATTATTCATAGCCATAAAACTGAGGTTGGTTGCGCGATCCTGAAGAGGGCATTCAACAAACTTTAATTTCGCCATTACTTTCTGAAAAAAATTCCACGTGTAAGTGACAAAAACACTGCGCCGGAGAAAGTACGGCAGAGTGATTCCGATCATTAGAAGCAGTTACCCTTTAAATATTGAGCACAACCCACTACTGGCAACGCTGATCGTACTCTTGTATGAACCTAAGGCCTATCCATGTCAATGTCAGTCAACTCCAGTTACCCTTTGCCGAATGTTTCGGCCTCTTGACCTCCATAAAACTTTCTAGGACCGGGCCCAATCGGATCATGACACTGTGGGTGTTTTTCTCCTGTCTTGCGTTGGCACAATGCCTTCCACTCTCGAGACGTGTTAATCGTTTCTCTGCACTGATCTCACAAGTGTATGGGCCCTGGGGACCCTTGTCTTCTACCGCGGGAACCGTATTTAAGTATATACCAACACCAGTACAGTTCTTTTTTTTTTCTTTAAAACTAACATTAACAGTGTACACCAACTCAAAAACGTAAAATATTCGCGGTCTTGAAGCGTTCAACAGGTGGTTGTTGAGTCTGCGAAGGCAGATACAAGGCCTGTAATTTAATACTTGACCAATGCTTTGTAATGTAACACATAACATAAGTGACACTTGTATTGCTCTGTTTATTTACAGCCTTTGTAAAATTATGTATTATTAGTGAATGTATCTCTTCTCAGGGAGTTATGTCTTTAGTTTGAATAGTTTCGTACTTCCTTCTTGGCAGGTCTACCTACCTACTCATGTACAAACTTACTGTAGTGTGCAGGACTGCACTGAAGTTATACCATGTTGTATCCAAAGGTGTTCTAGCTTTGAGACTCTGGCTTAGAAAGTCTGTGGTATTTGTCCTCGGGTTAGCGAGTAAAGCTTAGCCAAGATGTAACAACAGACAATACCTTCTTTCTCGGTTGCCTCAGTTACGACTGTGTATTGGAGTTACATTTTCTTAATCTCGGTTGTTGGATGCATGATAAATTCGCATGAATGAAGTAAAACCACACTTGTATGTGCTATTGTTTGTTTATATTTAATAAATAGGTTTTGACTCTTCTTTTGTGAATACTTTCTAAGTTATTACAAATCGTTTTGTCCATACTCTTTAGAAGATGTAAGGAAATAAAGTTTTTTTCATAATGGATATCTGTGTTTGATTTTCTGAACTGAAACTTAAAATTATGATGACACAATCACACCACATCCATGATGCAGTTAGAGACGAAGCAAGGGGAATCCCCGAGGACTGACAATTTCAACAATATAGGTCGAGTAACTGGCAAAATCCGGCTTCCTGGCCTAGAGGTTAGCGACTTTTCTCCGTAATCTCGTATACTCTCGTAAGTAGCGTGACGACGGTGAGAATCAGCAGTGGTTCGAATCGCGTCGGTAGCTTACGGGGTATGTGAGCCGGCCGCTTAAAAAGCAATGGCAAACTACTGAGCATAATCTTGCCAAGAAATCAACAATCAGCTGAAAGATGCTGATGTTGACAGCGATGTCCTGTAAAGGATATGCAAACGTTTGTAACTGACGAAAGCCGGTCTCTCTGGCCGAGGATTTAAACGACTTTCTCCGCAATCCCGTTTATCCACGTAGCGTCTCGCAGCGCGCTAGAATTGGTAGCGGTTCTCGTCGCGTTGGTGACTTACGGGATAAGTGAGCAGGCCGCTCAGAAAGCAATGCCAAACTACTGAGCTTAATCTTGCCAAGAAATCAACAACAGCGGTAAAATGCTGGTATTGACAGCGATGTCCTGGAAAGGATATGCGAATTCTTTTTTAACTGACAAAACCATTAAAGATAACAAATGTGTAGAAACAGTCTACAAACAGTGGTTAATTTTTGGACAGAGAGATGTATACATACAATGTCAATTTTGATAGTTGCGATATAAAACGTCTATCTAATTTTCTATTTTCCTCAGATGTGTGATAGCATTGATAGCATAAAAGATAGTGTGATGTGTGATAGCATTGATTGCATAAAGGAGAGTGTGATGTGTGACAGCATTGACAGCATAAAAGATAGTGTGATAGTATTGATAGCATTGATAGCATAAAAGATAGTGTGATAGTATTGATAGCATTGATAGCATAAAAGATAGTGTGATAGTATTGATAGCATTGATAGCATAAAAGATAGTGTGATAGTATTGATAGCATTGACAGCATAAAAGATAGTGTGATAGTATTGATAGCATTGATAGCATAAAAGATAGTGTGATAGTATTGATAGCAGTGATAGCATAAAAGATAGTGTGATAGTATTGATAGCATTGACAGCATAAAAGATAGTGTGATAGTATTGATAGCATTGATAGCATAAAATATAGTGTGATAGTATTGATAGCATTGACAGCATAAAAGATAGTGTGATAGTATTGATAGCATTGATAGCATAAAAGATAGTGTGATAGTATTGATAGCATTGACAGCATAAAAGATAGTGTGATAGTATTGATAGCATTGATAGCATAAAAGATAGTGTGATAGTATTGATAGCAGTGATAGCATAAAAGATAGTGTGATAGTATTGATAGCATTGATAGCATAAAAGATAGTGTGATAGTATTGATAGCATTGATAGCATAAAAGATAGTGTGATAGTATTGATAGCATTGATAGCATAAAAGATAGTGTGATAGTATTGATAGCATTGATAGCATTAAGGGTATTGTGATGTGTGATAGCATTGCTAACAATTCCCGTGTGTTGCCGGGTCCCATAAGGGAAGCAAAGAATAGCAACACTGTAGCCTACCACGCATGTCGTAAGAGGCGACTAAGGAGGCTTGATGGTTCCGTCGCCCTGCTACTGAGTGAGTGCGTGGCGCGACACTGTGAGCTGTGAGTTTCGTGTGAAGTGCTTCTGAATCTGCCCGAGGTATTTTGGAACGTGACTGCATGTTCGGAGCGATGGCAGCTGGCTATGTCCCAGAGTTGGCCGGTTTTTGCCTTATGCAGTAATGCGTGGCTGCTGGGCTTCTGGTTGACTGCCACTGCCGTCGACGATGAACTGTATTTTTTTTTTTTTTTGGTACTGTGTGGGTGAACATATAGAAAACATCCAGACTGCCGATTCCATCAGAGATGATTGGATGTTTCGTGGGGGACTATTGTGTTGACATTCTGGCGGCAGCATTATGCACAGTGTATCTGTGCGGGCTGTTGTTTGTCGAGACTCCTGTCTTTTCCACTTTTCACATTGGGCAGTGGGAGGCATTTTGTGTGATATTAACTGGCACAAGAACGGAGCAAAATGGGGACGACCCGTTGCTGTGAGGTTGGAACCGCGACTAACTAACTAACTAACTAACTAACTAACTAACTAACTAACATTGCTAACATTAAGGAGAGTGTGATAGTATTGATAGCATAAAGAGTAGTGTGATGTTGATAGCATTGATAGCATAACGGATAGTGTGATACCATTGACAGCATAACGGATAGTGTGATGTGTGACCGCGCTGAGAGCACAAAGAATAGTGTGATGTGTGATAGCATTGATAGCATAAAGGATAGTGTGATGTGTGATAACATTGTTAGGATAACGGATAGTGTGATGTGTGATGTCATTGATAGCATAAAGGATAGTGTGATAGCATTGATAGCATAAAAGATAATGTGATGTGTGATAATAATGATAGCATAAAGGATAGTGTGATGTGTGATAGTATTCATAGCATAAAGGATAGTGTGATATGTGATAGCATTGATAGCATAAAGGATAGTGTGATGTGTGATAACATTCATAGTATAAAGGATAGTGTAATGTGTGATAGTATTCATAGCATAAAGGATAGTGTGATATGTGATAGCATTGATATCATAAATGATAGTGTGATGGCATTGATAGCATAAAAAATAGTGTGATGTGTGGTAGCGCTGATAACATAAAGTATCGTAAGTTAGTTAGTTAGTTAGTCGAGGTTCCAATTTCACGGCAACGGGTCGTCCCCATTATGCTCCGTTCCTGTGCCAGTGAATATCACACAACATGCTCCCCACTGTCCAATGTGAAAAGTGGAACAGACAGGAGTCTCGGCAATCCAACAACCCTCACAGGTTCACTGCGCATAATGCTGACGCCAGAATGCCAGCACAAATGTCTTCCACGAAAACCACAGTTCATCGTCGATGGAATCAGCAGTCACCAGAGAGACCTCATTGACCTGGGTTTTCTCACATGTCTCTGTCTTTATCCTCAGGGCGGTCCGCCGAAAGTGTCGCATTAAGCACGAACTCCGTAGCTCCAATGCCGACTCCCAGGAGTCTCCTGAAAATGCACTCGTGAACCGAAAAGGCAAATCAGTCAATTCAGCAACAGTCGGTAGCTATTGTTCCGATCATGCAGGTCACTGTACAAACAAAGGCGGACATGTAAAAGCATTCGACGTGAATATCACAGCTTACAGAGTGGCGCCACGCACTCACTCATTAGCAGGGCGACGGAACCATATACTACAAGTCCAATATGAGGAAAATGCGAAATGCAAACGGCAGACACAAAGATAAATACTCCAGAGGATGTAGCGGTTCACTGCCTAACGCCATGCTGGGAACCGGAAGTCAAAAAGTATCGTGTGACAGCGCTAATAGCATAAAGGAACTAGTTTTAAGCATCCGTATGCAGCACAAATTGACCCAGTATGGAAGAGACGACAAAGAAGGAAGTGTTTAATTTGTTTTATAATGCCGCGGCCAAATATGAAAAAAAAGGGGGAGGGGGAGATCAAGAACGTAATTAAATCTTTTTATTTATACACAATAAAAACATTAAATCATTGTTCTTCTTATTTTGTTTACTCGAAATTTACTGTCTATATCTGAAATGCTGAGTCTTTATAAACTTCACTCTCTTTTTAAATTCAGTCAGTGGTCCATAAAGTTTATGTATGAAATCATTTTAACATGCATATCTTTCAAAATGGTTCTCTTTAGTACATACAGTTTTGTCAACGCTCATAATCTAATGCAGACATGTATAAACCAATTATCTCAAACTTCTCGTAGCCACACGATTGCATTTGTGCCAATCACCTCGCCATCCTCGTTTCACTGCTGTTGTGACGCACATGAAGAAGAATGATCAAGATGTGCTAGATCGAGGGAACATGAATGATATGCCGGGACAATCACATTGTGCATTGCGAGATACAGTTCCACCAGTAGGCATCAATGTGCTAGTGCATCACACATACAATTTAACAATCAAGGGGCCATGCATGTGACGTCTAGTCTTCTTGAACGACATCGACACGCTGGAGACGCCTTATGCACTATAAAATGTCTTTGCAGTTGCAAATTGTACAGGGTAAACTGTTAGCTGATCATGCTTCGAAGTATACTTGTTACTTCAGCGAGGCGCTTTCATTGGAGGTGACAGTTTCGAATCCAGGACGCAGAGGTGTTTCCAAAGCACCAGGGCTGGGTTCTATACTGGCCAAGACCTATTGACGCGTCCTCGCCGAGCGTCCTGGGCAACAGGTCCCTTTGGGGTCCTGGCTACAGTCAGTAGGATCGTTGATTCCTCCGAAGTCGGAGAGTGTCTGCCTGCACGGCGAGGAACCACCAGTCTGCACACCAATAATCCAGACATGGGACAACGGAAACTCACGCAAACCTCAGGTCCTGTATGACATCACACTGATGTTGGACAACAGGATGTTTTCACCCGACATATATGACTTCGCGCTGCAGTTCACAGCCAGCGAACACAAGCAAGTTTCGAATCCCGGTCGGTAACTATAGCTTTCAATGTGTAGTTTGTCGGGTGTGTCCTCTCGTCTCTGCTTCTCTCTTCTATTTCTGTGAACGCCAAACAACATGTGCGTGTTCATTTGTAAACTATAGCGCAGTTCTTACACGCTTGCCTGCCGGCCAGGTAGGTGGTCATGATTTCGAATTCCCCATCAAAGCAGATTTATCTATAACTCACATGGGCTCCCTGATTGACCCAGTCTAAATTGAGTATCGGGAAATGTCCCGGACAATCAAATTCCCACCATCATACTCCATTCAGCATTATTTCTCTCTGTCTACCCCTGCCTCATTTATCACTGTTCTTTCTGGTCATCACGATTTTTCACGTTGCCCTCTTCTCATTACATGGCAAAATAACACTGCCTCATTGATCACTGTTCTTTCAGGTCATCACCATGTTTTCACGTGCCTCTCTCCACATTACATGGCAACAGAGTAATGTTAATTGTAAACTGTAATTGCATATTACAGGTCAGCATGGCCGTGGGGTTTATGCCCTTCCGATTCAACTTCCTATGCCGTGGCGACTGAGTAATGGGATGGTTCCCTACACCGGTCAAATGGACTTAAACGTTGACTTCTCGTTCAGAAAACACTGGCAAAATACTAAACATAAAATTGCCTAGTAAATTAAACTAAGGCTGGGGTTTATCGCCACCTCCTGCAATGGACGTGCAATCTTTTAGATATTTACATAACAATGTTTATTCTGTCATATGCAAACAAAGTACTTCGGCGGTGCCTGGCCCCCGATAAATAAAATTACTTCAGTAACATGGGTTGCTAAGAAGAGTAGTATGAGTTCCACACCGGAGGAAGCACAAAATGGTGGAATCCAATCGTCAGATGTTCTCCCTCCCTTTTCCCTAATGTTTCGACCCTTTTACCTCATTAAGCTAAACTGTAAGAACATAACTGAGTCCATCTTGATAATATATTTGTAGATTTAAAGTAAGTTAAAAGAAAATATATTGTTCACGCCTCTATACTTTGACAACCATCGACATTCGATGGTTGATGTGTTCAATGTCTCGCCAATCACCATGACCTATCTAAACATTGACTGGGACCCACTTTAGGTTGGGTCTACCCAGGAGTCCAGGTCAATGAAACAAAATCTCCGCGTCTAAGAAGATTCGACCATATGACCACCGTGCGAGCAGTAAAAATTTTACCCACTGCGCTACCACGGTTTACATTTTGCAGCAAGAATCTTCTCTTCTCAGACAAATGGAAAAAAAAAGGTAAGTATAAGAATTCTTTTACACTCCTTACAGCACATTGGTCATAGGATACTAGATCCATGATTACAGACTAGTCGGCACTCGGTGGGAGATGTGCTCAGAATCACGGCGACCGCCTTTACTTACAAAGACACTTCCTGGTACTTATTTTAGGCTGGGTCAACCTGTTTGCCCAGAGCAATTATTTTTAATATTCTGGTCCGTTTCTAAGCGGATGGAATTTGTGACCACCAAGCCGGGAAGCGAACGACACTTCACACCACTACGGCATCTCCCTTCTTGAGCACATACTTCAAGTAGATTACGTCAAACAGTCACATCCCACGTTGGGTGGTACGTATTAAAACCGACCCTGCCTCGTGCTTTATCCACTTGAGTGTCGGTTACATTACCTGTTGATGAGTCAACACAGCAGTTGACTTATGTCCCTTGTCACATGTCATTGTATCATCTAAACCACGCCTACAACCCACTCTACTCAAGATGATGGTCCTGGTTTATCATTTCCAGTGGTCCTTAAAAACATGAGAACTTAAATAACTATCAGGAAATGGCGGAAACCCATACTCAACTAGCTAGAAGGAGCATGATGTCAATGTTTCCGTTTTTATTTTTTGATGAACACGTTACTAACAAGATGGTCAGCTTCCCGGTGTAGGGGTGGCTTGGGAGCAGACACAATGCGCATGGTGGGACAAGTGTAACAACTTATTGAACATATCCAAACAGGGTGCGAATGTACGACAGGAGAAAGACACTTGGAATCATGGTCCGAATGAGATCTTCCCCAGAGAGCGTCATGAAAGTAAAGGGACAAAACTTCCGTGGAAAGGGGAACACTTTAGACCAGTGTTTCCCAACGTGGGGCCCACGCCCCACAGGGGGGCAATTTGACTGTTAAGGGGGGCAATTCGAAAATGGAAGAAATCGGCTGAATATAACAAAACGGGGAGACTTGAGACTGAAGTTAACTAAATTGGAACCTGACATAAGATCTCTTTGCAGCAAGCATCAAGCGCAAGGATCTCACTAAATTTAAATAATAAATAATTACTAATAATTAAAATAATATAGAACAATCTTTCATTAAAATTATTTTGTACTTGAATTTCAGTTCTCCATTATATGTTTTGAAAATTTACTGACTGTGTTTGCTCAATAATTACCTAGTGATTTCTTCCTAAAACCTATCATTCAAGTTTCTTTAGTGAACATTTCAATTTTTGAATATTAAAAATAATGTATATGTTGGGGGGGGGGGCGTGGGGCGAGGGAGGGGGGCAATATGAATTTTAGAAAGGCTTAAGTGGGGCATGGCACAAAAAAGGTTGGGAAACACTGCTTTAGACGATCGCAAGCCTCCTATCGTGCTAGCTCCAATTTTTACCATTGTGTTATTAGCTCATTAGGAAGACATGATAAAATATTTATAATCAGGACTGGAAATATTCAAGATATGACATTCAAAACAATATATTCCCTTAGTGAATTTAAATACACAAGCCACAAACAATATGTTGCACGATTTATTGCCTGTCATATTTCGCTGTATCTGGTTAGATGCATTCTGTCCCACAATCGAACAATGCCTGTGACCATGTTTTACTTGTTTTAGCTTAAGTATTGTTCATGTATTCACTTCATGTGATATATAACTTTGCGGTATGCACCCGACGACATGCAACGAAAAATACCGGGAAATAAATAGCTCAGCATATTGTTTGTGTCTTCTGTGTTTACATCCAAGATATGGCCATCAAAGACAAGGATAGACAGAAAAGTATTCGTTTATGCACACACAGGCACACAGGCACACACACACACACACACACACACACACACACACACACACACACACACACACACACACACACACACACACATTCAGTAAGATGTCCTTTGTAAACCTCACTCCCATAACAATCTTCCGGAAAACTTCCCGGTCATAAGCAAGATGCCCAATACACCCATACACTGCGATACATCCATCTGGAGATTATCAACCACGTCCTGCACCCATCTTCTCTTTGACCTACTCTTATTCTCTTCCCGGGACAACACGCCTTTATTATTGTTGTCTCCAAACTTTCGTGACGTTTGAAGTGACAAAATATTTGAATTGTCTTTGTTTTATCGTGTTTAGTAGACTAACTTCTTCAATATTCAGCTCTTATCGTATGGATGCATTTGTTCTTTTCTGTATCCAAGATATTCTTAGAGTCCGTCTATAACATGTACATTCAAATGCTGTTCACCTTGTTTAGCAAGTGTCCAGGTCTCACAGGCGTATGTTGCAATAGGAAAGATGCGTGCTCTTAAAAATATTATATATAGAACCCCTCCCCCTTAGCTGATGCATGCTGGGTAATAGACCCGGCGGGAAATTGGCGCACTATTTGCCTCACAGTGTAGTTGAGTGGGGAACCCCCCCCCCCCCCCCTCCTCCCTGAAGGTGGGTGCGTCAGCCCGAACTGAAGTAAAGAGGGGGAAAAGAAACTGTCCCCCTCACACCACCTCCATCCAGAAGCATGATTGAGATACGACCATGACCAAGTTTGGCCACAGAATGCTTGGTGGACAAGTGCACAAACTTGTAATGAAGTCAAACAGGCGGCTGAAACCGCAAGGCATTTCTGCTGGAGTTGATGCAAGATTATGAGGATGTAATTCTTCAATCATAGGAGGGGACATCTCTGGGTCCTTGTTTACCCCCATTTTTCCTTACCTCTATCTTTGTTTATCCCCAATTTTCCTCACCTCCAATTTTCCTTCACTCTCCATTTTCTCCATCCCCTCCCAGCTGATCCCATAGTCGAGCTTTCCATACCTTAGTTTGTTACTGTGTGGTTAAAGGTATAGTTCCTGGTTCAACTTATTTGAGCTTTCCACGCTCATGTTTATATTTTATTTTTGAAGTTGTGGTATTGTTATAGTAATGTGTCCCAGTCAGTTTGGGGACATGACTTTCTCTGGTGGCATTAGGCACAATATTGGATCTGGCTGAGGCACAGAGGTCTGGCAATATCTGGAGCTCAATCCATTGATTCCCGCTGTGTACTACAGGGATCCATAATGTTGTGTTGTGTGTCTCAGGATGATGAGTCCCGTCTCCGCACTGTAAGGCTCATACTCAGATTTAGAGTTGTGTTACTTTCTATTTTCCTAGAAATGGTCTCTCAGTTGTCCAGTCCTGGTCTGCTGGCTGTATAGGTATCGTTGCAGGGTTTAGGAGCACCCTGTAGGCTCGGCCTTAAAGGACAGATATCTGGTTATATACGGCAGACCGCCTACATGAATGTCAGTGATACGAAGTGAAGCAAAATGAAGCGTTACTTTTCGGAGGGAGGCTATTTAGTGTTATCCTTTGGATTTCGTGTGATTTCCTATGGATTTCCTGTGAATAGTGTTTTCCTGTGGATTATGTGATGTTATTTTGTGTTCCTTTTATTGGAAGTTTTCAAAATAAGCCACGGAAGGCAGGTGGCGGATGAAATTTTGAGGGCAGCCGTCAGATATTTGTGGGTCATGGCCTCGAGCTTCACGACGGCAGGCAGAGGAAAGCAACGACAAACTACCTCTTTAAAAGTGCCTAGTATATCATGATTCGCTTAAAGACTGATCATCGCAAGACAAGGACAGACATGTTAAAATTAGCAACTTGGAACGTTAGGACGTTAAACGACGACCGAAAATTAGAGAACATAAAACAAGAAATTGAAAGGGAAAAAATTAATATTTTAGGTATGTGCGAAACGAGATGGACAGGAGCAGGCATCAAGATAGAGGAAGATTTCAAGATTATTTATTCTGGAGGTGAAGATCGTCATAGAGGAGTGGCAATTATTTTGGATCGAAAAACAGCAAAATCTGTTCAAGGATATTGGGCCGTGTCGGACAGAGTTCTACTAGTTAAATTAAGTGGCAGACCTTTTAGCATAAATATTATTCAAGTATATGCCCCAACAGGAGAATCCAGTGAAGATAGTGTAGAAGAATTTTATAATGACATAGAGTCTGCCTTAAAGAAATGTAAAAATTCAGAAATAAACATCATAATAGGGGACTTCAATGCAAAAGTAGGAAATCAAGGGGATAGATACACAGTAGGAAACTATGGTTTAGGAGAGAGAAATGAAAGAGGATACAGACTCGTAAAGTGGGCAAAAGAACAGGAAATGATTGTAGGAAACACCTGGTTCAAGCAACACCCTAGAAGATTATGGACATGGAGGAGTCCTGATAGCAGGATTAGAAACCAGACTGACTACATTCCGATTAGCAGAAGATTTAGAAACGCATTAAAACTAACAAAAACAGTTCCCAGTGCTGATTGTTATAGTGACCACATATTACTCACAGGAACATTGAGGATAAAGTTGAAGAAAGTCAAGTATATAACAGGAAACACTAAATATGATTTGTGTACATTGAGTAATGACAAGGAAATACAAAACAAATTCAACATAGAAGTACAGAACAGATTTGAAATTGTGTCTGATCTAGAGATCCTATTCCAGGATGTGGATGATCAATGGGAAACGTTGAAGAATTCAATCAATGTGGCTGCAGAAACAACTATTCCAAAATTAAAGAAGGTGGGTCGTAAGAAATGGATGACTGAAGAAATTGTACACCTCATGGAAACAAGAAGACTCAACAAAAATAATTCTGTCAATATGAAGAAATTCACAGACAAGTCAGAATATTATGTAAGGAGGCAAAAGAAGCATGGCTTGACGAAAAGTGCTCAGAAATTGAAAACCAACACAACAGTCAAAATACCAAATTAGTGCACAAAAGAATTCAGGAACTTACTAATAAAAGAACAAGTACATCAACAGGGTGTCTAAAAACTGAAGATGGCAAAATCATAATAGAAAAAGACCAGATTCTACATGTATGGACAGATTATGTGAAACACCTTTATGATGATAACAAAGACGAACAGTATGATATTAGATTTAATAATGAAGGACCGCCAATTTTAGAGATGGAGGTTCGAAATGTTCTTAAGCATATGAAAGCTGGCAAGGCCCCCGGTGCAGATAACATCACAACAGAAATTATTAAAGCTTTAGAAGAATTTGGACTAGAGCAAATCACCAGACTGCTGAACACATTATATGATACTGGAGATATACCTCCTGAATTATGTAACTCTGTATTTATTGCAATCCCAAAGAAATCAGGAACCTTGGAATGGGATCAACATAGAATAAATTAGTATAATGAGTCACATCACAAAGATTTTGCTAAGAATTATCATGCAAAGAGTGAGGAAGAAGATACAACCTGAAATAGGGGAAGAACAATGCGGGTTTGTAGAAGGAAAGGGTACAGTAAATGCTGTGTATATGCTGCGAACAGTTATTGAACGTGCTATAGAAGTAAACAAGGATATACATCTTTGCTTTAATGACTATACAAAGGCTTTTGATAGAGTTAGACATGTCAGCATGGTGGATATGCTTGCAGGTCTACAAATTGATGGGAAAGACATTAGACTTATAAAAAACATATATTGGAAACAACAAGCTGCAATAAGGATTGATAAATAAGTGGGACGGCATCAGCCAATTAAGAGAGGTGTTAGGCAGGGAAGTGTGATGTCTCCAGATCGTTTTTCCCTATACAGTGAAAATATTTTCAGAAATGTAGAGGATATAAATGGAATCAGCATTGGAGGACGAAACATCAATGACGTTAGATATGCAAATGATACAGTATTAATTGCAGACAATGCGCAGGACTTGCAACAATTAGTAGATGCGGTTGTTGTACACAGTGAGCAACTGGGGTTATAATTAAATTGTAAAAAGACTCAGGTTATGGTCGTCACTAGGAAGGAAGAAGTGCCACAATGTAATATACAAGTAAATGGAAATATTCTTCAACAAGTGAATCGGTACAATTATCTTGGAACAGTCATAACATCTGATGGGAGATGCCTTGACGAAATTAGAACAAGAATCGCCATGGCGAAAGTAGCCTTTAGCAAGATGAAAAACATTCTGACCAATAAAAAGATGTCAATTGAAACGAGAAAAAGAGTGTTGAGGGGATACATAGAGCCTGTTCTTTTGTATGGATGTGAAACGTGGACAATGAGCAGTCAAGCTGAAAAGCATCTGATGGCTGCAGAAATGTGGTTTCTGAGGAAAATGCAACAGGTTCAATGCAGCATTTTAACTTTCTTTTTCTCGTTTCATTTGATATCTTTTTATTGGTCAGTATGTTTTTCATCTTGCAAAAGGCTACATTCGCAATGTCAATTCTTGTTATAATCTCTTCAAGGCATCTCCCATTAGATGTTATGATTGTTCCGAAATAACTGTACCGATTCACGTGCTTAAGAATATGTCCATTTACCCATATATCACATTGTGGCATTTCCTTCTTCCCAGTGACGACCGTAATCTGAGTCTTTCTACTATTCGTTTCTAACCCTTGTTGTTCACTGTGTGCAACAACTACATCTACTAAATATTACAGGTCCTGTTCATTGTCTGCAATCAAGACTGTATCCTCTGCATATCTAATGTTATTGATGTATCGTTCCCCAATGTTGATTCCTTCCATATCTTCTATATTTCTGAAAATATTTTCACTGTACAGGGAGAAAACATCTGGAGACATTACACATACCTGTCTCACACCTCTTTTAATAGGCTGATATTGACCTACATCAATATCAATTTTGATGGCAGCTTGTTGTTTCCAATGTATGTTTTTTTTACACGTCTAAGGTCTTTTCCATCAATTTGTACATCTTCAAGCATCCATATAATGTCGATGTCAATGTCTCTAGGGGTTTAAAACCAAGAGTTCAGACAGGCAGTTGATGCGAGTACAGACGAGGCATGAAAGGCATGAAAATATCACTGAACATCTTTAATGATCATACATTATCATAATAATCGTTACAAATATCATTTCACAAAACTCGCACAGCTCTCGCACTACGCTCGCCAGATACTCGCTCGGCGAATAACATAATCGTGCTTCAGTATACACACTAACACACAGCTAGCAGCGGCTCCATTTGTTCTCACTCGCGAAGTCTAAGTCTAAGTAAAATGGTCTATTTATCTCTCCCAAGCACAGTCACGCATCCTCTCTCATCCACGTCCGAGTCCCGTCTGCCGTTTCCTACTCAGTTAGGTGGTCACGAGGTCCTTGACCCTCGTCGGGTCCGTGGAGGTCGTGCTAGTCAAGTCTGTCCTGCACTCGCCTGTTGAGGCAGGCGTACTGCGTCATCCCGTCCAAGGTGAACCTGTCCTGTCACTCAAGGGCACAGTCCTGTCACTAACCTACTGTCATGGGCGTATGGCCCGGTCTACTATACCTATACTATTCCCATGTCATATGTTTGTCCTCTTTCCTCTCTGTCATGTCCTACCTGAGACCTTGACATTCTTCTCTTCCTCCCCTCCTTGTGGCACTTACAGGTGACACAATGTCGTCTTAATCTAATTAGTTTTGACTGTAGTAGGTTTTTTTTTATTTTGCCCCAATATAAACATTCATATCTCAGTAACCAACTGAGAGAAATTATGAGATTTAGTATATAACCTTATCATTATGTCCACCCAACAAAAAATTATTTGTTCTGGAGATTTTACAGCAGATTTCAAAGTTTGTTTATATGCGGTATATAATTTACGGGTCTGAGATGAAATTCATAATTTTAAGTGTATTACAGCGTAGCCAGACAATCAGCGTTCAGTGTTGAATATTGTTCGTTTTTTCACGGGATTGGTCTAATGCCAACTACCCGCGTTGTTTAAACTATGACTTCATTCAGAGGTGTCTCAAAATGTGGGTTATTTCATGAAACCTGATTAATATGTTGTTTTAATTTTAAATCTTACCACTTATCGCTAACATTGAAATGTGTGAATATTTTTCAATGGGACTGAATGCGAAATTGTACACTTCAAAGAATCGCTACGAAGTTGTACACATATTTTGGTCAAGGAGCTGATCGCAGGAAACTGTTTTATACTATTACAGATTCCGAAAAAAGAACAATGCATGCATTGGGTTTGAGTAAACGGTCATTTCGTCGACAGCTTTGACAAAGATGTCATAAGGCGAGCTATTATAAAAATACTTTAAAAAGTCGCTTGATATACGACAGGGTCGATTTCATTGCACCGGGTTCTATCCTATATGGCTCGGTCTCTTTCCGCAGCGCGGAAAGCATCGCACAAAGCACGAACTCCGTAGCTTTTAGCGACGACCCACAGGAGTCTTCGAAACATTTAACTCGTAAACCGAAGGACGCGGCCCGGAATCGAACCCACAACCTTCGGAGCACGAGTCAAACGGCTTGACCACTTCGCCACAGCTGAGAAACATGGACAATATGTAGATAAGTAGGTGAAACGTGAACAATACGTAGATAAACTGAGAAACGTGGACAATACGTAGATAAGCTGAAAAACGTGGACAATAAGTAAATAAGCTGAGAAACATGGACAATACGTAGATCAGCTGAGAAACATGGACAATACGTAGATCAGCTGAGAAACATGGACAATACGTAGATCAGCTGAGAAACATGGACAATACGTAGATCAGCTGAGAAACATGGACAATACGTAGATCAGCTGAGAAGCATTGACAATACGTAGATCAGCTGAGAAACATGGACAATACGTAGATCAGCTGAGAAACATGGACAATACGTAGATCAGCTGAGAAACATGGACAATACGTAGATCAGCTGAGAAACATGGACAATACGTAGAGAAGCAGGTGAACTATGAACAATACGTAGATAAGATGAGAAACGTGGACAATACGTATATAAGCTGAGAAACATGGACAATACGTAGAGAAGCAGGTGAACTATGAACAATACGTAGATAAGATGAGAAACGTGGACAATACGTATATAAGCTGAGAAACATGGACAATACGTAGAGAAGTAGGTGAACTATGAACAATACGTAGATAAGATGAGAAACATGGACAATACGTATAAGCTGAGAAACATGGACAATATGTAGATAAGCAGATGAAACATGGATAAATCGTAGATAAGCTGAGAAACATTAACAATATGTAGAGCAGGTGAAACATGGACAACATGTAGATAAGCTGAGAAAAAAATGGACATTACGTAGATAAGCCGAGAAACAACTAATTGCAGTAAACATGTGCTTTTTTGGTAAGAACCCAAAGAATGCATAAACGGGCAGGAAAACTAATGAGCTAATCTTACCAGAAACAATTGAAAGCCTTTCATGTATTTGAGAAATTAGACGTATGCAGTCGAGATTTATTTTCTGGGCACGCTAGGGGAGAGAAATAAACTCGAAAACTTGGTGACAACTGATCAAATTGACGGGAAAATAGCAATGGAAAGGCAGAGAAATAAATATCTGGATGGCTTGGCCACATAGCATAACAAATGGCGTAACAAAATGTGTGATGTAGCAAAAGTTAATGGAAATCAATAAAAACAAACAAATGTATTCTATAACGAAATGTATGATGGAAAAAAAATGTATGATGAAACAAAAGTTAGTATAACATCCTGTGGGAAATCAATAACAATAAATGTGTGGTGTTGCAAAATGTAATGATGTAACAAAAGGTAGTGGAAATAAATAAAAACAAATGTATGGCTTAATAAAATGTATGTTGAAACTGTCAACTGTCACTGTCATTTACTGCCTATAGTACAGTGTTTCCCAACCTTTTTTGTGCTGTGCCCCACCTAGGCCTTTCTAAAATTCTTATTCCCCCACCCCCCAACATATACATAATTTTTAATAATCAAAAATTGAAATGTTCACTAAAGAAACTTGAACTATAGGTTTTAGGAAGATATCAGTAGGAAATTATTGAGCAAACACAGTAAGTAAATTTTCAAAAAATATAATTGAGAACTGAAATTCAAGTACAAAATAATTTTAATGAAAGATTTTTCTATATTATTTTAATTATTAGTAATTATTTATTATTTAAATTTAATGAAATCATTGTCACAGCGACCACTTCGTCGTTGGGGCAAAATTTAAAATAAAACTTAAAAGAGCTTTCTATACTAAACTACAGAGGTTACACCCAACATATAACAGAGGAAAATTACAATAAATTACAGTCAAAGAGAAATTTGCAGATAAAATAAAATGTTAACTTGAAACTCTACAAAACCCGTTGGAGGAAAGCGTTGACCAAACTTGGTTGAACATCAAGAATACAATTCAAACCACCGCAGAAGAATGTCTCGGTGTGTTAACCACGCATAGAAAGAACAGATTGTTCAATCAAAAATGTGAAGAAGCAGTCATTAGGAAAAAGAGTGCCAGACAGTTATGGTTAAATGACATCAATAACATCCAAAATGAAAGGCAATATAGAACTGAATGTAAAGAAGCTACAAAAATAGTTCGGCAGCAGAAGCAAGAATATATGAGCAATATAACCAATATAACCTGGATGGCTTAGCCACATGGCATGGACGAGACAGGAACACTGAGCTGATCCACGACACTGGTGATCGAGTGAAATGGCGAGTCATGACCGCCCACGCTTTCCGGCATGGCACATGATTGATTGATTGATTGATAACCAAAGATATGGAAACTAATCACCAGACAAATGAATCCAGAAAGTTTTTTAAAGAACTGAAGACAATGAAACGAGGGCACCACCACAACACATATGGTTTAAAAAAAATGGGAATATAATAAATACCAATGAGGAAATGTGTAACACGTGGAAAGAATACTTTGTTGAATTACTAAATTGTGAAGCTCCAAGTAACACTTTCCCACAGGAAGAGGTTCTAACGTGTGAACTCCAGTTTGAAGAACCTGCATTTGAAGAAATTCTATATGTAATCACACGACTTAAAAACAATAAGGCAACTGGGGCTGATGGAATTGCGGTTGAATTTATAAAGGCAGGTGGCCATGCATTACATCTAAAGCTATACGAACTAATAATAAAAGTCTAAAGGACATAAGAATTACCCCATGACTGGAAAGAGTCATTATTGATACCTATCTTTAAGAAAGGAGACAAGTTCCAATGTGAAAATTATAGAGGAATATCACTACTGTCCACAAGTTATAAGGTACTATCCGCGGTATTACTAAATAGACTAAAACCATATTCAGAAGACATATTAGGTGACTACCAGGCGGGTTTTAGACAAAACAGATCAACAATATATCAGATATTTATATTACGACAAATAGCCGAGAAAAATTGGGAATATAAAAGAGATCTCCATAACATTTTTTGTGGATTTTAAAAAGGCTTATGAAAGTGTCCATAGGAATATTCTATGGAATGCTATGCAGGAATTTGGAATACCAAAGAAGTTAAACAGCATGACCAGACTATGCATGGAAGATACTTATAATATAGTTACATATAAAGGCAGGAAATCACACTCTTTCCAAATAACATCTGGCTTGAAACAGGGTGATGCACTGTCGCCGCTCCTTTTCAATCTGGCTCTAGAGAAAGTTGTAAGGAAGGTAAACGAGGAATGTGCCATTGGAGGAACATCCAGACTGCTTGGTTATGCAGATGATATACGTATTATAGGGGGAAATTAACAAAAGGCATTGGAAATATTGACTCACCCGAAGGAAAAATCTCAACAGATGGGGCTGGATATCAACCAAGATAAGGCAGAATATATGGTAATTTCAAGAGAAGGGACGGCTAAAAAAACTCTGGCCACATACAAATAGATAATATGACCATTAAAAGAACGGAAATATACAAATACCTGGGTACATCTTCAACTCCTCCAACATAATAAGGGAAGAAATACAAGCTAGAATCAACTCAAATAAGATATACTATGCACTAAAACATCTGCTAAAATCAAATGTGCTATCTCGTAACACTAAGATCAAAATATACAAAACACTGATCAGACCAGTTGTGCTGAATGGCTCTGAAACCTGGAGTATAACTAAAGGAGACGAAGCCTTGTTACAAACTTTTGAGAAAAACGCATCTTTGGGCCCATTAGAGATACACAAAGTGGAGATGGAAAGATGGAAAAGAAGAAGCAACAAAGAAATTTATGACCTGTTTAAGTCCCCGCTAATCACTGGCATCATGAAGGCTAATAGACTGCAATAGCTGGGGCATATAGAAAGAATGGAAGATAATGTGACGAAACCGCGATCATCTGTCTGTGGTCGTCGGGATCCCGCACTATTTTGGCGCGTCATCGGGGACATTCCCAGTTATAAATAGACTGAGGAAAGCCGATAGGGAATTTTCCATCTAGAATCATCTCGAATGACCGGGATTTGACTGTACCGGGTTGCCGGGAGCTTCACCAAATTCCCGTGCAGAGAGATAAAGAAATTCTAGGCGTGGAATGAATGTTATCCGAGAAGTTGACTTTTCTCCAGGAGCACTCGATCCTCGTGCGCATGAGTTGGCACGTGAGTGGAATGCGGCTAGAATAGTCATTCACTTCCAAACTCTCACGGAGAGAAGACGCAGGGCTCTGTTAAGCCATTTGTACAGCGTCTACACTCAACCATGTTGCGGCTAACTGTTATTACAATGCGGCAGATGGGCCCTTGAACAGTATTGGTAGCTGACTGGAGGCTGGTTCGAATTATTCAGGTATTTACTTGGTTAATAAATTTACCTTTGTAATTGTTCACATAATCGCAATCGTTCTAACCTCATTAAATATGCGAGTGTCTGTGCATTACTAATGCGGAAGCGATCGATAACGCCGCTGAACTCTAGGTCGTGTTACATTTGTTTACAAACGTGTGTAGTGAACTACCGGCTGGAAAGTTAGGCCTGCGATATTGGCGATTTGTGTTCAAATAGTATTTACCATGTGTAAAAAATTGGTGCATATACTATGTGGCTGTTTTAGAATAGAACATAGTTAATTGTGCATGATATGAACCTAGACTTAGGTCAGTCAATAACTGAAGCAAGAAAGAACTGTTAGATTGCAAGGTGAGTTGATAGGTGGAGATTCAGACAGTGTTGTGCTTAGCTGCTAAGTAGGGAGAGAACTTAGTTCTATACCACAGGGAATGATGTAACTATTGTGTAATAACTTAATAGTGAACTCATTGTGTGGGACACTGGAATTCTGTGAGAAGGTAAGTCTTCAGTACCGGGAGCCGGGAGATAAAGATCAAGCCAACTAGAGAGGCAAGGTGTTTTCCCACCTACCCTGGGTGGGTACCGTCCAAAAAGATAAACCTGGACCAATGCAGCAGTCTTTGCCCAGGATGTCTATGAAGGTTTCCACTCAGGCACTGAAACCGTTGCTGCAGCGATTGATCTTGAGGACGCATACAACAGAGTACCACTGGATTTTTTAATGTTTCAGCTTCTTGAACTAAACGTAAGTCCATTCCTCCTTAGTTGGATCGCTGCAGCCCTCTTCCAACGGAAAGTAGTTTTTAGATGTGGCAGTTGGACTTCGGAACCAACAACAATACATCCTGGCCTACCACAGGGATCACCATTATCTCCGGTACTGTTCAACGCCTACACAGTGAGAATCACCAGTGAGCAGAGCACTGGACCTGGCAGGACATTGTCATATGCCGATGATGTTTTAGTGTATCGTCAGGGTAAGGATAGAGAGGAGGTTGCTGGGGAACTACAAACCGAACTCAATCGCATAAGTACTTGGTGTGATGAAGCTGGGGCAATGGTCAACCCAACAAAGGCAACAGTGACTTGGTTCTCGTTGAATAATCATATTGTCAACAATCCAACACCAACTGTAATGCTGTGTTCAGAGACGGTGGAAAGAACGCAGGCAATGAATTACCTGGGAATACGGTTTGATCGAAGCCTTGCTTATAATGTGCACATAGACCAGGTGATAACAAAGGCCAAGCGGGGTTTGGCAGCGATGCGGGTGATGGCAGCAGCAAACTGTGAGCAGCGCCATCTATGCCTTCTGTACGAGGGGCTGGTCATGTCTGTTTTGGAGTATGCAATGGCAATCTTGACTCTCAGCCATAAGCAGATAGAAAGGATGGAAAGGATACAGAATGAAGCTATGCGCATTATTCTTGGATGTACAAGAGATACAGCATGCAGGGCGATGCGCTACCTTCTTGATTTTCCAACCATTGAAGAGAGAATACAAGTTTGCAGGGCACGCGCCTACCTCAGAATTAACGCAAACACACAACATCCACTGCATAGTGAAATTAGGAAGGTGAAGGGCAGCAGGTTAAAAAGAGGACGGTCGTGGATGGGTCAAGCCGAAGACATTCTTCAACAGGTGTGTTCACTTGAGGACTTAGAACCTGGCGAGGAGTGGGTGCAAGTGCCAACAGACTTCTGCACATCCTTTTCAGTTTGCATCCAACTAGATAGAAAATGCAGACAAGAAAATCCGGCTGCTGTTGAGGCTGAAGTACAAGCGTTGATTTTCGAGAATTCGCTAGACGGTGACGCGGTCATCTACACAGATGGGTCGGTCGTCCGACATGTGAGAAGCTCATGGGCCTTTACAGCTCGGGCCGGAGGGAGAATTGTGAAGGAGGACTCTGGTGCTTTCACTGAAACCACAAGTAGCCTGACCATGGAAGTCATGGCAGTAAGTAAAGCAATAACATGGCTCGAGACACAGACATTCACCAGGGCTTGTTTCCTTAGCGACTCAATGAACATGATCAAGAGGATAGAGGAGGGGTCGATCCGAAGAGAATGGTTGCTGCCTCTGAAGCGGTCTCGGCTGGCAAAGATTAGTTTCATCTTCGTGCCAGGGCATGCGGGAGTACAAGGAAATGAGCGGGCTGACAAGCTCGCAGGTGAGGCTACTGTGGAGGGCGGACGCGCCATGGACCAGGCTGACATTCTGAATGCTCTACGTGATGTGAGACTTTTGCGAGAACCAAGTGATGACTGTGAATCTACAACAATGGCCAGACTGCTAGAGCAGCAAATTAAAAGAGGGGTGGCCAAACAAGAACACTACGCAGGAAGCCAAAGAAGATTGATAAACCAACACAGAACTGGCGTCGTTAGCCGCTACACGCTGCGGGATTTGCTGAGGAGGGGATCCGAGCACTTATGGACTGAATGGTTCGATGTGCAGCGAGGATGATCTGTCGACTAACTAACTAACTAACTAAGTCTTCAGTGATGATATATATATATATATATATATATATATATATATATATATATATATATATATATATATATATATATATATATATATATATATGATGTGGCATTATGTATATATATATTAAGTCATGTTATGTGATACTTCTTGGAGCGATACCGAACGCCGAGTGGGTCAACGCGTGATAAGAATGCGTACCGTCGTGATATACATTTGCGTTCTTGATTCTTATCTTAGCTATCCTGTTCTTTCATACTTACGCAAGTACGAGTGAGTGCTGATGTGCTAGTGGTATGGAGGGACAAAAGGAGGTTGTATGAGACACGGGGACATATGGGATATGGGAGATTTGAAAGCAAGTTATGAAAGTATGGTGCTGGCAGACCAGGCCAGCTATGAAGTTCGGTCCAGGCCAAGGCTAATCCACTTGGAAGGACAGAGCTGGAACCTAACCCTTGGAACATGTGGGGAACATGTTTTACCAAGAAGGCTTCTTGACTCTAGGAAAGAGTCTAATAAGAAGAGTTTTGCTGTAAGGTGGGCCGGATGTCCCACCAGCAGAACGGTGTGTATATATACTGGATTTGATCATGTATTATCCCTAAATCCCGAGGGATGGTACAGTGATCTATATTATGTTTACTATTGAACATGTCCAATGTAAGGAAGGAGTCCAGGGACTCTTCACCTGAAATGTTTAGTTATGTTAATTTTAGAACTATGATAACTGATTACTATAGCTAGGGACGTTAGCGACAACTGGTAGATGATTAGGGATAGGTGAGACATACGATCAGACTCGTCATTCTGATTACTTACTCTGTTTGACGGGCTGTTCTATGAGGCCAGCTGACATTGATAGAAACCCATGCTTTACTACTCTCAATATAGAGATAATGCTTTAGTTATTTGCATAACTACTTAGCATGACTGAAGGTTGAGTAGTCAGTGGTAGGATGCATGTGGACCAATGTTTGGGCCAGTATTCTCTCACCAATCGCTCTTCCTTTCAGGAGTTTGCCTGTTGAGGAACCAGTCAACTATACTTGTCGTTTGCCGGAAACCACTTCGTGTAACACAGCGAAGGGTTGACTTCTTTACTTACCTCGCCTGACTAAACCACACCATGTGCCAGGGTGAATCATCATGAGTGGATGTTATCATCAATTGATTTCAGTGCCCTGAAGGTGCACGGGTGGGATGTGATGGTTTGTGTTGTTTTTCTGACTTAGAAGATACTTTGTTTCAGAAAGGAGAAGTTCAGTCACCTGAGCAATCATGCTCAATGATCAGAGACACCAGATGGTATACGTCTAGTAAGGTTCCGCCTAAATGTGGAAAATATTAATTTATAAACTGGGACTGTTCCTACGACAGCTTTAGTGGCAGGTCATGTTGAGACCTACACCAGCTACCGTATAGAGACTTAATACCAGTGTTATAAGATAATGGACAACTAATTCTTGTCCAGACTGAACAATGTTATCTCCAGATGAAATATAAGTGTGGTCCAACTGGTGGACTTAGTTTAGAAAAGGAACTGTGTTTTCTCGAAGGACTCAGTGACTTATCGGCAGAACTATCTGATTACCCGACCAGGGGTAATGTTGTACTGTGATTTAGTGATCATTCGATTGGTCAATGGCTTATTACCCGACCAGGGGTAATATACTATGATTGAGGGACCATTAGATTGGTCAGTGACTTATTATCCAACCAGGGTAATGTACAACTGAGGGACCATTAGATTGGTCAATGGCTACATACATTCATTGAATTCAAGAGTAACTGGGGTCAAGTCCAGGAGGATTGTCTCCCAGCTAGGCTGTTTACCAAGAACTGTTTATTAATTTAGCAGTGACTAATTAGGAGGTGATGAAGGTGCAGTTGGTTCAGTTGAGTGAGGTCCAGGTGTAACTCTCTTGTTGTCGATCCAAGCTCTGGGGACGGAGTGGTCTCCAAGGTTCTAGTCATCTCACTGGAAGGAAGCCGGGTGAGTGGCGGACCGACTGGACGGGACATCTGCATCCAATCTACTTCTCAGCCTTATGATGAATTAACCATATCTCTGATTCTGTCTCTACTCTATCCTCTATTTGTGTAAATAGATTATTCTATCAGGATGTTCATTTCAGTTCTATATTCTCAAGGGTAGAATAAACTTTATGTATGTTGACTTACTCTTTGTATAATTATTGAGTGTGGTCTCGGACGATGCCTCAGTGTTCATTGTTCCAAGGGAGTAGGTAGTTAGTGGGGGTCTAGAATCTGGAGGGGCTTGTAGACATATTTAACTAATACGAGGTCAACCACAGAGTAAATTGTGTATCTACCTGTCCAACCCCTGGGGTTAGAATACACGGGAGTGCTAGAGACACCTCGGGTGTGGTTAACTCTCACTACCCAAGGCGATCTTGTCAAAGATAATAGGGAAACAAAACTCGCTTACACTCAGGAAATAAATGACCGTAGACCCCTCGGTAGATCAAGAAGACGGTGGAGAGATAATATACATACAGACCTACAAGCACTTGGAATCAGCGACTGGCAATAAAAGGTCAACCAGAGAGACGAATGGAAACGGCTTGTATCTGCAGCAAAGAACCTCAGTGGCTCATAATGCTGAAGAAGAAGAAGAAGAAGAGATCCTTGCTGCAAAGAGATTTTATGTCAGGTTTCAATTTAGTTAACTTCAGTCTCAAGTCTCACCGTTTTGTTATATCCAGCCGATTTCTTCCATTTTCGAATTGCCCCCCTTAACAATCGAATTCCCCCCCCCCCCCTGTGGGGAGTGGGCCCCACGTTGGGAAACACTGCTATAGTATCTTGCAGTGTAGGGCAGGAGGGTCTTGAGCCTGAGGCATTAAGGCCGCCTGGTTAGTGCAGTCGCCGCGAAAAGTCCGATTAGAGTTTTCTTTTTGTCCCCGGCAGAAAAAAAAAAGCTCCACATCTTACCGAGAATTCGAATCCGGATCTCCCGAAGGAGAATCCGATACTCTAGCCACTAGACCAGCCGTTCCTCTTATTGAAAGAAAAGGTAGTATTAAATTCTGCGGGAAATCGATGAAAACAAACAAATGTATTATCATCATCAAGTGCAATGCCGACTGGCGTAGGCGTTCTTGACGTCCCACAGAACTTGATCTTTGGTTTTCTGGATCAACTCTAACGTTGATATTCCTCCATGCCACCGTCGCAATCCACCCAGTATCATTTCTCTTGGTCTGCTTCTGCCTCTCTTCCCCTGGATCTTTCCAGTTGTCACGATGTTCTCCAATGCCTCTCTTCTCATCACATGACCAAAAAAAGTTGTTTGCCTCTTTCTTATTGTTGTATAATGTTACAAAACGTATGATGTAACAACAGGTAGAGGAAATCAATAAAAACAAAATGTAGTTAAACCTTAGACTAAAAAACATGTATTAGAAACGGACGCAAAGGTGTTTCCAAGGCACCAGGGCCAGGTTCTATACTGGCCAAGACCTACTAACTCGTTCTAGTCGTGGGGCCTGAGCAACAGGTCCCTTCGGGGTCCTGGCTAACGTAGTAGGATCGCTGGTGCTTGCTTGCTTGCTTATGTTCGTTGGCTTGAGCTCCAACGCGAAGTCATGTATGTCGGATGAAGGCATCCTGTTGTCCAACATCAGTGCGATGTGATATAGGACCTGAGGTTTGCGTGAGTATCCGTTGTCCCATGTCTGGCTTATTGGTGTGCAGACTGGTGGTTCCTCGCCGTACAGGCAGACATTCTCCGTCTTCGGAGGAATCGTAGAATCGCTGATTCTTGGAACACAAGGGGAAGACAAAGAAGTAAATATCGGGATGATTTGACCACATGACATGGTCACAACAAGAACACAGAGCTGATTCACGACTCTGGTGATCGTGTAATACGGCGAAACATGGCCGCCCATGCTTATCGGAATGGCCCATGGCGATGATGAACAATATGTATGATGAAACAAAAGGTAGTATTATATTCTGCGGGGAATCAATAAAAAATATACAAAATTATGTACCTTTAGAGTATGAACGAGATAGACAAGAAGGGCAGTATTTAAGACACATCTTCTTGCCCAACTATCTATCTGTATTTTTTTTTCTCGTTTACTTTTTTTTTTTTCTTTTTAAGTCCACGCTGGACTAATTTTTGCGTGTGGATTAACTTTCCTTATTACCAGCGACTCTCGCCAACAGGCGAACACACTCCGACTCGTAATTTGCGTCCCCAAGTCAAGGCTAGAGAACACAACATTTTAGTCCACTGACCAGTGAAAGGGTTGAACCAGCTACCTCAGCATCAGCACACTGGAAGTTTAAGAGCGAGCGCTCTTATCAATTCATCCATGCTGATCTCCATCTAAGGGAAGTAATAACGGATTAGAAATATCTTGACAGCAGCAGGATATATCATCCATGTATGTTGAGACGAACAGATAGTATTAAATCCTACAGTAAAACAATAAAAATATATACAGTTTAAATATGTAGCAGGCTGGTGGATAGCACTCATGTCTACTATAAACTATTGCATGTATAGGGCAGACCTGGCCCTAAGCATTGGTCGGATCTGGTCTAGGATCGAGGCTCCTACAGCCAGCTAGTGAGAGTATTGATTTGGTGATCCGGCAGCTTCTGCAGCTCGTCTTGTTCCAGATGTATTAGTGTTACTTTCCTCTGGGGTACACGAGGCAGGTCGAGAGAGGGATCCTGCTGCATGGGAAAAACATGGTCTCTACATTTTAGCTCAGAATTGATTTGCAGCACAAGAGACACAAGTGGACAGACATGATCACCAACGCTGCACGGCATGGACATGGAGAAGAAGAAGATGTATGTTCACCTGACGAAGGTGTGTTGTGGACCTGTGTGTTTATAATGCAGGATTAAAAACATAACCGTAACTGCACGGAATCTGCGTGCAAGTTGTGTGCAATACAATTCCCACAGCAGTGGACATGTTGTGTAGCGTAAGGCCTCTGCCCTGGCAAAATTGTTCGGTGTGGAGGTGGGAAAGTGTTTAAAAGGTAAGATGATCTGCATTGTTACACCGGGTTTTATCCCATGTGGCTTGGTCTCTTTTCGTATGGCGGCCTGCCAAGAGTTTCCCACAAAGCACAAACTCCATAGTTCCAGCGACGACCTCTAGCAGTCTCCGAGGAAAGTGCACTCTTGAACCGAATGTCGTTGCCAAAAGCGAACCCACAACTTTCGGAGCGCGAGGCAGGCAGCGTAACGACTTCGCCACGGAGACTCCCCGTTAGAAAAAAAAAACACCTACGCACGGGTAGATAGAGCTGGATACCCTGGGTGGAATCTGTCTTGAGGAAGCACACTTTACACAAACCCGTGTCGATGTTTGACACATTCATCTTTGAGTAGCATAAACAGGTTAAAGCAGGGGGACTCCCTATTAGGAAAGAAAACCTACACGCGGGTAGATGTAGCTGCATAACCTGGGTGGAATCTATCTAGAGCAGTGGTTCTCAACAGGTGGGGAATTCCACCCCCCACCCACCCCCACCCCGGGGGAATTTTAGGGTTTCCATGGCGGGAGGGTGATTAAGATTATTTCAAAATCGCGTTAATAAAAGAACCGATTACTTGATATTGTATTTCCCTCCATACTTTACTGTTCTGTACTTCTCGCCCTTCTGAAATTCGTTGTATACGTAAGTAGACCCGCAAATCACTTTTTTATGTAGACGTATAGACTTGTTCTAGTACGTATTGTTAAATATAGCTTCCATTTTTCCGTATATTATGTAGGGACGGGGTGGGGAGATTTATAGGAAGGAAATGCGAAAGGAGGGGGAATAACATTCTGAACATAAGATGAAAGGGTGCATGGACCAAAAAAGGTTGAGAAACACTGGTTTAGAGGAAGGAAATCTGACAGGAATGCATGACGAAGTTGGACACACTTACCTCTGAGCAGCATAAACAGGTGTAACGCACTCCTCTGGAAAGAGGAACGAGGTAGATGCATATATTTCTGGTGTTGCTGATGGTGTTGTCCACTGCGCACCGGCTTTTGAACACAGAACTTAGTGTTGTATCCTCTCTAAGTTAAAACTAATTACTAGTAACTGCCTGACTAGCTAGAATTGCGCTTCCAGAAGCATTAGTTTCTAGATTTTGCATCACCATTTGTGCAAACAACAAAGATTTCATTATCACCTTTATCCCGTACCTTTACTTTATACCTCACTTTTTTTTAGGATATCAAGAAATCATATAGCCAGTTGGATCATCGACTACTATCTAGTGAAAAAAGAAAAGCTATACGATTTCGGAACCTTCGTTGGATACAAAATTAGGTGCCATTTGAGATTGATTATTCGCAGTTCGATAATGAAGACATGTATACAATCTTCAAAGGGATGAATGAATGGCAGCAGTACACATGTCTCAAGTTTAGACCGCGTAAAACGCACGACAAAAACTTTGTCATATTCATAAACGGCGAAGGATGCTATGCTCACCTTGGAATGATAGGAGGCCAACAGAACATCTCACTGGACAAACTTGGGTGTGTCGACAAATCTATTGTTAATCATGAAATAGGACACGCCATTGGATTCTTTCATGAACAAAATCGGCCAGACAAAGACAGGTTCATCATAATCTTCTCAGAAAATATACAACCAGAATATATATTTGCTTATAATAAATCTAATGATATTGACACTTATGGTGTGCCATATGATTATACGAGCATCGTGCTCTATAATCAAATCGAGTTTTCAAACAATGACAAAATTACAATTAAGACAAAGGATCCATATTTTCCAAATATTATTGGTCACGCCAGTGGTCTGAGCTACTACGACATCAATCTTGCAAATTTGATGTACAAGTGTAGTAAGGAATGTGATCCTTGGATTGAATGTCCGAGTTATGGTTTTCTGGGGAAGGACTGTAAATGCTGGTGTCGAGGTGACACGATCCAAATATGTGACGGCTCGGGACACATGGTTATCAGAGATCCCCTTCCTTCAACGAAACAGTTGTGCTCTCGGCTCTCAAAGAGTTGTCGATCTTGGAAAGACTTCGGTGAATGTATTGACTCGAAGACATACTGTCCGATGTACTGCAACTATTGTGACAGACTGTTAGGTCAATAGGGACAGTTTCCAATGGGTTAAAGAACTAGGGTTGAGGTTGCGATTATTTGTCAATAAATTTGAATCTGTATACAATGTTAGTCCTTCTGTTTCTCACAGGCACCAATTAATGAACGTTAGTAGTTCATTTGTAATTGTTTTAGCCGTTCTCTCTTTCTGTTTCTTATCCGTACAGAAGTACTGATTTGACGTTAGATGGCTTCATTCTAGGTTTAATTTCGTTTGTCTTCCACATTTTCCCTAAGCAAATGGGGGAATCCTCTTCGTTTGTGTAGTCTTATTTTAATGCCTCAATATTTTCCTCTAACATTTATTTACATTGCTAACTAAATGTGTGTATGATTTCATATAATGAAGTGAGGTTTCACCAGATGAAACCGGTGTACCATTTGCTTGATTTACTACAATTATCTTTGCCATTACCCTTGGAATTTTTAGATCAAGTTGTGGTATACCTCTCATCTAGAGTGTTTTATTTATCTTGCATCCGATTTCGTGTGTGGGACATGAAGAAATACCGTCAGCCAAGCCCTTGCAATTGACAAAGCAACTGTATATTTAACAGCACATATTAAACGAAATGAAATAATGCTTTCAACATTGTTTTGTTCAATCATTTATCTGTTTTGTTATGAAATGAGCTGAACTGTATTTTTTTTTATTACTAAAGCCTCTGTCAGTGTTATCATTGTCATGTTCTTTAATTGGTTCCCTTTATTTTGTTCTTAACGCGAATTTCTTGTTTATGGCCGTAAACATTGGCATTTCGTGATTGATTATATGCAGCACTATACATTGCATAATAGCTTCTGAATATGAATAAACCACATACATGTCACAATGTGTGGATATCTGGGATCAACTACCAGAGACAGAACAAAAGTACAAGCTTTATCCCGATAGTAATGACATCCGTTTTACTTTGCGTATCAACCAAGCTGTTTAGAGGTTTTGCTGCTGAATCATAATATTAAGTGTGCACAAATGAGATCAATATACGTGTCGCAGCGTTAGACATAGGATCACCCAAGGTAGAGATTGTTTATAGAGTGGAGTTGATAAGAGGTTACACTACCAAGTCAAGGTTCGGGTGTTACTGGGTTCGAATCCCAGTTTAGAATTGAAAATGTGTATAAAATCCTTTGGTATATGCAGTAATGTGTGGCTGCTGGATTTCTAGTGACTGCCGCTGCCATCGACGATGAACTGTAATTTTTGTTGTGGGCTTTTGAATTGGCATTCTGGCCGCGGCATTATGCATAGTATAACTGTGCGAGCTGTTGGTGTTTTGTCGAGACTCCTGTCGATTCCAGTTTCACACGGGGTAGTGTATGGCATGTTTATGTGATCTTCACTGGCATAGGATCGGAGCATAATGGAGTCACCCTTTGCCGTGAAATTGGAACCACGACTAACGAGTAATGAGACGAGACTTTAGATCAAACCCTGGAACCGTTACTCGTGCTAACAAGCAATCTGAATGATGACGCAGAGAAACTTCGCGTATTATGTGTGAACCTTATCTGCAGAACGAGTTGCTCTGAGTTGAGTCAAGAACTGAGATCACAGTACTCGGGGTATTCCCATAAGCGCCCCGCCCTCTCAGCACAAAGCATATCTGTCTTCGTTTTTATCAGCACAGTCTGTGAGTCCGTTACAATCACAACATGTGTGTACTGTTTGTTCTATAAGCAGCGGAACGCTATAACATCTGCCTCCACCTCCATTCTCAGACTAAATGTTGTCGTATCATATGCCAGGCTCTCCTGCACTAAACACCGTCCATTAACTTTCGAAATGAATCCCCAGCTTTCAATGTTTATGTTGTCTAGTGTGTCCAGTAGTTTTTATATCTTTCGTCTACTTCTATGAGCGCCAGATAATACACGTGCATTTATTTATTACTTATAGGCCTCAAAGGGTTCCCAATTGATATTTCTGTAACATTCGAATGTTTTCCTTTAAACTATTGATGTTGATTAATTCAATTGAAAATCCTTGCTTTGCACAATTCCATAAGGCCACTCCAGGTTGCTTTCCCGAACTTTCGGTTGACATTCTAATATCATGGCAGTTCCATCAAGCTTGTCTTCAATGTCCGCAAGTCACGGTAAATAACTTTACGTAGTGTGAACCTCCTCCGGGATTCAATCTTATGCATGCCTGCCAACCCCGCATCCTTATTCGGAGTCATAATCGCCGAATACCTTCATGCGCGAGCATGGGTGTAGATGTACGATTCAGTCCAAAGTTTTAACATTATTATAGCCAATACCTCTTTTGTTATTCTGCTTGTGATAATAGCAGATGCACTCTGCTCACATCACCAACGAGTCCGCCACATGAGCATGCCCAGAAGACCTATGCAGACGCCAAAAAATGATCCGTCTGTGTGTATAACACTATTATCATCGTCAGTATCATCACTGATGAAGTACTTAATCTCTGCATGTGCTGCCATTGAATTCTTTCCCTGCAGGTCTTGTCTAGCCTTTTAAAGTCAGGGGGGAAAATGTAAACGTTTGGGGAACTGGCGCCCATTATTGTCAAGGAAAAACGAACACATATATTAGTTTGGGAATGTCTTTAGCATATCATCTTTGCGATTTGATTTTGTAAAGGATCTCTTTTCACGGCGTGGGCGTAGTGCTTATATGGTGCAGACCCCATAGTTTTAGTGGCTATCATCACTCCGACCTCCTTTCCCTTCATTTTGGTACCGAGTTTAGGCTGGATCGACCTGGGAACCTAGGTCACTGTAAAAAAAAAAAATGTGACACATCGAAGTGGATTGGAAGACATAACCAGTGGGCCGGCAGGTAAGCGTGCTAGTCACTGTACTACGGTGGCTCCAAAACCCTGACTAACCCATCTTTAACTTCTTCTTTTTCTTCTTTCTGATTGAGTGCTGCGTCCAGTACGTGCTAGTTTGTAGTGCATATTTTGAGGTAGGCACTTGTACCAGCTATCTTGTTTCTCTACTTCTATAGTAAGGGAGATGCCTTGAAGAGATTAGAACAAGAATCGCCATGGCAAAAGTAGCCTTTAGCAATGTTAAAAAACATACTGACCAATAAAAAAGATGTCAATTAAAACGAGAAAAAGAGTGTTGAGATGCTACATAGAACCTGTACTTTTATATGGATGTGAAGCTTGGACAATGAACAGTCAGGATGAAAAACATTTGTAGAAATGTGGTTTCTGAGGAAAATGCAAAGAATACCATGGACAGCCAGAAAGACCAATGAATAAGTCCTTCAAGAAACAAATGAAGATCGTAGACTGATTAGAGACATTAGACGTAGACAGTCACAATTTTTTGGGCATGTTATGAGAAGAAATGATTTGGAGAACTTGTTGACAACTGGTAAGATCGAGGGGAACAGACCAATGGGAAGACCTAGAAGCAAGTACCTAAATAGCTTGGCCTTGTGGCATGATCGAGACAGAAACACGGAGCTGATCTACGACTCTGGTGATCGAGTGAGATGGCGGAACATGACCGCCCACGCTTACCGGCATGGCACATGATGGATGGATGGATAGTAAGGACATCGAGAAGAAATCTAAACTGCACACACGGTATATCGCAATTGCATTTGATGATGACAAGCAAACCCTCATTTTGCACTTACTCCAGTATTATCGTTTGAGTCTGGATGGCAGCAGGGCAGAAAAGAATATTTATTGCATACCTTTTCAGGACATAGCAGTCAACTTCAGCATGGTTTGTCTGTTTGTAAGTCTTGGGTAAGTTTAAGTTCAGTAGTTTGCCATTTATTTTTGAACGACCGGCACTCATACTTTTGCATGGAAACCAATGAAAGACGGTCTGCTGCCAAATAGCCCGTAACTGTGTTTCGAACGCGGTAGACAGGATTACTGCTGCCAGACATGCGCGAACTTACTACATACTTTTTTCCGCTCGGTTTAAACTCGCCACTCCGGACTGATTTTTGTGTGTGGGCTAACTTTCCAGTGACCCTCGCCATCAAGCCAACCCACTCGGACTTCTGAGGTACTTGTAATTTGCGTCCTCAAGTCAAGGACGAGAAGACAACATTTTAATCCAACTGACCGGTAAAAGGGTTGAACTGCTACCTCGCCATCAGCACGCTGGAAGTTTAAATCAAGCCCTCTAATCCATTCAGCCATGCTGACTTCCAATACATACTCAGTTTGTTCTTTAAGGGAGCTGCAACATCCTTGTGACTAGACTCTGGCCTGCCGGCCATGTGGTCGTGGGTTCGATCATCTTCGAACTTATTGCAATTTTCTAAAAAAAAATTCTCTGGACTACCAGGTCATCCAGTCTTAAATATGTACCAGAAAACGTCATGAGAATATATATAAAGGCGATCGGCATGAAATCGACCACATCACTAGTTGAGCGCCCAATTTGTCAACACACTATTGGTCTAACACCTTATGCCCAATGTATGCAAACAATTCCTTTACTTATTTATATGTTTCTGAAAGCAAAGGCTGCTGGTAAAGTACACGGAATTAATTAAACAAAAAGGGGAAGGCAGAGAAGTAAATATCTGAATGTATTGACCACATGGCATGGTGTGGACAAGAACACGGAGTTGATCCACGACTCTGATCGTGTAAGATGGTGAAACATGACCGCCCACACTTATCATCATGGCACATCATGATGATCATGAAGTTACATGTTATTCTTAAGTATTTCTTCTTGATAGTTCTCACAGCCTTATTTTAATAAAATTGGCAAAATATGCATTACTGCATTAGCATATATCTATATTAGCAGATTAGTAATGTGATCGTTAATGGAGAACAATGTCACTGCTGCTTTTGCTTAAAATAATAGATGATGTGATGCTGATTCTAAAACTCGCTACCAATCACACTATTATGTTTTCCTTGTGAGAGAGTATTTTGAGAACATGCATCGGCACTCTTCCATGCATCTTTCATGTGGCAATATAAGAATGAAATCATGGACTATTTCACAATCACCAAAGAAGGAAAGCGGAGCTTTTGAACCTAAAAAGTTACATACAAGTTCTTAAAATATAATAGATTAAGAAGAAATATACTGACATTTCGCGAGATATAATATATAAATATAATCATCCATTACATAAACAGCATCCTTTCTCGGAAGCTGAAATACTTAACTTCGGTCATATTAAAAATCAGTTATTGGGAAAGAAGAACAGATGAAAGGCGCGGTTCCTGGAAGGCTCAGGGGTCGACCAGCACGAAGCTGAAGGTAGGAAACTGCAGACACCCTGGGCATGAACGTGCTTGAGGCAGGAGAAATATTGAAACAGCTCAAGAGATCGAGAAACTTCTGCCGGCCGTGGTGAGACTGATGTTCTGCAAAGGATCTACTACATAAGGCTGGTTGTACACTAAGAGTTCAAATGATCAACCAAGGCTGCCAGTTTGCTATATAACACACACACACACGCACACACATACACGCGAGCGCGCACACACACACCTCCCCCCCTCCCCCCCCCCCCCCCCCCAATTACTCAACAGGCGAGCTGTAGTTGTACAATCAAAAATGTTATTACATACTGCCGAGAGTTACTACCCTTGGTCGAATAGACCACGGTTATTGCCCCTGTCTTATATTTGGATCTAGGTTATCCTACATATCTGTCCTGTAGCAGGGTGGTAAACTCAGCCTACTTTCTGTTGCAATGACTACGCAAACTTATCTGTCGCACTGTCCTTAAAGAAACCCTATCGGTGGATCTCATTAGGTTTGTTATGTATAATATGTTGGAATTATAACTTATATGTGAGTAGCATTTCTCTGTACTCGATAAATATTAAATATTAATAATATTATTATTAATATTATTTGTGAATTTTGTTGCTGAGCAAATCCATGACCATATCCGATATTAATTATTTGCTCAGCAACAAAATTCACAAATATTTCAAATAATATTAATAATAATATATGTAATAATAAAACTATCGATATGATATCGATTGCAATTCATTCACTGAATGATTCAGTAACAGAACAGACAACAGTTCAGTAACTATGACAATACTAATTGGGAGAGTTTATTCGCAGGGCCCTACGAATAAACAAAGCGTTTATTCGCAGGGCCCTACAAATAGACGCTTTGTTTATTCGCAGGGCCCTACGAATAGACACTTTGTTTATTCGCAGGGCCCTATGAATCGATACTTTATACTTAGTTGAAGTATGGCTGTTTAAATATCAGGCGAGTTTAAGAATTGTTAACTTGCGTTTCTGTACACTTACTGTTTACAGGCAACCATCTTTGTTTACGTTACCGACCTACTATTTATGTCCTGATAATTCTGGTCCAAGCTGACAGTAATATGCGTCACCTCAGAGAGACATGATTAGGGTCGTTAGGCAATACAAACACCAGGCTTTCGACTGACTGGCCTCATGAATTAACAAATAAACAAGGAAATGCTACGCATATAAAGTGCAGGAAAACCTGGTATATGTGAAGCGGGTCGAAAAGAGAGAAGAGAGAGATAGATAATGAAGATAGTGTGCGAGACAGATATGTGAGATATGAGAAAGATGTGTTGAAAGACATTAAAAAAGTGATAAAGACAAGAAAGAGAGAGGGGGGAGGGAGATAGAGAAGAAGAGAGAGAGAGATGTCTGTATGCCTCTCTATATGTCCGCCTGTCTGTATGCCTCTCTATATGTCCGCCTGTCTGTATGCCTCTCTATTTGTCCACCTGTCTGGATGTCTCTCTACATGCCCGCCTGTCTGGATGTCTCTCTGTTTCTGTCTGTCCGTCCGTCTGACAGCCTGCTTGATTTCTTGTTCTCTATCAGCCTACTTGTATCTGTCCATTTGTATATATGTCTATCTGAATCTCTATCTAACAAACTGTCTCTCTGTCTTTCGATATGCATATGTATGTCTGGTTGACTCTCTGTGTGTATGTATGCGTGTGTCTGACTCTCTATCTGTTTGCTGTCTGTCTGCCAGTTTATATATCCGTTGTTTATTTGTCTGTATCTCTGACTGCCTGCCTGCCTGCCTGTCTCTCTCTCTCTCTCTCTCTCTCTCTCTCTCTCTCTCTCTCTCTCTCTCTCTCTCTCTCTCTCTCTCTCTCTCTCTCTCTCTCGGTCGCTCGGCCGGTCAACCTGCCTGTTCAGAGTATTGCAGGGAGAGGTTGAAAGAGATGTATGAATTGGCATGGTGGAATACAGATGATCGGCGAGCGAGTGTCGGGTTGGATCTAGCTACCCATCTACCTGCTCATCCACCTACCTGCCTAGCTACCCACATACCTGCTTACTTAACTACCTACCTGTCTACCTACCCACTTATCTGCCTCTCTAACGATCTATCTGTCTAACAACCCACCTACCTGCCTACTTAACCACTTTCGTGTCTATGAATATGATTATGAATATGAAAACTATGAATATTACAAAGAATTATCGCAGAAGCAACGGAGTACGTGCTTTGTGCTCGATACTTTTGACAACAGCCAGCGGGGAGAGAATTAAGCGGAGGAGAAGAGGTAGGGGAGAGGGGGGAAGGAAAAGGAAGAAGAGGGCTGGAGCCAGAAGGGGTAGAAGGAAAACGGATCGTTTGGGACTCAAAAATGTGCGGGTTGGGTATTGGAATTGCCGTAGTGCAAAGCAACGAGGACCAATACTGGAGAAACTGGTACTAACTAACTTACACTCACTTTAAACAACAATTCTAAATACCCAAAGAGATGAAGGATTGACTTTCACCCAATGAATTGCTGAAAAATTAAAAAAACATTGTTGGGCAAGGAAACGAACGATTGACATTTGACTTTCATCCAATTAATTGCTGAACAATTAAAAAAAAAAAAAAACGTCTGGCAAGGAAACGAACCTCGAGCTCCCGCACATCAGGCGGGAACACTATCAACTATACTATGCCACGGACGACACGTTTTCCAATCAACGAAAATGTATAATATAGCCGCAAACTTACGTTAAATCACGTGACCAGCCGTGCCCTGCGAATAGACGCTTTGTTTATTCGCAGGGCTGGCCATGCCCTGCGAATAGATGCTTTGTTTATTCGCAGGGCCCTGCGAATAGACACTTCCATACTAATTACTTACTAATTATTAGTAATACTAATACTATTACTATTCAGTAACTTTAAAATTATTTTTATTGAGTTTTAGTATTTAATTTAACTTGTCTAGACCTAGTCATTGACAGTATTTAAACTACAGTATTTAAACTACTTACTATAATTACTAATAATGAATAATGTCATAACTAGTGGGTTATGTAAAAAGAACACCAACTCGCATTCAACTCAGAGGTACAAAACATCTACGCTAACAAAGAAAGTATATAACTTACTATAACGAGCAATGCGAATAGTGAAAATAACATTGAAGAAAATTGGAATTTCCTGAAAGAGACCTTGCTAAATGCGGCAACAAACACAGTCGGCTATGTACAAAGACAGAAGAAGAAATGGCTAAGCAAAAACACCTGGATGGAGATTCAAGAAAGAAAGCAAGCAAAACTAACACTTCTTTCTACAAAAGACACAGCTTCATATGAAACCCATAAGCAAAATTGAGATTCAAGAAAGAAAGCAAGCAAAACTAACACTTCTTTCTACAAAAGACACAGCTTCATATGAAACCCATAAGCAAAATTACTCCATGTTGGATAAAGAGGTGAAATCAAGCCCACGAAAAGATAAATAGAACTTTATACACAGCTTGGCCGCCGACGCCGAATCGGCTGCCAAAACTGGAAACAACAAAGCTGTATTCCACATCATGAAACAACTGTGCAATTACTCACCTACACCAAACAAACCCAAAGACAAACAAGGTAAACTTCTGTTATGCGATGGCCACCAAAAGCAACGATGGGCAGAGAATTTCAAAGAAATATTAAATAGACCGCAGCCTGACAGTGTTCCCAACCTGGATAGAGAAATCACCATGCCACCACTAGATGCCTCCTGTGAGTCATTCACCATGGAAGAGATTAAAGCAGCCATCAAAAAATTGAAGAACAACAAAGCTGTTTTTGAAGACGACATCTCAGGTGAAATGCTCAAAGCAGCAGATGAGAAAACCTTACAACGTTTGTTACAGCTGATCAATGAAATCTGGCAAAACGAATCCCCACCACAACAGTGGAAGGATGGTGTAATTTTTAAACTGCCACAAAAGGTGATATGTCTCATTGTAATAACTGGTGTGGTATCACCCTACTGTCAGCACCAGGAAAACTTTTTTGTAGCATGTTACTTGAGAGATTGAAAAAGTCTATAGATGAAAGGCTCAGAGAAGAACAAGCTGGCTTCAGACCAAAACGGTCATGTATAGACCACATTTTCACTCTTAGAATAATCATTGAAGACTATAGAATTCCAGTCAAAATTAATCACCAACTTTGTCGACTTTCAAAAAGCCTTCAACAGTATCCACCGTCCTACCAAATATACCATCATCATAAAATCTTTCTCTAAGGAGACACGTTGCTGCATGAGAACAGAATCAGGCAACTCTGACTGGCTCTCAGTGGAAACGGGAATGAAACAGGGTTGTGTCTTGTCACCGATGCTCTTTGGAATAGCTATCGATTGGGATATGCGCAAATGCACAAACAACACAAATAGGGGTATCCATAGGGGTACACAATTCTAGAAGACCTGGACTGCCGACGAAATAGTGCTTTTGAGTTCAACACACCCAGATGCCCAAGAGAAAATAAACCATCTCCAAAATGTTTCAGGACAAACTGGTCTCCAAATTAACACCACAAAAACAAAAACTATTGATCTTACCATCAATTCAGACGACACCATATTAAGCAACCATGTTCTTGAAAAAGTCACATACCTAGGAAGCAAAATGATACCTAGCTTCACATACCTAGGAAGCAAAATGACATCTACAGGGGACTCAACACCAGAAATATTATCTAGAATCTCACTGGCGTCTGGTGTCTTCAATAAACTGTTAAACATATGGAAGTCAAAGTCACTCAGCCAACATACGAAACTTAAAATCTTCAATTCTTGTGTGATTCCAGTGCTAACATATGGATGTGAGTGTTGGAAATCAACGGTAGCTTTAGATAAAAAATTAGACAATTTTGAGAACAAATGTCTTAGAAGAATTCTAAACATCCAGTGGACAGATTTCAAAACCAATGAGCAAATAAGACAAGAGACTAAGCAAGATATTGTATCCAATTTTATAAGAAAACGCCGTTGGAACTACATCGGCCATGTACTCAGAATGGACAAGAAAAGACTCCCCTACCAAGCCTCATATGGTCACCAGTAGGGAAAAGAAAACGGGGAAGACCAAGAGAACCATCATCAGAGAAGGCTCGTTCAATGGCCAAGTGAACATCCAAGATCTACAACAGGTAGCAGTGAATCGCCAGACATGTAGAGCCATGACTTCTGCCCTCTGCGCCGACTTAGGCTCAAGAGGAAAGACTAACTAACTAACTATGTAAAGAAGTAAAATAAACAGAAGTATGTAGTCTAACGCTAACAGTTCTTCTTAGTTAGTTGCATAGTAGCATATTCTTTAGTGACGTAGCAGTCAACCCCAGCATTTTTGGCTGTTCATGATTCCTGGGCAAATTACAGTGACATTGTCACCCTGTCTGTATAACACTTACTTATTAACAATAACAGTAAAAGTTAGTAATTAAATTAGAAGTACTAGTAACAGTACAGTAGATTGATCTACGAAATTGTAACACAAATGATTACAGGGGTATGAAGTTTTAAAAAAAAAGTAATCCATTAATCCATATCCTTTGCAGGACATTGCATTCAACCACAAGTTAAATTTCTAGACAGTTTTACATTCAGTATTTTGCCATTGCTTTCTAAACAATCTTTGTTTGGCATGTAGTTTTGTTTGTGGACATTATATTTATTTTAAGTTTAGAAAAATATTTTGATTGTCACTGTGCGTTTTGACAGGCAAGATCAGTTAGTTAGTTAGTCGACAGATCATTCTCATTGCACATCGAACCATTCAGTACATAAGTACTCTGATTCCCACCTCAGTAAATACCACAGCATGTAGAAACTGACGACACCAGTTCTGTGTTGGTTTATTCACCTTCTTTGGCTTCCCACATAGTGTTCTTGTTTGACCACACCTCTTTTAATTTGCTATTCTCTCAGTATGACCATGGTTGTAGATTCACAGTCATCACTTGGTTCTCGCAAAAGTCTTACTTCTCGTAGGGCATTCAGAATGTCAGCCTGGTCCATGGCTCGTCCGCCTTCCACAGTAGCCTTGCCTGCAAGCTTGTCAGCCCGCTCATTTCCTCATACACCCGCATGCCCTGGCATGAAAATGAAACTAATCTTTGCTAGCCGAGACTGCTCCTGAGACAGCAGCCACTGTCTTTGGATCCACACCATCTCTATCTTCTTGAGCATGCTCATTGAGTCACTAAGGAAACATGCCCTAGTGAATGTCTGTGTCTCGAGCCATGTTATTGCTTTACTTACTGCCATGACTTCCATAGTCAGGCTACTTGTGTTCAAAGCAAAAGCACCAGAATCTTCCTTCACAATTCTCCCTCTGGTCTGAGTTGTAAAAGCCCATGAACTTCTCACTCGTCGAACGATCGACCCATCTGTGTAAATGACAGCATCACCCTCCAAAGAATTCTCGAAGATCAAAGTCTGTACTTCCGCTTTGATGGTAGCCGAATTTTCTTGTCTGCTTTTTCGGTCTAGTTGGATGCAAACTGAAAATGACATACAGAAATTTCTTGGCGTTTGTACCCACTCCTCGCCAGGTTCTAAGTCCTCAAGTGAACACACCTGTTGAAGAGTGTCTTCGGCTTGACCCATCCACAACTTTCCTCTTTTTAACCTGCTGCCCTTTATCTTCCTAATTTCACTATGCAGTGGATGTTGTGTGTTTGCGTTGACTCTGAGGTAGGGACGTGCTCTGCAAATTTGTATTCTGTCCCCAATGGTTGGAAAATCAAGAAGGCGGCACATCGCCCTGCATGCTGTATCTCTTGTAGATCCAAGAATAATACGCATAGCTTATGGCTGATAGTCAGGATCACCATTGCATACTCCAAAACAGAAACGACCAGACCCTCATAAAGGAGACATAGATGGCACTGCTCACAGTTTGCTGCCACCATCACCCGCATCGTGGCCAAACCTCGCTTGGCCTTTGTTATCATCCAGCCTATGTGCTGATGATAAGCAAGACTTCAATCAAAACGTATCCCCAGGTAGTTCATTGCCTGCCTTCTTTCCACCGTCTCTGAGCCCAGATTTACAGTTGGTGTTGGAGTGTTGACAATAAAGTTATTCAAAGAGAACCATGTCACTGCTACCTTTGTTGCTTATGCGATTTAATTCTGTTTGTTCTACAGCAACTCGATCTCTATCCTTACCCTGACGATACACTAACACATCGTCGGAATATGACAATGCCCTCCCCGATCAACTCCTCTTATTCATTAGTACTATTTGAGGAGGACTTAGTCATCTGCATATGTAGGATCTGGAAATGGAAATTGTAAGGCTAGTAAACTGATTGATACTTTAAAACTGCAACTAGTGCCAAACAAGTTACATCATTACTAGATAGATACTCGTATATTGGTATGGATGTCAGCATGGCTGAATGGATACAGGAGCTCCTTCTTAAACATCCGGTGTGTTGATATGAGGTATGGGATTCAACCCCTACATCGGTCAGTTGAACTAAAATGTTGACTTCTCGTCCTTGACTTGGCGACATAAATTACAAGTACTTCTGAAGTCAAAATGGGTCTGCCAGATTTCGAGAGACACTGCTAATAAGGAAAGCTAAGTACTGGAGAGTTTTGGTCATAGACGATAACTTTAGAAAAGGAAAATTCCAACTACACCTCCTAGTGGTAGAGGATGAAAACACCTCGGTGTGGCTAACACAGTCATGGGACCGAGTATCCACCGGAATAAGTGAACAACTGCAGCTGAGCAGAGTGGGGCACTCACTTGTCCTAACAGTCAGAAATGGCTGTCAAAGGGAGAGGTAAAAGACCACCATGTGGGTGTGGAAGGCAAGGGGAACCCACCACATTATCTTCTCAAGATTTCATGACAACACAAATTTCAGCTTTCTTTGGTCATGTGATGAGAAGACAGACATTGGAGAACATCGTGACAACTGGAAAGATTGAGGGGAAGAGAGGCAGAGGCAGACCAAGAGAAATGATGCTGGATGGATTGAGACGGTGGCGTGGAGGAATATCATCAGTAGAGTTGATCCAGAACACCAAAGACCGAGATCTGTGGAGAGCCATGAATGCCTTCTCCAGCTGGCAAGGCACTTGATGATGATGATGAATCCATACGCAGAATTCAGTTTAGTGTTACTAAAAGTAGTGTGTATGGACTACGCTTGAGCCCATGCGAGTGAGCGCCACCTAATTATACATTTGTATTTGCACATTCCTGCTAGCCATATCTTACATCTTTAAAGGGTTTTGAAGTTTGTGGTTAGGGGAACATACTGATTTTAACAAAGTTTATGACTCAAATAAAATACCTACCTGACACTTGACTTTGCTGAAGTGGAGCAGAGCTGGTAAGAAAAAGAAATAGTTCCATCTTTTAAGTCATTTGGTTTAAGCAATACACCATGTGTTTTATGTGCTGCCCATACATGATATAGTTTTCTTAACTCTGTTGATCCCATTCATATGTAACATGAACTTGCACTCCAATTATTATTTCAATATATTTTAATCCATAGTGTTACTGTCTCTTGCAGATCCAAAGGATAAATGCATTTAAGTTAACTGTTTGGAACAGAAAGTCTGGAATTAACTATTATATATGACATATCAGTACCATTAATTGCAGTCAGATCACACCTGTTTTTATTTTTATTTAACCCCCTACGCTTTGAGAACAAAACATAAATCTGATAGTTTCATTTTATTGATCCTGTAACAGAATGTGGCATTATTTCTGAGGTATATGTAAATCTCAATATTATTACTAGAATAAAAAAAAAGAAAGACTTTACAGCTTGACTATAAAGTCGACTTCATTGCACCGAGTTTTTATCCTATATTGCTCAGTCTCATTCCACAGCGTGGAAAGCATCGCGCAAAGCACGAACTCCGTAGCTCCAGCGACGACCCTCAGTCTGAAAAAATACACTCGTGAACCGAAGAATGCAGCCCGGAATCACACCCACAACATTCAGAGCCTAAGTCAAACGACTTGACCACTTGGCCACAGAGACTCCCAAGCTTGTCTATAGATTGCAGGCAAAGAACAGTGCGTACGCAAGAAATAAAATAATTTTCTTGGTAGCCATCCACATAACAGTTGTTTCCTTTGGGAAGATGATAGATAGAGTCATTTGAAGTCTTGGCTTGCTGACCTACCCACACATGGACAGAAAAGAAATGAAAAGGCAAGGGGATAAACCTCACTGCATCAGGTTTATCCAATATAGCTCAGCCTCTTTCTGAAGAGCAGCTAACTGCCTACCAAAAGTGCTGTACAAAGCATGAATTCCATAGAAAACTTCATTGAGTCTCACAAATTAACTCCACTCAAGAACCAAATGACAGAGTCTGTAAAAGAACCCCGAACCTTCTAAGCACGGGGCAGACGGCATAACCACTTCACCAACAATACTCGCTGGACTGGAAGAAAACAACTGTTTAGGTTATTGTCTGGTCTGTGCCTGAGATTACACATTGTAGAGTTGTTTCTCATGTGTCAGGTTTGTTGTGCTGCCTGTTATGGTTTTCTGCCTGTTGTTATCAGTCCACTTGACTCTATGTCTTCCTCACACTTTGAAACAAGATTGTTTTACACCATTTGAAGTACTGCAATAGCTTAACATCTGTGGTATGCTTATAATAATCTACATTTTCAAATGGGTATTTGTCTTTTCTATATTTTATTATTTTCTGCTAATTTCCTTTCATTTTATGATGGATAATTAGTGTCTATTAATGTGTAAGCTAATTTCTTTGATGACCTTAGAGTTTTAGAAAATTCTCAATTTCTTGCAACATGGTATGTTTCTTGCAAACTGATGAGTTTTATAAAAGCTTTCAATGTTTATTTCCCTTAACTTTTATATTTCATCATGTACACAGAGTCTCCCTGGCCTGGGAGTTAGCAACTTTCTCTGTAATCCTGCATACTCTGGTGAGTAACGTGACGATGGCCAGAATCGGTAGCAGTTCTAACTGCATCGGTAACTTACGGGGTATGTGAGCCGGTCGATCAGAAAGCAATGGCAAACTACTGAGCGTAATCTTGCCAAGAAATCAACAACCAGCTAAAAGATGCTGATGTTGACAGCTATGTCCTGTAAAGGATATGCAAAAAATTTTTTTACACAGTGTCTATTCCGTTGGATGCATTTAATTAATTTCACAATATCAGTTTCTTATGTTAGTGTCAATCACTACAATTTGTTATATTTTGGGGTTTTAATTATTCAAATAGTAATCGCACTCAACTTGTGATATATATTTTTTTCTTTTTGCGCTCACTCGCTTAAAACTCAAGCGCAGTCCATACATGCTACTTCTAGTAGCACTGGACTAGATTTTGTGTGTGGATTAGCTTCCCTTATTACCAGTGTCGCTTGCCATCAGGAAAACCCACTCCGACTTCAAAGGTACTTGTAATTTACATCCCCCAAGTCAAGGGCGAGAAATCAACATTTTAGTCTAACTGACCGGTGTAAGGGTTGAATCCACTAGCTGGTGATATGACCACTATGATGTCAGTCGCTTTTATTTACCTGAAGAAATCTCAAGTACCCTCTGTATGAGGCTAGTTGCCCCAATTTTGTAAAAGATCATCTAAAATGCCATATTGCTACTGCCAGTGGTACTGTCATCATGGGGACTCTTGGTTGGCTGCTGAAGAAGGCTATGGAGCAAGTGTGGAATGTCACTTTTTCTTTCGTTCACTTAAAAATTGTCTATATCTCCAATGTTGTCTATTGTACAAACTTCACTGTCTTCTTTACTTCACGTGTGGTTCATAGAGTTTATCTTCCACTGTTGTTTATCTAGGCCAGAAGATTTGCCTTGATATGTCATATTTTGGGAAACTTGGAGTATGATCTGCTGTCTGCAGCGCCAAGCCACATGTTCACATGGCTGATTTGCCAATCTTGAATTTTCTAAACATCTATTATATCCTTTTTTTTTAAGGTGCAGAATAGTGATTTGTTCTGGCCTGATCATAAAGTGGTAATTGTCTTGATCTGGTGTGGGAATGTCACAAGCGCAAGGTTGGTTCTTGAACTCATTCTCATACTCAACTTTATGGGCTGTTGACCCAATTTCATTTGTGTATCCATACCAAGATGGCAACCCACATTCTTTGGGCAAGTCATGAGATGAAGAAAGCTGGAGTGTGTCACAACAATGGGATGGTTTGAGAGGGAGAGAGGCAGGGGGCGACCAAAATAGAAGATGCTGGACAGTTTGACATCATGGCATTGAGGACCATCAGAATCAGAAATTATTTGCAGCACAAGAGACAGAGGGCTGTGGACAGACATGATCACCAACTCCAAATGGCATGGACTATAAGAAGACAATCTAAACCAAGAGATGAACAGGTTTAAATTGTCAATTTCTGTTAGAAATCACACAATAATAATAATAATAATAATAATAATAATAATAATAATAATAATAATAATAATAATAATAATAATGTGTTCTTGAACTTTCCAGAACATTCCACAAGAAGTTAACATGGACATATTGCTTCAGCTGTGTCAGACCTCAGTAAACAATTCAGTACACCAGCAGCAGGAATTGTCTGAGAAAGTGTTGCAGGTTGCCAGAAAACATCATCTGGATCTTAGCAAGCCACAGAATCTGTGTGTTGGAATTCAAAATCCTCTAAGTGAGGCTTGCCTGAAAGGGAATTTAGCCATTGTGAAGGTATTGCTAAATAATTAAAATGTTGTATTCCAATGGTAGACATACATTTATCTGGATTTATAAGAAAAACCATAAGTACGAGTATATTACAGTTTCTATGAGTGCATGCTAATTATATTTTTCTTGTTAACTAATATGTGTTTAAATATGTTTGTTGATACAAATTTGAGCTACAAATATGAAATTTGATGCCCAAAAAGACATTGAAATTCATATAAGAGACAACATTGCAGATATAAACACATTTCAAGTGAACAAAAGAAGAAGAAGATGCCATAAGAAAGATAAATCTCTCATATATTTTTCAAGGACTTAGAAGTATAACAAACACATATCAGTGTTTCACAATGAAACATATTATCTCCTGAAGTATATAGGTTCATACCCTAGTGTGTGGAAATGCAACCTAAAGACTAAATGTCATGGCAGGGCAGACCAGGCTCCAAGTCTTGGTTGGTAACTGGTCTAGGATGCAAGCTCCAACAGGTGGACAGTTAGAGCATTGCTTTGCTGATCCGACAGCTTCTGCAGCTTGTCTTGTTCCAGACGTATTGATTTTACCTGTCCTCTGGAGTAAACTAGACAGGCCGAGAGAGGGATCATGCTGCATGGGTAACACATGGTCTCTAAATTCAACCCAGGCTTTGTGTTATGGAGAGGTAGGTATAACTCCATTTTACAAATTATCGTCTATCAAGACGTGAAGGTGCCAGTCATATAGGTCAAAATATGAAAAGATGCTGACAGCAATCAGTCAGAATTTCATCACTGTCATTAACTAATTCTGTGATAAGATGGAAATAGACTGCACAGGGGGCATTGTTCTGGACACAGAGGTATAAAGTCTAATAAAACAGTAACTTTCAGTTTATATGAGTCATTATGAAACTGTAACATATACAAATACTATACACTTTTCAGCTCTTCCTTGATCATGGTGCCAGTTTGAACTTCTTGGATTCTGAAGGCAGGTCCCCATTGTATCTGGCCATATCAGGTTATTCTAACACATATGATAGTATTGCACAACTGTTGAGATGGGGTGCAGATGTCAACCTTCACAAGCATGGAAGGTGTCCTCTTCTCTCCTCATTTTACAGAATGAAACATGAGGTTGGTACTATTTATTCATTTGTTCTGGTGATGTAATTATACACACTGATGGGACTATGGTAAGATATGTTGAGTTGAGTCAAGATCTGACATTATTGCAGTCAGGAAATTCCCATAAGTGCCCAGGCCTCATTTTCAACAGCCAGTGTAGAGTTCCAGTACTAATAGTGCCTGTTGCAGTCTGATTATATGTCCATCTTGCTTTACCTCTATGTGACGACTGTCGACCAGATCCTTTAACCCTTTACAGGGCAGACGCTTGTCCGTTTTTTAGCCCTGAACGGGCAAGATTTTTTCAGGTTTGGTAAAATTTTGGGTTGCGTTAGTAAAAACATCACAAATAAGGTGTTAGTCAACCGATTTTAGTTAAATAAACAACACAAGGAAGGGAAAAGCATGCAGAATATGTTACTCACGTGATTGTTGTTGGTAATCCATATATGAACAAAATATTTACGAAATACAGCATGTTGTTTGTGATTTTCCGTCATCTATACGGCAATTTACAAACACCTTTTCAGAATCATAATCACTTTCTTTAAAGTCCGACTCAGACTGCTAATGCAAAGTAACGCTTTGCACTGATATCTAGCTCCGATTAATAGTCAACTTCGTGCCCTTTAATGTCATTTAAATTGAACCTAGCGAAATCTCGGCTATCACTTGAAGAATCGCCAAAATCCATTTTGAAAAACAGCGTAAAAATCCCGAAAACTATCAAAAAAAGTCCATTCAAATTCATACTATCGCGTTTACAAATGGAGGCCACGTTGTCAAGCTGTTGGCGAAAGCGAAAGTAGCCGTCGGAAGTGTCGGAAAGCCGAGAGATAGCGTTTTTACAATGCATAATAGTATCGGACGTAAATGGCCACTATGCACGTTTAAGCGATCGGCCGTTAATGGCCGCTCTGCCCTGTGAAGGGTTAACCACCCCTTGCTGCTGCATTCTCTCTAGACTATAATTAGTTATAAAATGAGTGGGTGGCATTTTATTGGGAGTTCAAGGGGAGTTTGGCATGTGCTACTACAACATCTAGAGAATGGAACTTGAGATTGTAGCAGCAGCCTTTTGATGGCTGGATGGCAGCACAACCAGACATGTTGTGTTTGTAACAGACTCGCAGAGTATGTTTGGAAAGTGGAAACTGGTATGTTCTGTGTGGAGTGGTTAGCATCATTCAACAGGATGAAGAATGTGAGTGTATAATGGATGTTCTACCCAGGATGTGTAGATGTAGTGGGCAAAGACATGCTGGTAGATTAGCTGTTGCCCCTCTCGGTGAAGGCTACTTTATGATAATGGTGATGTGGTGAAGACACTCTGGAATCATTTGGAGAGTACAGCATATCCATATCTGGAAAAACTTGGTCAGAAGGTTGTGAGGAGAGTGTCTGGACGATTCTCAAAATATAGAGGAAAAGCCAGGTGGACTTTTAATGAAATTGCTATTGGAATCATCAGCATGAGAACTCTTCGTGGCTTTTGAAGAGGGGGACATAGCATGTTGGAGAATGTCTCAAAAGCAGTGATACTGATTTTTAAATTCAGTATTTATTTGTTATTTTAATAAAAGGAGGAGGGACAAAACAGAGAGTACATCTAGACATATTAGTGTAGTCTCATGGTAGATACTCCCATTGGCATGTGAAGTGTTGGGCCTTCACATACACTAGGCCAATACCTAGTGAGATAGTGTGGCCAATTCCTTTCCTATCACCTTGCTTTCCCAGAGTATTCAGAAAATGATCTAGTACCAATTTTTACAAGGCTGGGACAACCCCCGGGGTTATACTGTTTTGAAAAAAAATATGCTGGCATTGTTGAGGGATTGAACCCACACCACTGTCTTGGAAAGCTAGCTTGCTGACGTCAGTGGCTTCTACACCCATGAAGACACACACACAGTTCTGTTTAGCATTAATGTACCATTGCTGATGTCTTTCAGAAGGGCTTGAAGATCTGAGATATAGAGGCTGTCATAGTAGCCATATTATGAGCGTACAAAGAAAAGACCCATTTGCACGTCTTGTGGCATAGTGGGTTTATGGTGCTTGCCCCATATTTCTATAGACCGGTTCGCATTTAATGGGTGATGTGGTCAAGATCACGCTGACCATCTGTTTCTCTAAAACATTTCCTGGCACCCATTTTAGGCTGTCAACCTGGGAGCCTACATTAGTTGAGAAAAATGCCCACCTTGATGGCAAAATGGACACATGTCTACTTGGCAGGAGTGATAGCAACTGTGCTGCTGTAGTCTACTATAATGTGTCTGTGAGAAAGTTGATTTTATCTTATGATGCTATAAACCTTATCTAATGTGTCTGTGAGAAAGTTGATTTTATCTCATGATGCTATAAACCTTATCTAATATGTCTGTTAGAAAGTTGATTTTATCTCATGATGCTATAACCTTATCTAATATGTCTGTTAGAAAGTTGATTTTATCTCATGATGCTATAAACCTTATCTTTACCAGAACTGGGCTACATATGTCACCATAGGTATATGACACTGCAGTATCTAACTGATTGGCTAACCACTTCTCAATTAAGGCATACACTTCTGCGTGTGTAGCAGTGATTATTTCTATGGTATCAGTCTTGTTTGAGAGTCATGACATTGAAGTTATGTGGACTGAATTTTGCATGCGTATTAGCTTTTCCCTATTAACAGTATCCCTCGCCATCAGGCAGAACCACTCCGACTTCAGAGGTACTTGTTAATTATTCCCCCAAGTCAAGGACGAGAGGTCAGCATTTTAGTCCAACTGTCCGGTGTAGGGGTTGAATCCCTTACCTCGGCATCAGCACACTGGATGTTTTAAGTACACACATTCTTATCAATTCGGTCATGCTGACCTCTGAACTGGGTTTTATTCCATATAGCTCAGTCTCTCCACAGAGCCACTAACCACCTGCCAAAATCAATGCACAGAGCATGAACTCCCTAAGCATGTAAAGCAAAAAATCTCTTACAAACCGAATGATATAGTTAAAAAATAAACCCATGACCTACTGAGTATGAGTCAGACAACTTACCCACTTCACAATGGTGACATGTTGCTGTGCTCTCAATAAGTTCAACCTTTGATCATCTTCTTTGCAACTATACCAACCCACTGAGTAGTTACTCCCTTTTATCTTTGGGAGGAGCGGCTGGGCAAGTACCAGGTTCTCCTTCAGGTGACCCTGGTTTGAATCCTTGGTATGGCATGGATTATTTTCTGTAAGGGGGGGGGGAAGAAAACCCTAACCTGCAAAGTTCGCAGCGACTGCACTAGCCAGGCGGCCTTAATCCCTCAGGCTCAAGACGCCTATGTCCTACACCACAAAGTACAATAAGCAGTAGATGACATGGCTGCCATCTTCCAAATTATCACAACATTCTTCATATCCAGTATTCTCATAACAAGACCATGGTTAATGAATATCTGGTTCTTTTGTGGGTAAAAATCTGTCATGGTAGCTCATGTGTGACCAAAACCATAGGGAAGCAAAAAATTATAACACTAACCGACCATGCATGTCATCATAGTTAAATAAAGTGGTTTAGTGCAAGGCTGGCTACCTCAGCCCATAGAAAACATTCACTGCGAAAATACAACAGTCATAAACAAAACTATGATGGGCTTGTCATGAATTGATTGAGAGCCTATGCTCCATTGGCAGATGTAAGACAGAAGGAGAAGAATCTGTTGCTGTGAATGTACCTCCTGTGGCACTTTATTGATCTTTAGAGCTTCTCATGAGTGGTCTCTAGTTGATGACTTATTTCCCAGAATTCATAATTCACAGACATGTGGATGAATATATCTGCTATAATAAAAGGGCTTGTATTTAGTATTATATGCATACATAAAACCAGTCCTCACATTAGTGATATTATATACACATAAAACCAGTCCTCATTTCAGTGCAATGGTATCTGACAGAATGTGTCTTCACTTTCAGCTTATCTGTAGTTGTCCTAGTAAATCTTTATAATATTAACTTATTTAAAACTGTATATTAACAATCATAACAATTGGAATATCACATTTTGCATTTACAACTTAAGATATATTATGTTTGCAAATTATGAATTAGGGTAAGCTATCATCATCATTGTGGTCATGGTGTCACAGTGACTAGCATACTTGCCATCCGGCCGAAAGGTCATGTGTTTGAATTCCATCAGAGCAAGGATTTTTGTTGTCCCCAGTGACCTGAACTGGCAGGTCAGCCAATCAAAAATAGGTACCAGGAAATTTTCTGAAAAGCAAAGATGGTCAGCGTGATATCGATAACGTCACATTCAGATCAGTCTAAAAATGTAGAACCATATACCTAATAAGCTTGAAGGCATGTAAACGGGTTATTTGTTTATGTTCTTTACTTTTGATATACCCAGTAGGCCTCATGGTATGAAAAGGGGCCCTATACACTGTTTTACTTACTATAAACATACAATGGAAATTCTGTTACTTCCTTTAGTGTGGTAATTTGTTCCTGAAATAAGATATATCATCATCATCGTGTGCCATGCTACTAAGCATGGGCAGTCATGTTTCACAATCTCACTCGATCACCAGAGTCATGAATCAGCTCAGTGTTCTTGTCTCAACAATACCACATAGTCAAGCCAACCAGGTATTTACTTCTGGTTATATCAGTGTCAGTTGAATCAATGATGGACTGCTTATGCAGTGAATATTATTTCAGCAACCTTGATGTGGGATGAAATATTTAAATCTTATTCCTGGTCTTGTCAGTTAAGAATAAGAAAAAACAAAACAAGGAATGACACAGATTTTCTTTCACATTATTTTAGTTTTCAGTAATAGTATTAATATGTTAGTATATTTTAGCAGGCATGTATGCAGAGTTGATAACGAACTGTGCTGATAATGTCATGGGCATTGTTAGATGCAATGTTCAACACATGAATGGATGTGTCGCCTGTTAAAGTGAGGTAAAAGTTGATCACCTTTCCTTCCATGCATTCAGGCCTACAGAATGTGATGGCGCTATCACAGCCCATTGCAGGCAACTGCTTCAGGACGTTGTTTTAATTAGTATATTTTATTGCTTCATACTTTTATCTGAATTGCTATGGTTCCCCTGTTTAAATTGAAATTATTAAAATGATTTTAATGCATTCATTTTTTCCCCACAGACAACAAAGCTATTGATCAGACATGGAGCTGATATAAACAATGTCATCTTACCAACCTTTTGTTTTGTGGAAGCTGTTTTTGCCCTCAATTCAAACCTTGTCATGATGGCATCGGGTGTCAGATTTCATCTGGAAAATTTTTCTGATTTAGTGTCGCTGGCAGTAGAAATAATTACAGCTGGCTTGTCCCCAAGAATGTTCTATTTATCAGGGAGGAGATTTCTACTGGGAGGATTTACAGCCAAGGAGCTATCTCAGTTGTGGAGCTTCCAACACCTCTGCTTGATTTTGGGTTTTAAAATAGAAAGAAGTTCACTTCAAGATGCAATAAATGAACTGCACAATTCATTAGCTGCTGAACAAAATGCTAAACGAATAGCTGTACTGAAAGACAGACTTGACAAACTAAGCTGGACTCAGGTGTTTTTGTCTGAACCTCTGCCGCTAACATATTTGGCTCGAATAGCCATCAGAGGTCATCTAGTACAGCCTTATGTGAATAGAGGACGACACATTAATGACAGCATAGACTTGTTACCATTGCCTGCAATGTGTAAGGGATTTCTCAATTTGAAGCGCTGCACTATACGAGGAATTGCTGATTATATGTATTAGGGAGGTTGTGACACTCGCACCAAGAATTAGATACTATATATAAGTGTGTAAACTTCATTTACACATATTAAATTAATTAGGCTAGTTTATATATATATATATATATATATATATATATATATATATATATATATATATATATATATATATATATATATATATATATATATATCTTTAAACTGTCCTTATGACATCACCATGTTTGTCTGCACAATGATGTCATGTGCTCAACACTCTTGACATCCATAACAACAACATTGACAGGTTATAAAACAATGGCATGGTTATTGTAATTTCTATACCACTTAAGGTTTTCATTCGAAGGCCCCGTGTGTGGGTGGGTGGGTGGTTAATGACTGTGCAGTGTTTGAAAATATTGCCGGTCCAGGTTTTGTATTCACCCTCTGTAAAGTTCATGCAACATAAATACAAAACTATATAAATAACTGAATCAGTGCTGTAGGATAATATATCGCCACATGTGACGTCCAATTTGGACAGAAGGACAATATATTACCATACTAAGTTCATTGTATTTTCTTGTTTTGTTTTGTATCTTCCGCAATTGCAATGGTCAGTGAATAGAAATTTACATTATAATATTTGTTCATTTGATTGTGTGCATGTTTGGCGAAACTTACATTTTGTTTGGCACTGAGTCAGTTAAATTTGTTCAGCGATGCCCAGTAATGATCGAGGATCACAAATACAGTCTTGCCTTATGTACAATTATGGCACAAATTCTGTCTGCCTTATTTAAAATTCTAATTAATTCTGCACCAAATAACTCATCATACATTATATTTCTTTTGTTCCATTTGGGTTTTGTATTTATCCACCCTGTCCTAGTCATTACTTTAACTCCTGTCCCGTATGATGAATGCTATTTTACTGCATCTGTTCCCCAGGTGTTTCTTAAACTATTTTAAGTAATTATTCAGTTAACTCCTTCTGACGCACACTGCAGCTATCTGTGACAGTAAAAGCTAATTGAAGTGAGCTTCCATTTGCAGAATTGTAAATATATTGTCTTTCACATATTTGTAAATAATATGAAATGTACCAATAGGTGTGCTGATAATGTTGAGGAAGCCATGATGCCATCAGAATTTTAAACAAGAACCCGTTTGCACGCCTTAGGCATGTGGTGGTAGACTCGTATTTGTATAGACGAATAAGCACTCATTGATTGATGTAGTCAGGATAACGCCAGTCACCTTTATTTGGCAAGAAAATACCTGGTATATATTTTATGGCTGTGTCTGCCTGAAAGCCCAGGGGTCCATTTTAAAAATGCACGGATGCAGATTGGAACCTATAACCACTGAGCTGGTAGGCGAGCATTTAGCCAATATTCCATCCATTAAAATACTGAATGACAACTTTCATAGGCAGTTCTTGGCGCTAATTTTAGAGGACAGAAGAGAGGAAGCATACTTCTATTTTATTTTACCACTATTCGTGTTACAAGTGCCTGGTAATATCCATGAATAGATGAATCATTATAACAAAACAGGCATGGAAGGACATAATGGCACAAGGGGCACCACATAATAACAACAATAATAATATGTTTATAAAAGGGGAACAAAGAACTTGGATAATAATGATAATAGTAACACAACGTTTTTAAAAAATGGCAATCCTACAGTGTTAAGTTTTAAGAAAGTGTCATCTTATCACCTTGAGTTTGAGTCCATGGCACATTGATTATGTAAAGATACTCAGGCTAACAAGACCACAAGAAATTATGATCCGTATTCTGTCATAACTCTTTGAAGTATAGTTTTAACTGGCAAATGGTGGTTTAAGGCTCCCGCCTAGGACCTGGAGTTCCCCAGTTCATGACCTGGATCAAGACAGATTCAGTCCAGTTAGTCATATTAATCCTCTTTGCACACTGAACCATTCAGTCCGTGAGTGCTCATATCCCTATCAGTGTGTGAAAAAAGAGTGTTGAGGGGATACATAGAGCCTGTTCTTTTATATGGACGTGAAACTTGGACAATGTGCAGTCAAGCTGAAAAACATCTGATGGCTGCAGAAATGTGGTTTCTGAGAAAAATGCAAAGAATACCATGGACAGACAGAAAAACCAATGACCAAGTACTACAGGAGACAAATGAAAATCGTAAATTGATTAGAGAAATTGGACGTAGACAGTCAAAATATTTTGGACATGTTATGAGAAGAAATGGATTGGAGAACTTAGTGACAACTGGCAAGATCGAAGGGAACAGACCAAGAGGAAGACCGAGAGGAAAATAACTGGATGGCTTGGACAAGACAGGAACACTGAGCTGATCCATGACTGGTGATTGAGTGAAATGGCAAGTCATGAACGCCCACGAAATCCGGCATGGCACATGATTGATTGATTGATTGATTGTGTGGCGGCTGATATCATTTCTGGGTTGGTACCTTATTCTTTTTTGACCCCCTGCACAGTGTTCTTGTCTGGTTTCGTTCCTTACATAATAACTTCAGTCATAATGAAGATAATTTGTTAACTAAACCATGGGGCAGTCAGTAATGCACAAGGTGACGGTTACAACTTCAGTGATTATGAAGATAATTTGTTGACTAAACCACAGGGTGACCAATAATATACAATATTATCACAGCTTTGGTCTTTGTGAAGATAATTTAACATGTGGTAATTCAGTGTTTAATAATTTGTGATATCTCTGTGTTGTTTTAATGGGTGACATCTGTGAGTTGTGCTAGTGGCAGCAGGCGCTATTAGTCTGTTCTTGTTAATATATATCATTTTATGAACTTAGCTGATCAAATCTTGTAAATAGAAAGGCCAGTTGATTGTTATGTTGCACATTTCCCTTGCATTTAAAACTAATTCAGCGTTAGTTTTAGATGACTATGGCTGTGAAGGTTTTGTAATTACTGTATGGTATGTTGTGTATAATTTAAACATTCTGATTATTGATTGATTGCATTCAAAGATAATCTTCGTTTGCACAGTTACATTTCCCATAAGTGCTCGGAGTTTCTGTGGGTCTCATACAGAAGGATCTTATGTAAATATTGAATATAGTGGCTGTCCTAGGACTTGACGATATAATGTGAAAAACATAACATAGGTTGATATCCTGCAAAGAAACAACAAATACAAGCTCTAAACAAAGAAAAAAATCATCAATAGCTAAACTTTTCTGTTGTTGAATTCTTGTTGAATGGGCATGTTTGTTTATGCATTATAATATTCAATTTTAGTTTGTGTGTTCTTATTAATATATAATTGTTACTGCAAACTGTTGGACCACATTAAATAAAGAAGTTACGTTCTTTCAACAGTTTAGTCATTATTATGCCTATTATTGCTCTTTTACTATATGTAAAATTTTGCATTGTTAATAGTGTTTGTGTTCTTTTTGAAAACAAAAATGTCTTTTCTAGACATAACACTTTCAATATGTTATGTCATTTAGTTATCTCTTTCTTTTTTCTGGTATTTTCTCTCATTAGTAAAGATATACTAGAAAGAAGGAAAGAGTACTGTTGAGAAATGGACAATGATATGGCAAAACAAACTCACTAACATACATGAAAGCAAAGTGAAAGAACCAGAACCTTTATTAGAGGAAGTTCAATCAGCAATATAAAGACTGAAGAGAGAGAAGTCACCAGACTGTGACGACATACCAATGGAACTAATACAGGCAAGAGGAAGCGCCAGCATCTGCATCTGTCGTGTATTACACTATGTATGAAGGTCTGGAACAGCACTGTTCCAAAGGCACAGAAGAGAACAATCTACATCTCTCTCCCAAAGAAAGGAAATTTAAAACTGCAAGACCTATCATACAATGACACTAAGTCATGCTAGAAAAATCCTTCCTTGAATTATCAAGAAGAATGGAAGTTAGAATATGAATTACAATAAGTACAGACATGACAGAGGAACCAGGGACCATACTGTCAAATTGAGAGCCATGTTTGAGAAATGCAGCGTACATTGTAGATCTTCATACTTGTTTCATAGACTGCAGTAAGACCTTTGACTGTGTTCAGCATCAGAGATTTGGAACATCATGAGAGAGACAGGGTTTTCAGCATATTTGACCCATTTAATTGAATCAGTATATCATGAACAATAAGCAGCTGTCAGATAAAATAACAAAAACAGGTTTGAGGTACAAAAGGGAGAAGGTCAGGACTGTATTCTCTCCCCATACCTTCAACATGTGTGTAGAAAATGTAACAAGAAACAACACAAATGATGATACCAGTGTCGTTTTGATCCATTCATTAAAAAAAAAAAAAAAACTCATCTGCTGCCTATAGTACCTTGTGAAGGACAGGGGGGTCTTGAGCCTTAGGAATTATGGCCACCTGGTTAGTGCAGGTTAGGGTTTTTTGGTACGCTTATAATTCATTTATAATTGGTGGAAATCCAATCCCAGAGCTCAGATATGCAGATTACATCATCATCCTCTCAAGTGGTACTAAGGGATTACAGTTACAGTTAGTTGCATATCCTGTACAGGATGTCGCAGTCAACCCCAACATATTTTGGCTGTTTGTGATGTCTTGGCAAGTTTACGTTCAGTAGTTTGCCATTGCTTTCTGAACGACTGGCACCCATACCATTTCATAAAAAAACCAGTGTAGGGTGGTCTGCTGCCAAATCACCCACAGCTGTGTTTCGAACATGAGTATGCAGGATTACTGCGCCCATAATTCCATCGCCACGGATTAGAAGAGTTAATTTTGTCTGTCAAAAAACACAGTAAAGATCAATATCTTTTCCTGAACTTAAAAAGAAAATTCTGCCCACACATAGCCTACGATGGGTAGCGTTGTGATGTTCTGTTGTGATAATTTGGTGTGTCTAGTGTGTGTCGCGTGGTTACACACCCGCTTCACATGCGTGATCCGGGACTGTTTCCGGATCCGGTCAGGGATATGCACTACTGACGAGCTCAAACGAGGGCGAAACTCGAGTATAGTGCTTCCATATTGACGTGGATAGGCCTTAGGTTCATACCTGAATGCGATCGGCGTTGCCAGTAGTGGGTTGTGCTCAATATTTAAATTTCAAATCCCGAAACAACCACATAATCAATTTATTATTGCTTACTGGATTTAGGAGGCCTGGTGTTCCTTGCCTGTGAGAAGTCCTGATCGTTCGGGTCCCATCGATTGACGGACGTCGGTCGCGGCAATTGGGCAATCTTGAGCATAGCCTACGATGGTTAGCGTTGTGATGTTCTGTTGTGATAATTTGGTGTGTCTAGTGTGTGTCGCGTGGTTACACACCCGCTTCACACGCGTGATCCGGGACTGTTTCCGGATCCGGTCAGGGATATGCACTACTGACGAGCTCAAACGAGGGCGAAACTCGAGTATAGTGCTTCCATATTGACGTGGATAGGCCTTAGGTTCATACCTGAATGCGATCGGCGTTGCCAGTAGTGGGTTGTGCTCAATATTTAAATTTCAAATCCCGAAACAACCACATAATCAATTTATTATTGCTCACTGGATTTAGGAGGCCTGGTGTTCCTTGCCTGTGAGAAGTCCTGATCGTTCGGGTCCCATCGATTGACGGACGTCGGTCGCGGCGATTGGGCAATCTTGAGCATAGCCTACGATGGGTAGCGTTGTGATGTTCTGTTGTGATAATTTGGTGTGTCTAGTGTGTGTCGCGTGGTTACACACCCGCTTCACACGCGTGATCCGGGACTGTTTCCGGATCCGGTCAGGGATATGCACTACTGACGAGCTCAAACGAGGGCGAAACTCGAGTATAGTGCTTTCATATTGACGTGGATAGGCCTTAGGTTCATACCTGAATGCGATCGGCGTTGCCAGTAGTGGGTTGTGCTCAATATTTAAATTTCAAATCCCGAAACAACCTTCATTGGCACCTTGCCGTCTTGACAGACGATAGTTTGTGCTTTAAAAAGGCATAATAACTTTTAACTATGGCGGTAGCGAGTGTGACTGATAAGGCCAATTCGCGCTGTAAATGTCCGTTCACAGTGGGTGCATGTGAACACGTGGTCATTTCCACCACCATGCACCATCTTACGTCTCAAACGCTTGGTGTGTGACTTTTCTGCAATAATTTCCCCCGAAACAACCACATAATCAAAAAACTATATGTCAACCAAAAATCACAATTAAGAATGAAGAAACTGAAAAGGGAGAGTTTATACGGACTCGAGTCCGAATAGACAGAGTAGTTTATACGGACTTGAGTCCGTATAGACAGAGTAGTTTATACGGACTTGAGTCCGTATAGACAGAGTAGTTTATACGGACTTGAGTCCGTAGAGTAGTTTATACGGAGCTGGGTATAACTGAAGTATGAAGCTGTTTAAATATCAAGAATAATTTTCCAGATTGGTATCCTCAATGTGTCCCCATGCGAGTTACAGAATTGTTAACTTGCGTTTCTGTACACTTACTGTTTACTACAGGCTTCCATCTTTGTTGACATTACCGCCCTACTATTTCCTGCTATTGATGTCCTCATAATTCCGGTCCAAGCTGACAGTAATATGCGTCGCCTCAGAAAGACATGATTAGGCAATTCAAACACCAGGCTTCCGACTTACTGGCCTGATGAATTAACAAATAAACAAGGAAATGCTACGCACATAAAGTGCAGGAAAACCTGGTATATGTGAAGCAGGTTGAAAAGAGAGAGGGGGGAGATAGATAACGAAGATAGTGTGAGAGACAGAGATACGAGAAAGATGTGTTGAAAGACATAAAGTGATAAAGACAAGTGAGAGAAAGAGGGAGGGATATATATATATATATATATATATATATATATATATATATATATATATATATATATATATATATATATATATATATATAGAGAGAGAGAGAGAGAGAGAGAGAGAGAGAGAGAGAGAGAACTCGTGTTCGGTTGGCTAAGCGCCTTTCCCAAGACAACAAAAGTAGAGGATAGATAAGAACGGAAAGACAAGTGTGCAGGTTCTTGTGCAGCAAGATAAAGAAAGACACATGTAACCAACACAAAACACAAAAACCCTAGGAAACATTGTTTGCTGCCAAAAGCGAGATCATCAGACCAGCACTGGTTGATACCAACTTATTTGTTCTTCATTTACCAGGTATCTGTTATGTGGTTACTTCAATTAGCGAGTAGGACAGAGTGGGACAGGTCGGGAGAGAACATACCGGGCACTGCTCTTGCTGAGACCTCGCTTGATACGGATGTTGTCTGTCTAAATGATGGGACACCAACTAGGCAGGCAATGAGACTGGGGGACCCTGACACCGCCATCGACCTGGCGCTTGTATCTCAAGAGGCGGCATCCACAAAATGGAGTGTCCTTGGGGATTGTAGAAGCGACCACCTGCCCCGCTCTGTACTGGTACCTAAGCCCAGTACAGTCAGGGCTATAGACCAAGCCATGTGAGAAAACCCGGGTCAAGGAGGTCTTTCTGGTGACTGCCGAGTCCATCAACGATGAATGGCGGTATTTACTATTTGTGGATGCATTTGTAAAGAAAAGAACAAAAGAAAAAAAGGAAAAATATAAAAAGTGGTTGAAGAGCAAACAGGAATGTGATTATAGAGAATACAGAATAGCGAGAAGACATGTGAGTAGAATAGTAAAGAGGGAAAAACAAAAAGACTGGGAAGAGTATGGAGAAACCCTAAATAAAAACTACAAGGAGGCAACCAGAAACTTCTACAAAAAGATAAGTGCAATGCGAACCAGAGGAGAACCCTTTGACCCAACTGAAATAATTAACAGCGAAAATGGAGAACCAATAAGTGAACAAAAACAGATCCTAATAAGATGGAAGCAGTACTTCGAACAACTTCTCAACATCCCATCAGATGTCACAGGAATTCAAGAGACCTACACAGATGTCACCGAAGAACTAGAGCCAGACATACTAAAAGAAGAAATTATAGAAGCCATCAGATTAGCCCCATTGAACAAATCACCAAGACAGGATGAAATACCAAATGAACTAATTAAAGCAGCAAGAGAAGTAGGAACAGCTTGGCTACATAGACTATTCAACCACGTTTGGGTAGAATAACAGACACCACGAGACTGGGGAAACGCCATAATTATCCCAATTTGGAAAAACAAAGGCAGCAAAAGAGATTGCACACAATACAGAGGCATTTCACTGTTGAGTCATACTGGGAAAATATTTTGCAAAATTCTTGAAAAAAGATTACGAACTACTTTAGAACCACAGCTAAGCGAAACGCAGCTTGGATTTAGGAAAAACAAAGGATGCACAGACGCCATTTTTGCTCTTAGACAACTTATAGAAAAATCAATCGAATTCAATGAAACACTCTACTTAGCCTTTGTCGACCAAGAAAAGGCATTTGATAGGGTAGATAGAAACAAGCTGTAGGAAATCCTTAAACAATATGGAGTGAGTACACATGTAACAAACCTATGTAGAAGTTTATACAACAACAGTGAATGCATAGTGAGAGCAACTGAAGGACACTCAGAACCCTTCACCATAAGATCTGGAGTACGACAAGGTTGTGTCCTGTCCCCTCTCTTGTTCATAACATATATAGACAACATATGTAAAGAAACCAGCCAAGCAGAGACAGCAAGAATACCGCATGACGAGAACACAGAAGAATAACCATCTGCAAATCTAACCATTAGAGAAATCCTGTTTGCGGACGACCAAGCACTAATAGCAAAATCAGAAGCTGAATTACAAGACCACATGAATAGTCTAAACGAAATGTGTAGGGAACATAACATGAAAATTAGCACAAGCAAAACAGAGGTAATGACTATAACTAAAGAAGAACAAATAGCAACAATTCACCTAAACGAACATCCCTTGAAACAAGTAAAGAGCTTCAAGTACCTAGGAAGTATAATATCATCAAATGGCAGATCAGGAGACGAGATCGAAAATAGGTGCAATAAGGCAAATCAACTCATTGGACAAATGGCACCAATACTAAAGAACAAACATGTATCAATAACTACTAAGAAAGCACTTTACAACACAATCTTCCTACCAACTCTGTGCTACCAATGCCAAACCTGGACAATGACAGAAAAAGAGAAAAGAAAAATCACAACAACAGAAATGAGGTTCCTGAGAAGAATACTCAACGTATCAAGAAGAGATAAGATCAGAAATGAAGAAATCAGGACTAAAGTGGGGGTTAAAGCTGCTCTAGATTTTATTAGAAAGCAGCAAGTCAAATGGTTTGGCCATGCAAGTAGGCTACCAGTCAACAGCATGCCACAACAAGCAATGATGTACAGACCAGATGGAAACAGAGGAAGAGGCCGATCCCGTAAACGTTGGACGGAGGGAATAACAGAATCCATGGGAATGTCGATATACGAAGCCCATAACCGGGCACTCTCACGAAGTTTATACTTCACCTCGACACCGCAAGGTACAAGAGGAACATGATGAGATGAGATGAGATGAGATGAGAACAAATGCATCCATACTTCAAGAGTTGAATATTGAAGAAGCTTGGGTATTAAAGATGATAAAACAAAGAAAATTGAAATATTGTGGTCACTTGAAACGTCACGAAAGTCTGGATAGAACAATAATGGAGGGGTATATGCCTGGGAAGAGAGGAAGAGGAAGGCCAAAGAGAAGATGGGTGCAGGATGTGGCGGATGATCTCCAGATGGGTGTATCGGACGCAGGGCATGTTAGTTAGTTAGTCGACAGATCATCCTCATTGCACATCGAACCATTCAGTCCATAAGTGCTCGGATCCCCTCCTCATCAAATCCCTAAGGGAACATGACCTAGTGAATGTCTGTGTCTCGCGCCATGTTATTGCTTTACTTACTGCCATGACTTCAATAAAGATGACAAGGCATGTCTGCCCCACCCCTGTTATTTAAAACAAATGTTTTCCCTCACGGAGAACTCATTTCATTTTTTTATATGTGATGCCTTTATAAATTAACGATCGATGGATTCCCGTAATGACATCTATTTCCAAAGCGATTTTCTATCAATGTCATTAAAAAAAATATTCTCTCGCTGGTGAGGAATCGAACCTCAGTCTCCCGCGTGACAGGTGGAAATGCTTACCACTAAGCTACTGAAAACACAATGAAAACTTTACAAAAATGTGTAATATAGTCAAACACATGTCCCGATGACGCAGTTCACGTGACCAGCCGGGGTTTCCGGAAAAAAACGGACCGGAAAAAACGAAGTGGAGTCCGAATAGACAGAGTAGTTTATACGGACTTGAGTCCGTATAGACACTTCCAACTGAAAATGTCACAAACTGAATATTTCGTAGGTGCATAACCAACAACAATGGAGACATAGAGTAGCCATAGCAATGCAGAAATTAAACAAACAATACTAAGAGCCTATGGCACAACACCAGCAAACAGATTTGGCAACATTCGGATGTGAGTCATAAACATGTCGCAATCACCAAGACAGAAAATCTGGACTTTTAACTTAAATGTTACAGAAAAATTATCAGAATAACATGGGCCAAGAATGCAGAAATACTGACATTTTACAAGATCTGAAAATCGTTGAAAAATGGCTGATAAATAGCATCACATCTCGGAAAATGAAATAATTTAGCCATATTAAATGGCAAGTGGTTTGGAAAGAAGTAATAGAAAACTTGTTTCCTGGAAGAAAAGAGAGGGGTTGACCAGCATAAAGATGGAACCAGGACGTGAAAATGCTTGAAACAGGGAAACTGGCAAAAGACTGAGAATCTTTTCATAGAAATGTGATGAGAACCGTGTTCTGCAAAGGATCTGCTACATGATGATACGTTTCTACTGGAATCTTGACCGACAATAATTTGCTACATTGTTTTAAAAAAAAAAGGTATAATTACAACCCATGGCAGTAGCGAATGTAAAAAAAGGCATAATTACAACCCATGGCAGTAGCGAATGTGACTGATCAGACCAATTCACGTGGTAAATGTTCGCCCACACTGGATGCATGTAAACACACAGTAATTTCCACCATCATGTACTATCTGACGTCTCACACGCTTGGGGTGTGACCTATCGGCAATCATTTTTGCCTTTGTCTTTATTCATTCCTGGTATTTTCCCTCCATACAACATGATCAGCGGCGGCTTGCTCCAAAAGTGCAATATCATTGCCTGTATCAATCTTGTTCTACTTACACACACCTTTCTAACGTAGTAGAGGCGGCCCTGAATCTTTTACTCATCTTTAATTCACCAAAAAAAAAGATGTCCTTTGGTATTCTACATCTATCCTACTATGTCCTAACCATCTAAGTCTATGAAGACTGATCATGGAACAAACCGTCAAACCACCCTGTCTTTCCAATACTTCAGCATTTGTGATCTTATTTTGCCACCTAATACCAAGTATTCTTCACAGACATCACATATGAGAGCAGTTTACACATTTCTCTTTGTGTGTGTAAGGTGACCAGGTTTTACTACCATAACAAAGAGTACTAAGGACATAGGCTTGATAGACCAGGACTTTGTTTTTGCCAGCAAGCTTCCTGTTCTCATACTATTTGTTAACCTGTTCATTCATTGCTGTTGTTGCCTTACCAATCCTGATTTTGATTTCCAGATCTAGGGATAATTTGTTATTTACCTCCTCTCCTAGGTATGTGAGATGGTCAACTATGTCCAGCTCTGTTGCCAATAAAGATTTATGGTACCCCATTTGCACCTTGCATCATAATCCGTCTTTTGTTTGCTAATTGTTTAATGGAATTTATAACAGGCATTGGTGATTGCAGATATTAGGTATTGTAATTCTTCCTCAGAGTTGGTCATATTTGCAGCATTATGTGCTAAAAGCAACTCTGATCAGTACCTTCCTAATATTGGTCTTGGCCTTCAAACTCTGAGCATTGTAGAGGCTGCCATGTGAGTATGAACAAATGTATATACCACCATCCTATCACGAAAGTCATATATCAGTAGAAGTGAAAAGTATATTCCAAAGAGGGTGGTGTAAGTACACAACCTCCTCTCTTGATTTCAAACTCTTCTGAAGATTGATTGATTGATTTAGGAACCGACATCACAGCATTCGGGGCATTCCCATAAGCGCTCCGTCCCCATCCTAAGCAGCCAGCGAAGAGTTCCAACACTAATAGTACCAGTAGCAATCTGATTATATGTCCATCTTGCCTTTCCTCTGAGCGTTGATCATCGGCCAGATCCCCTCGTCACCCCTCATTGTCGCATTCTTGCCAGACCATGGTGATCCATTTGCTCCTCTGAGGTGTACACATGCTCCCACAAGGTCGCAACTAGATCTGCTTTGTCATGCATCAATACTCCACCAAGTTTTGCAGAGCCAGCCAATCTGTCTGCCTGTTCATTCCCCAGCACACCAGCATGCCCCGGAGAAAATATCCAGACGATGCTTGTCACCCGTGACTTCCGAAGCGAAGCAAGCCACTCTGCACGAAGCTTGCCTGTCTTCACCCTACTAGGCATGCTTTCTGAGTCAGTTACAATCACGATGTGTGTGGGTAAGTATTCTCCATCCAGCGGAAAGCTGCACTGACCGCCTCCACCTCCATTCTTAAGCTAGATGTGGTATCATATGCCAGGCTCTCCTGCACCAAACGTCGACCATTGGCTTTTGCTAAGAACCCCCAGGCACTTCTCCTACCTCTCAACACTGACCCATCTGTGTAGATAATCACATCACCTGAGCGAGCATTATCCTGAATTAGTTGCTGGATTTCCAGTTCCGTGGCCCCTGCTAGCCACTCCCTGCTCAATGTGATTATAACTCTGCACAAGTCTGACCCACTCTTCTCCTCTCCTAATGTTCTCCAAGGGGCACACCTGCCTGAGCTATCCACGATTTCCCTCTTATCAGTCGCTGACCCTTAACGGCGTCCAGCGCCTCATGCAACGGGTGATCTGTGTCTGCACCTACTCTGAGGTATGCCTTCGCCTGCATCACCTTGAGCCTACCTGCAACAGACGGCAAACCAAGGATGTAACGTATACACACAACTGGGGTGTCTCTGGTGCATCCCAGAATGACTCGCATCGCTTCGTTCTGTATGCGCTCTAATTTCACCAGCTGACTCTTTGAGACGGTGAGCAGTCCTAGTCCATAATAAACTCTTCTGAAGATACATCAGCAAACTTGATAAAGCAGTGCATGTCTGTGTAGAGCAATTCCACAATGGACAGAAGAACTGGCAGGTAGCTGATCATCTTTACATCAACAAACTTGATAATGCAGTGCATGCCTGTGTAGAACAATTCCACGATGGACAGAAGAACTGGCAGGTAGCTGATCATCTTTAGCGGCTTATACAGACCCTACAGAGAAAGATTTGATTGCCCATGCTAGCTGGCAAGGCACTGGGTGATGATGACATGAGAACTTGGTTATTTAAGTGGTGAATTTGTTGTTTCATTATGTAAAGAGTTTGAAATTTTCTGAATTGGTTCTGTCAAGGCAAGTTTCTTGAGATATAATGTCTGTGTAGATCCATCCATCCATCATGTGCCATGCCGGTAAGCGTGGGCGGTCATGTTCTGCCATCTCACTCGATCACCAGAGTCGTGGATCAGCTCCGTGTTTCTGTCTCGACCATGCCACAAGGCCAAGCCATCCAGGTACTTGCTTCTAGGTCTTCCCCTTGGTCTGTTCCCCTCGATCTTACCAGTTGTCACCAAGTTCTCCAGATCATTTCTTCTCATAACATGCCCAAAAAACTGTGACTGTCTACGTCTAATGTCTCTAATCAGTTTACGATCTTCATTTGTTTCTTGAAGAGCTTGTTCATTGGTCTTTCTGGCTGTCCATGGTATTCTTTGCATTTTCCTCAGAAACCACATTTCTACAGCCATCAGATGTTTTTCAGCCTGACTGCTCATTGTCCAAGCTTCACATCCATATAAGAGCACAGGTTCTATGTAGCATCTCAACACTCTTTTTCTCGTTTCAATTGACATCTTTTTATTGGTCAGTATGTTTTTCATCTTGCTAAAGGCTACTTTTGCCATGGCGATTCTTGTTCTAATCTCTTCAAGGCATCTCCCATCAGATGATATTACTGTTCCGAGATAATTGTACCTATTCACTTGTTGAAGAATATTCCCATTTACTTGTATATTACATTGTGGGATTTCGTTCTTCCTAGTGACGACCATAATCTGTGTCTTTTTAAAATTTAATTCTAACCCTAGTTGTTCACTGTGTGTAACAACCGCATCTACTAAATGTTGCAGGTCCTGTTCATTGTCTGCAATCAAGACTGTATCATCTGCATATCTAATGTTGTTGATTCCCTCCATATCTTCAATATTTCTGAAAATACTTTCACTATATAGGGAAAAGAAGATCTGGAGACATTACACATCCCTGTCTCACACCTCTTTTAATAGGCTGATATTGGCTTAATTCATTATCAACTTTTATGGCAGCTTGTTGTTATATATGTTTTTTACAAGTCTAAGATCTTTTCCATCAATTTGTAGATCTTCAAGCATCCTTATCATGTTGACATGTCTCACTTTATTGAAAGCCTTTGTGTAGTCAATAAAACAAAGGTGTAGATCTTTGTTTACTTCTATAGAACGTTCGATTACGGTTCTCAGTATATACACAACATTTACTGTACCCTTGCCTTCTACAAACCCACATTATTGTTCTCCTATTTCAGGTTGTATTTTCCTCTTAACTCTTTGCATGATAATTCTTAGCAAAATCTTCGTGATGTGACTCATTATACTAATTGGTCGATGATGATCACATTCCAAGGCTCCGGATTTCTTTGGGATGTGTAGATACATTGTGTATTTTTAATGACTGTGCAGGTCCAAGTTTTGTATTTACCTATTTTGTTGCATGAACTTTAGAGGGTGAATACAAAACTTGGATCGGCAATATTTTCAAATATTGCAGTCATTAAAAATACACCCTATATTAAATAGCAGGGGAAGAGCACACATCTCTGTCTGTTGAATTAATATACCCCATCTAAATAAGTAATATGAAAACAGGGATGTGTTACTATCTGTCTTGTGAGGTGTGGTATATGTTTCTGTTTGTTGTTTCTCTACAAAACCCCAGTCTACCATACCCTTTTGTTACATTTTAAATAAATATTGTAAACTTTCAAGAAATGTGATCTACAATTAATTACGCACAGCCATGGTAAACAAATGTAAAGTGCCCTTTCGCATGCCTTGAGGTGTATTGGATATATGGTGCTAGCCCCATATTTGTATAGACCAATCTCCGGGAAGGTTAACCTGGTCAACAAATGCCCGCAGAAGTCGGATGTGTCGGCCTAATGGCGCAAGAACGCAGCTCTGCTGTAAACAGGCACAACACAATCACGTCCGGAAAAAAAACTCCATATGAATGCAGAAGAAGAAAAAGTATAGACCAACTGGCACTCAAGATTCGTCAGCGGATCACGTCCTGCTGGTTACTTACGGAGGTATATGAGTCAGTCGTTCAGAAAACAATGGAAAACAACTGAACGTAAAACTTGCCAAGACATCAACAGCAGTTGAAAAATGCTGGTGTTGACTGCAATGTCCTGTAAAGGATGTGCGAAAAAAAAAATCGGCACTCTACGGATGATATTGCAGGTATCACACCAGCCGTCTTTGCTTCCCAGACCATCTTCTGGCACCCATTTTAGGCTGGGTTGATCTGGGAGCCAAGGTAAATTTTTTAAAATGATGTGCCTTGATGGGGATTTGAACACATCACCTGGCCGGAAGGCAATTGTGTTAGTCACTGTGCTACTGAGGTTCCCTTAATTAAACACAAGCAAAACAGTAAGGGTCCCTTCTTATACACATTGAAGCATATTGGGCAAATGATGTGAGTCCCATATTTGTATAGACCAAATGACACTTGAGGGGTGATGTGGTCAGTACAACACCAGCCACTTTTACTACCTAAGTCATTTTCTGGTACCCATTTTAAGCTAGGCAGACCCCAGGTACATTTTACAAATCTGCATTGGTGTGAATTTCTTCTTCTGCGGTCATCTGCAATGTTGTTTTCGACGTAATGGCGTCGTGCCTGTTTACAGCAGAGCTGTGATATTTGTGCCTTTCGGCCGACACATCCTGCTTCTTCAGGCATTTGTTAGAAGGGTTGCCTTCCCGGGTGATATGAATTTGAATCCATGACCAACAGACCGGCAGCTAGGAACATTCCCAAATGTGCATAGTTTTGGCTGTTTTATAATACATGTTTTGGGGTCTGGGTTTATCTCACATTGCACAAGTTTGTTATTTTAGAATCTTAATTTTGTAAAACATGTCTTTTATTTTTGCTATGCAAGAAGTACACATTGTGCACAGTCTGTATGCTATGGTTTAAAAAAAGAAAAAGAAATGAGATTTATATTCCATTCACAACTGCAAATATTAGATGTCTTTTCTTTTTGAGAATTTACAAGAATTCTGCTAGTTCTATTGAACAGGTTGTAGCTATATAATCATTTAGTAATCAATCTCTGTTTCTCATCACCCTGTTTCCTTCAACCCCAAGAGTGGTGGTATTTTTTTTTTCCGCGTTTCCATCCTGTTTCAGGATATTGCGGTCAACACCAGCATCTTTCAGCTGTATGTTGATTCCTAGGCTAGATTACGCTCATCAGCACGCCACGACTTTCTGAGCGACCGGCTCCATACTCTCATAAGTCACTTTTGCGATTCGAACCACTGCTAATTCTCGTCGCGTCACGTGACGAGAGTATTCGGGGTTAGCGGAGAAAGCTGCTAACCCCTCGGCCACGGAGCCGGCTCAAGAGTGGTGGTATATGTTGGAAAAATGTTCTCCTCAACTGAGAATTAAACCTGACTTACTGAGATAGCATGCCAGTGGACTATCCATCATACTGCCAAATCCAACCAGTCATGAACAAGCCTAAAGATAAAGAAGCCAACCAAGAAGAAAGGAGGATCCTCTAGAAAAGGTACAGCATGATGCAGAGAAAGCCACAAGGAATCCAGATCACAGTTTTCTCCTTGAGAAATGTCCAGAATTGGTACTTGAAATGTTAGACCTATGTCTGAATTAGGAAAGACAGCACTGGTGGTGGATGGGATGAAATACTGAGATTAGGATTCTGCAAAAAACACACACAGAAGTTAAAAAAATGAATAATTTGGGGTTAAAATGGATGGAGCTGCCTGGGATAGCTAAGGAGTGAGTTGGTTGAAGGCCTATGCCTCAAAGGGGGACAAATAGGCGAAAGAAAAAGATGGCATTAAAAAACAAAAACAGAACAGAATATGACATTATAGATAATCTAACGATCTAATGCTTAATTGTGTGTGATGAGCTCAGTCATGGTGGTCATTTTTCCATTACCTCTACCCCATTCAACCTCATAAGCAAAGTTATAATTAGGGCCCATTTCAGCCTCAGATTAATAATCCTGTGACCAACAACCACATTTCGGAACAACATTGCGAGTTGCTTATCTTGACAGTACAAATCTCACTACTCTTGTTGTGTTGTTGACCCCAACATTGCGGAGTTGCCTATCCTGACAGTGCAAATCTCACTACCCTTGTTGTGTTGTTGACCCCAACATTGCTGAGTTGCCTATTTTGACAGTGCAAATCTCACTACCTTTGTTGTGTTGTTGACCCCAACATTGCTGAGTTGTCTATCTTGATAGTGCAAATCTCACTACCCTTGTGTTGTTGACCACACTGCTGCAGAATTATCTATTCTTGGCTGCACAAATTTGACTGTAAATAATGCTGTAGTGGCTTCAAAGTTGTGTGTGGTCCGTGCTTCTATATAGATGTGAATACAGAACAGTGATTATTGAAATGGTGAAGAAACTGGAGGCAGTGGCGTTGTGCATCTTTACAACAATGTAGAGAATATTGTGGTAAGAAAAGAAAGGAAAGGAAATGCTGAGGTATTGAAAGCTGCAGGTGTTACAAGATCACACATCAAAACCATAAAGAAAATCACACATCAAAACCATAAAGAAGATCACACATCAAAATCATGAAGAATATCACACATCAAAATCAAAAGAAAAACAAATGAAATGTGTGGGGCATATTAAAAGAAGAGGTGGAAAAGAGAAATTAGTTTTATGTGGGGGAAAAACTAGGAAAGAGAGACAGAGGAAGCCAGAGAGAGGTGTATGTGGACAGATTAAACTGATGGGCAACAAATAATATAAGCACTCTACCTTCATCAGAATATCAAAGGACAGACAGGATAGGAGAGTCATGACTGCTGAAGTCTACTTTAGACCAGGCATCTGAAGAAGGAGGAGACAGGTTTCAAACTTCAAGATGGTGGCTAGCAATCCAGTGTACTGATGCCGAGGTAGCGGGTTCAACCCCCACACCGGTCAGTTGGCTAAAATGTTTACTTTGTGTCCTTGACTTGGGGACTTTAATTACAAGTATCTCAGGAGTGGGTTCAGCTGATGGCGAGGGACCTTGGTAATATGGAAAGCTAATCCACATGCAAAAATAAGTCCAGTGCAAATGAAGTAGTAGCAGTGTATGGACTATGTTTGAATTCAAAGTGAGCAAATGCAAACCCCCCCCCCCCCCCCCCCCCCAAAAAAAAAAGATTTAAAAAATATAAGAACAAAGCGTTAGAAAGTAGAGATGACCAGTTTCCCAGTTAGAGATTGTTGTCTTAGCTAGTGGCAGAGTTGAAGATGAGCTCTGAGTCTTGGGGCAAATACCCCCAAGTCATGTGCATTTATCACAAAAGTCAAGCTTCCCTCCCTAACATGTTGAAACAGTGTACGGTAAAAGAAAACTGGGCGAAGACAAGTCTCTGGTGCTATAAAACCAGGATGCTTTAGATATGTACATCCATGCACATCTGAACGTGAGTAGCACTAAACTACAGCTGGAGATGGGATCATATGAAAAGCATGATTGCCCAACCCAGTCGACAAATATTGCTGATGTTCTTGCAAAGCTGACCCTTTCCGCTGTTTATATTTTGTCCTGCTGGCAAATGCACAGGAAATACATAACTCATGATGATGAACTTAAACATTTAAGCAGAAAAACAAACAAATTTCAGTGACACACAAAAATATTTGTCTTTAATGGTACTCTTTCCTTCAAATAGCTGTCTATACAAAGTGACAATAGTAAGACTGAAAATAATACAACACGACAATAGTAAGGCTGAAAATGTCAACTTACATTGTGCACATATGTATATAAACATCTCAGGAAAGCAACATAATTTAGTACTGAAACAAAACACCTAGCTCACTAACTGATGCTGTATGTTTCCCATCATATCCATCAGTTTCCTTTACAAATTGAACTAACAACAATATGTGGCACCCAATGGGGAGACCAACTGACAGAAAGAATTCAGGAGTTGTTTACTCATACACACAAACATTTAAGTCAAATAGCCCTTTTGCTTGCAGCCACAAAAGTGTAGTTCTGAGCTGCTGAAGATTACGTTAACTTTTAATGTATTTTATATGTATCAATCTTTGTCACATGATAGTAAGATTATGTGATCATAAGAATATCTTATTTCCAACATAAATGATAATGTCAAATTAATAAATGCACCTGATTAGTAGTTAAAGAGTCTTAAATAAAATGACACATATAAGGTCACAGTTAAGATTTCAAAAGGGATTTTAAAATGATGCACCAATGAATTACTGTTTCTTTCAATTCACTAACAATAAACATAATAATATAAATGTTCTCTACAACACTGTTTCACCCGAGTTTCTGGCAGCTAATGTAATCAGGCAAATGTCTTTCTAATGGTGCCCATGGCTATCCTTTCCCTTATTGACAACTTTATCATATGCAATAGTCAGTACCATAGCTACCACAGCATAACCCAGTCCTCGAAATGATCCACGTAGCCCTCTACGCATCCAGCTCTCGTAAACACCATCTTCTCCCCGGAAACGCCACACTTCATTTCTGTGAACAAATGCAAAATGCATAACAAATTAAATATATGTGTGTGTGTGTGTATATATATATATATACAGCCGGTCTCCCTGGCCTAGATGTTAAACGACTTTCTCCGTAACCCGTTTATCTATGTGAGGTAACGCAGCGCGCGAGAATTGGAAGCGGTTCTCACCACGTTGGTACTTACGGGATAAGTGAGCCGGCCACTCAGAAAGCAATGGCAAACTACTGAGTGTTATCTTGCCAAGAAATCAACAACAGCGGTAAAATGCTGGCGTTGAAAGTGATGTCCTAAAGAATATGCGGGGAAAAAAAAATTAGAGATAGAGAGAGAGAGAGAGTTAACTAGGCAGGTCGAGAGAGGGATCATGCTACATGGTCTCTAAATTCAGCCCAGGATTTGCGCTATGGAAAGGTATAACTCCATTTTACAAACTACTGTCTGTCAAGATGGCAAGGTGTCAGTCTATATATATGTGTGTGTGTGCGTGTGTGTGCACACGCGTGCGTGCACACGCGTGCGTGCATGCGTAAAAAAAAAAATAATGAAGACAAACGATAGATTGCACAAGTTACGGCCAGGCTTCTTGTCACACACATACTGCACAAAATCAGTCAACATAAAAAAATCAACCAGTAAATCCAGTGCACCAGACTGGTGCACTGAAATGAGTGCTGTCATCCACCCGGAAAAGGCAGCTGTTTTGTGGTGCTCTCTGGACAACAGGATTGTGAGAGCTGATGTCCCAAGCCTCGTGATAGATGGTAGAAACGTCAACAGAGAGAACAAACTGAAGTATCTAGGAATCACATTTGACAGGAGCTTGTCCTTCAAGGACCATGTGGAGACGGTTGTGATAAGGTCTCAAAAGGGACTCAATGCACTTAAAACTATGGCTGCAATGGACACAGAGCAGAGAATGCTTTTCACACTATACCAGCACTTGATCCTCTCAGTAATTGATTATGGACTAGGACTGCTCACTGTCTCAAAGAGTCAGCTGAAGAAACTAGAGCGCATACAGAACGAGGCTATGCGGGTCATTCTGGGATGCACCAGAGACACCCCAGTGGTGTGTATGCGGTACATCCTTGGTTTGCAGATTGTTGCTGGTAGGCTCAAGGTGATGCAGGCGAAGGCATACCCCAGAGTAGCTGCTGACATAGATCACCCGTTGCATGAGGATGGACGCAGTTAAGGGCCAGCAACTGATAAGAGGGAAATCATGGATGGCTCAGGCGGAGGATACAATCAGACAGGTGTGCCCCTTGGAGAACATTAGGCGTTGAGAGGAGTGGGTCAGAGTGCCAGCGGAGCAGTCAGACTTGTGCAGTTATAATCACATTAAGCCAGGAGTGCAGGGAGTGGCCAGCAAGGGCCACAGAAGTGGAAATCCAGCAACTAATTCAGGATAATGCTCACCCGGGTGATGTGATTATCTACACAGATGGTTCAGTGTTGAGAGGTAGTAGAAGTGCCATTGGCAAAGGCTAATGGTCGACGTTTGGTGCAGGAGAGCTTGGCATATGATACACAACATCTAGCTTAAGAATGGAGGTGGAGGCAGTCAGTGCAGCCTTCTGCTGGATGGAGTACCGATACATACACATCGTGATTGTAACTGACTCAGAAAGCATGTTGAGTAGGGTGAGGACATACAAGCTTCGTGCCGAGTGGCTTGCTTCGCTTCGGAAGTCACGGGTGGCAAACATCGTCTGGATCTCTTCGCCGGGGCATGCTGGTGTGCTGGGGAATGAACAGGCAGACAGATTGGCTGGCTCTGCAAAACTTGGTGAAGTATTGATGCATGATAAGGCAGACATGGTTGCGGCCTTGTGGGAGCACGTGTACACCTCGGAGGAGCAAATGGATCACCATGGTCTGGCAAGAATGCGACAGCGTGGAGTGACGAGAGGATCTGGCCGATGCTCGGCGCTTAGAGGAAAGGTGAGACGCACATATAATCAGGTTGCTACTGGTACTATTGGGGTTGGAACTCTTCGCTGGCTTCTGAGGATGGGGACGGAGCGCTTATGGGAATGCCCCGAATGCTGTGATGTCGGTTCCTAAATCAATCAATCATATTTTTTCATTAGTCCCGTTTGTACTTGTCAACAAAAATTAAAAAAAAAGGTAATTAGAACTGGATCGTTGGATTTGTATGGTGCAGTTTGACTTATTTATTACATATTTCCCTTACTGATTTTTGTTATTAGTATTCTTTCTATCTGTCTGAAAATGTTGTAAGGTATGCACATTTGTTTATATTTCTCTGCAGGATCTACTTTTTCCTCTTCTTTTATCTCACCTCTTTTATTGTGAAGCATTACATACTGGAGGAACATCTAATTTTCTGTTTGTCTTGTTGCTTGTGCTAATGTCATATTTGATTTGTCCATTGCCTCTTTTACTCCGTCTAGACATCTCGTCCTGGGTCGTCTTGTTACTTTGTATGCCAATGTTCTCAACATGGAACACTCTAGTTGCTGATTGATCTTCCTCCATTCTAGCTATATGTCTAAACCATGTAATTCTTTGGAGTTTTATAGAGCATCTACCAGGTTCTTTGTTGTGTGCTTGTTGATATTTGGATATTTAAGGATAGGTGCTAATTGATAGCTGACGTCTGCTTTCTGTTTTCTCATTTCTATCTCTCAATCCAGTTTTTCATTCTTTGTAAATGCACTACCTACATGCTTGTACTCTAATTTGTTTTAATGTTGCATTTATACGGGGGAAAGGAATTAAATAACAGGAATTTTATGAATAACAATAATGCAAACAAGAAATTTTGTGTTACTTCTCAATATAATCAACATACTTGGTCCACCTATCCACCGGCTTCTTGATGCCTTCTAGGAAAAAGCCAATTTTGCACTCCTATATTACCTTGTAGTCATCTGCAAACCTCTGACCCTGTAAATTTTCCTTCAAGGGTCCAAACAAATGAAAGCCTAGCGGCGCAAGGTCTGGACTGAATGCCGGATGTTTCAAGACTTCAGATTTCAAAACACATAGAGTATCCACTGTCTACTGTATGAGAGTGGCTCTTGCACAGAAACAATACACCTTTTGTGAGAAGTCTCCAGGGTTTTGATCATATTGTGGGCTTCAAGTTGTTTACTAGCATGTCACTGTATCAAGCATGTGCATAACTTCTTGATCCCCACAACCCATACATACAGTATTGCTTAAGAGTCAATTTGTGTCCTGAAATAAGATTTTCCACTGTTCATACTCTTCCATACTTGTTTTATAAAATCCCTGTTACTTAATGACTTTCCCTTGTATTTACATTATATTGCACTGGTTTTCATCAACTTATCATACAATCTGCATTCTCAATGTTAATCTTCATATAAAAGTTCTTACAACAAATTACAAAGCAGTTTATATGCTGTTGGAGATCTTTATTGTTCATATATAATAAGTAAACTTATCCATACAGGTGAGAACAAAAGATAAAAATGAAAAAAGCAGCTCATTTTAACTGGGTGTGTATTTGCTTCTTTAGTAATCTTATCCATAAAGGTGATGAAAAAAATTGTGTCACAAATATGCCTGAATTAACTTCGAACTGTTTTGCTATGCCAGCCTTTGTTCTTACCAGACAGTCTCTGTTTTAGTATAGAATAGAGCCCCAACATTATCCAATAACTGCCAAATTACACTGTTTTCTCCTAGTAATTTCCACAGCTCGTTCCTATTTTCTCGGTCATAGGCTTTTCCTTGATGCATGAAAGCCACACTTTGTTCATTGTTATATTCTATAGCTTTGTCACTCAACTGTCTCAATGCAAAAATGGCATAGAATTTATAAGCGGTTGCATCTTGTTCTTTGTTCTAAAATTTGTTAATAGATGTTTTATTATTTTCTACAAGGCTAAGTAGTAGGGAGTTCCATCATGCCACTGCCCGAACTGAAAACGGAAGCTGATATACGGCGCCACCCCAGCCTGTTCCATTGTGTCACCAAAAATGGCTGCTGTAAAGACCATTCATGCTTACGACATCATTCATTCATTCAAATATCATGTGACAATAGCAGACACCACCTTAGATTAAGCAGAAAAGGTTAGCCTAATATTCTGTGCACAGCGATTGGTTGAAATCATTGTGACCTTTTAAATAAATTGAATTACCTGGCAAAATGTAAGTAAATTTATTTTCTAGAGTTTGTTTTTTTAATACAAGATATTTTTAGACGGATATTCAAATTCAGAACCCATTTTTACATATATTTGGAGAGTTTCATCGCTTATATCGCGCTATATGTCGTAAAAAAACATATTTCTACGAGGTCTTTGTGAATGGAACTCCAAGATGGCGGCTGCCGGCAACGGAAAGATTTAACGCTCAAACGTGCAATTTGAACTACTAAAGTTAAAGAAAATACAAGTTTAAAGATTATTTATAATTTATTTGTATACTTGTACTATTATTTTTCCATTTAACATTACGGAACACATGGATGAAGTCATATTTAATATCCGTCAGTGGCCGTCTGAGACAGTCATGTTGGACCGGAAGTGGCAATAACAATGGACCCAATATTTCCAGTCTCAAAGTATGAATTGTATATCAAAATCTGTATCAAGATTTTGACACTCAGATGTGAATATCTCTGCTCAGAATTGACATCCAAGCACAATTGAGATACCATTAGATTTCGCTTTTCAAGGCCTATCTATCTGCCGTGGTCTCTAGTAAATACTAAAATTTAAAATCTTGATTGTACCACCTATAAGTAGAGATATGCCTATGTATGTGTTACATAAATTTTTACTAACCATGTTCTTCCAAAGGGCATAATCACAGCCCTTTGTCAATCTTATGACACTCTCCTCTCTTGTCAGGCTTGGTCAAATATGTTTGTTTTAATCATTTTATCCTTACTTCCTAGCATGCTTTGAGGCTTCAACTGGGATATTATCAATGCCTATTGCTTTAAAAGATGTCCCCCACCTTGCTTTTATTTCAGTAACATTAAGTATTTGTTTCCCATAGTTATTGTGTTGTGGAGGGGGTAAAGTACTCATCTCTCATGTGCATGGCTTTAATATTTAAAAGATTTCCCAGAGGATTTTGTAAACTTAGAATATTTCCACAGTGGTAACATTTCTTCTGTCGGTCTTAAAAATAATTTTCTTGGTGTCACGTCCGGTTTGTTGGTATAGTATAGGCATAGGGTATTGTTGTCATTATTTCTTGTTTTTTATTAATTTCTAATAATGGACTTTTTCTTTTACTTGCTCATTCTACCATATAGTCCACCCCACCACACACAAACAAACACATGCATATATACCCCCTTTCTTTATAACAATACATTTACTTTCTAATAAATATCTTCAGGAGTATTGTTTTAAAATAATGCCAACTTTCTTCACTTTTCACTTTCTTGGTTGAATGCTGTTTCTTCACTGTTCTCTCTCTTGGTCAAAATCTGCTTCCATCTCTTGTTTTATCTCTTCATTTTGTTCATACTGATTACATCTGAGGACGCTGCATTGGGCATGAATATGAAAACATGTTTAGGCAGGATCTACACGTTTTACATTGTCACATCCTGCTACAGTTGTGATCTCTTATACATATGACGAAGCTGATGTAGTGAAGGATCTCTGGACTGAGTGAAAAGAGTAGCAACATGGAAGATACATATCTGGAGTGGCTGATTCAGCTAGGGAAGAGTCGAGAAGGCAGGGTGGCACGAGATTTAGCACCTATTCCTTTATGGGACGTCCCGTAGGAAATTGAATGAAAACCATTGGGTTAGTTTTGAAGAATAGATCTATCTAACATAGAGGCCATGAACATGAAATCATGTTTTGGCGGAATCTACACATTTTACATTGTCACATCCTGCTAGAGTTGTGATCTCTCTTATACATATGACGAAGCTAATGTAGTAAAGGATTTCTGGACTGAGTGAAAAGAGCAGCAACATGGAAGATACATCATATCTGGATCTGGAAAGGCTGATACTGATTCATTTCATTCATAGTGAAGAGTCAAGAGGGCAGGGTGACACCCGATTTAGCACCTATTTCTTTACGGAAAGTCTAGTAGGAAAATGAATGAAAACCACTGGGTTAGTTTTGAAGATCTATCTAACAAACAGTAGCAATGTCAAAGGTTGGTATTTCTTAAATTGGTGGGGAACGGCGTGACCCTAATTAGTATAAAGTTTCTTGCTACATCCAGTTTATGCCTGGGGTTACCCATGTTTGTTTCTGATTGGATGTATTCGGAAATAACCGGTTAAACTTCGCAGGAAACCACTCTAAAAATTATTGATACTCGGTAAGCTAATTTTTCATATAACTCATGTATCGATTTTCATTGCATTTTTGGATTCTCCATTCAATTTTTCATATATGTAAAGAGTTTCAACATTGCCCGCTTCGTCCTTTGTTAGGAAAATGTTATTTAGTATAGCAGCATAGCCAGTCAGAATGAGAATGAAAATAGCGCACCCATTTCGCAAAATTCTATCTATGGCAACACCCACGCTATAGTAATAGTATTGATTGATTGATCTAGGAACCGACATCACAGCATTCGGGGCATTCCCATAGGCGCTCCGTCCACATCCTCAGCAGCCAGCGAAGAGTTCCAATACCAATAGTACCAGTAGCAATCTGATTATAAGTCCGTCTCGCCTTTCCTCTGAGCGTTGAGTGTCGGCCAGATCCCCTCAACATATTATATAGTATATTATACTATTATAGCCGATCCTTTATTTATTTTATAATTTGAACCATCAGTTTAACTACTAAAATTAAACAGAATACAAGTTTCATTTGTAGCAGTAATTTATCTGTGTACTTGTATAATTTTTCAGCATTTGACATGACTGAGAATAATTTTGAAAGCCAGTTTTCAGACATGTCTGTAAACCTGTAAGTAGTGTAAATTAGGGCAAGGAATACTTTTTTCTTAGCAGCACGCCAGTACACAATTATTTAAATTTAAATACAATACTGTGAAATAAGTTATTGTATTTTAAATGTTAGTATTTAATTATTAATTGCTCACGTTTAGACACAGAACAGTGTAATTATAGAGCAGAAGTAGAAATCAATTATTAGTAAATATTTAATTAATATTTTTATCTTTTATTATTTAATATTTTAATAATTAATTAACTGCTGCTTAATTTATGCAGCAGTTACAAACTTATTTACTTACATGTAATGCATGATATTTAATCAACAACAACAAAAGCTGTCGCAAAGCAGTGGGTACATACAATATGAGTACATTTTCATGAATTGTTCTTTCACCAATGACAAACATTTCACATGACATTTAATTAATATAAATGGGCAGCTATTTTTTACTGTTAATTAGCACATCCTATCGAAAAGTCTTAAAAGTCGAGTGCATTTTTCTCAGAGACATGGAGACTCTCGTGCTTTTTCGATGCTTTCAGCAGGTCGTCCTATGGAAAGAGACTGAGCCATATGGGGTAAAACCCGGTGCAATGAAATTTGAAATTGATCCTCTCAACATTCTATCAAAAGAGAAATGTGAACTTTACTTTCCTGTTACCAAAACGCATAATAAAATATATGTGTTACCAGGTTTGTTAGCAATGCGACAGACTTTTAATGAATAATAAACAATTGGCGGCAATTTTTAATTGCTAATTAGGTCACGGCACATCCTACTGAAAAATAAATAATACGTCAAGTTAGGCCTCGCCACCCCGGATGCAATGATATAATATATGGTACTATGTTGTCCGTTTGAAAATAAACAATCCACAGTAATTATAAGGTGTTCCATCGTGCCATTACCCGAAGTAAAAACAAAATTCATGTACAGAGTCGTCCCGCCATTGAAAATGTAGTCCCGGAAAACGCTGTCTAATTTACCATGCATTCTTTCGACGTCATTCATTAAAATCTCACGTGACAGTTAGTTAGTTAGTTAGTCGACAGATCATCCTCGCTGCACATCGAACCATTCAGTCCATAAGTGCTCGGATCCCCTCCTCAGCAAATCCCGTGACAGTAACACACGTCATCCGGGGTTTTCCAGGAAAGGTATGCCTAATATTCCGCGCACAGCGATTGGTTGACATCATCGTGACCTTTTCTATAAATAACATTATATTTCATACTTACCGTATTGTATTGTTTTTTTTGGTGTTCTAAGTCGAAGTAAGTCAATTATAGATGTATTTTTAAATTCTGCATACAATTTAGAATATATCTGGAAAGTTTCATTGCTTTATAATCACCATAGGGTGATGTAAACAACATTTCTGCGAAGATGTGTTTTTTGCTCTTTGCGCTTATATATCGGAATGGCATGTGCACTTTGTAACACTATTCTAGTGTTCTAAATCGAAGTAAGTCAATTATAGATGTATTTTTAAATTCTTGCATATAATTTAAAATATATATGGAAAGTTTCATCGCTGTTATAGCTTCATATGTGGATGAAAAACAACATTTTATGCAAAGCGTGTCTTTGTGAATGGAGTAACGCAAAAATGGCATGCTCCATGGCGACTGCGCATGCGCACATCGATCGAAGTGGCATGTAATTTATACTTACTGTAATTAATTTTTTTTGGGTGTTCTAAGTCGAAGTAAGTCAATTATAGATGTATTTTTAAATTCTGCATACAATTTAAAATATATCTGGAAAGTTTCATTGCTTTATAATCACCATAGGGTGATGTAAACAACATTTCTGCGAAGATGTGTTTTTTGCTCTTTGCGCTTATATATTGGAATGGCATGTGCACTTTGTAACACTATTCTGGTGTTCTAAATCGAAGTAAGTCAATTATAGATGTATTTTTAAATTCTGCATACAATTTAAAATATATCTGGAAAGTTTCATTGCTTTATAATCACCATAGGGTGATGTAAACAACATTTCTGCGAAGATGTGTTTTTTGCTCTTTGCGCTTATATATCGGAATGGCATGTGCACTTTGTAACACTATTCTGGTGTTCTAAATCGAAGTAAGTCAATTATAGATGTATTTTTAAATTCTGCATATAATTTAAAATATATATGGAAAGTTTCATCGCTGTTATAGCTTGATATGTGGATGAAAAACAACATTTTATGCAAAGCGTGTCTTTGTGAATGGAGTAACGCAAATGGCATGCTCCATGGCGACTGCGCATGCGCACATCGATCGAAGTGGCATGTTAATGATGTTACACTTTCACTTGTCAACACTCAAAATGTGCAATTTGAACTACTAAAGTTAAAGAGAACACAAGTTTAATGATTATTAATAACTTATTTGTATATTTGTGCTATCTTTTAATCATTTAACATGACGGAACATATTTTTGAAGTCAGTTTTCATAATCCGTCTATGACCCGTGTTGGTTGAGACCAACCTCGCACGCGGAGAAAAATGAAAACGGCAAGCTGAACCGTAAATAATGTTTTTCTGGCGCTTTCAATAGAAAACCATCACTTGTAGAGGGATCTTCGAATTCTGCATCAGATTTTTCAGACATTTGGAAAGTTTCATCGCTAACTTGCTTTAATTGTGGGTAAAAAAAACAGGCGAAAATGTTGCGATCAGCAAACCCAAAACGGCGTCTTTCCTATATAAATATGTTTGCAGAACAAGCATTGTGTGCTCGTTAATGTAAGTCGTAAGCAGCCCGCCTGTCACGCGGGAGGTCGAGGTTCTGTTCCCGGCTGGTCATGTAATTTTTTTTTTTTTTAAAAATATTTCACAAAATTATTAGGTGATATAATAGAAACTTTTAAACATTACGAAGTAAAATATTATACAGAACTAAGAAACTGGAAGTTTGTGAATAAAGTGTGCTCTATAGATCTGTGCAAGCTACCGACTGCCGGGGAGCAAGCAGCGGAATTATCGGAATCGATGAATCCAATAGATGTCTTTGTTTAATGTGAATTTTAATTGCCATATAAAATGTCGCCCCGGAATCAGCAAAGTTTCATCGCTAAACTTGCTCGAATTGTGGTTGAAAAACAGATTTTCTGTGAAGATGTGACTTTGTGAATTGGAAACCCACGGGTCATGACGGCCACCGCATATGATATCGATTGTGATTGCGCTAAACTTTTCAACACATAAAACGTGTGATTTGACGTACAAAAGTTAAATAGAACACAAGTTTAAAGATTATTAATAATTAATTTGTATACTTGTACTATTTTGTAATCATTTAACATGACGGAACATATTTTTGAAGTCAGTTTTCATATGACCGTTTGAGACAATCTCGCACACATAGACGCGCAGACACCAGCGGGTGTCGCTGATTGGAGGAAAGGGACACATTAGAGAGTTCTCTTTACGGATGAATAGGATGAGAAATCGCAACTCGTCTCACCTTCACAAAGATGTGAATATCTTCACTTATAAGTGACATACAGGCATCATTGAGGTACCATTAGATTTTGAATTTCAAGGCCTATCTACTGTGGCAGTCTCATTTGTAAATGCTCAAAATTAAATTGATGATAGGGCTCCCTACTTGTTGACTTGTTGCTTACCGGATCCAGGGGTCCTTGAGTCCCAGTGGACTAAGTCTCTTCTGCAAACGTTCAAGTTCAGGGATACCTTCTACTTTATAAATTTTCCAGTCTGGAATTCCATGGGGCGCTCCGTGACCGTGACCACCACCACCACCCATGATGTAGAATTGAAATGTAAAATGTATAAATCAAAACGTATTCTGTGGCAGCGACCTTCGTTTTTAATACTTGAAGAGGACGGACAATTAGATTATCGCAACTCTGTACTGACATCAATGAAATGTAGGATCGGAGTGTAGAGTAGACAGCGAAACGAACCGACCAGGATTCGAGGAAAAATCAACTTCAACTACAGTTGTCTAATATATCACTTAATCACTACCACAGGTTGTAGATAGGTATGGATGAGTACTATTTCATAATTTCCGTTATAACGTAGAGTTATGCTACAGTTACACAGTTTAAGTAAAACAATGTAGATTGAATTCCAATAAATAAATACTACTAAACTAATTGAAGTTTCATAATCATAAAAATTCAAATTCTACAAACACAAACTCACAAACAAACGTCACCTGTCGCTGTGCCTTTCCCTTTCCTTTCCAGCTAACAGACAGGGGACTTTTTTCAGTTTAGTTTAAGCAGCTTTTCTTTTGCCTTTTATCTCCATGTGAAGAATAAGCCCTCAACTAATTTATGGGCAAGAAGTGCTCCTACTCCTAGCTTTTGCCATCACCCACCTCTTTCTTTCTGCGGAGTGACTATTCGCAATGGAATTGCGAATATAAAAAAATTATATTCGCAATCGAAGTAGGTCATGTGATTATTCCTATGCGTGTGTCCACATTACAATATTTTGTTGATCCATTAATGTGTCCTCAGTAGCATAGTGGTTAGTGTTTCCGCCTGGTACACGGGAGCTCCAGGTTTGATTCCCAAATGGGGAGGTGACGCTTTTTTTTTCCCATTTTCAGGAGTTAGGTGACACCAATGCTAGTCTGATGATTTCGCTTTAGGCATATGTTTTCTACGGATTTTGTGTATTAGGTGTTGTTTATCTTGCTCCGCAAGAACCTGCACACTTGTCTTTCTGTTCTTATCTGTCCTCTACTTTTGTTATCTTGGGAAAGGAGCTTAGCCACCCGAACAGGAGTTCTCTCTCTCTCTCTCTCTCTCTCTCTCTCTCTCTCTCTCTCTCTCTCTCTCTCTCTCTCTCTCTCTCTCTCTCTCTCTCGCTCTAAGTCTCGATCTCCCACCTCTCCCTTTCTTGTCTTTACCACTCTTTAATGTCTTTCAATACATCTTTCTCATATCTCTGACTCTTACACTATCTTCGTTATCTATCTCTCTCCTCTCTCTTTTCCACCTGATTCAGATATACCGGGTTTTCCTGCACTTTATATGCGTAGCATTTCCTTTTCCTTGTTTATTTATTAATTAATGAGGCCAGTCAATCGAAAGCCTGGTGTTTGAATTGCCTAATCATGTCTTGCATATTACTGTCAGCTTGGACCAGAACAGAGTCACTCAGATAGGATGCAATGGAGGCCATAGAAAGTGTCAAATTAAGAGAATCATCACTGCTGCGATATTATCAAGACATAAATAGTAGGACGGTAACTTAAACAAACATGGAAAAGTTAACAATTCTTGAACTTGCCTGGGGACAGAATTATTTGTAGGGATCGTTATTATTATTTGTATTGGGGATACCTGTTCTGGAAAATTATTCTTGATATTTAAAACAGGACTAACGTAATGTAAAAATAAAACGGGATGCCAAAGGAACGGACAGAAGTAAGAAGAAGAGTGATTCATTAACCCTTTAAATTACCTAACTTAAATTACGGAAAAATCGGCAGAATTAAACTCGCAACAGTGAACATTCCTATTTAAATTAACCACCTTCTTAGACTTCTTAATGGCCCAAACTAAAATTGACTAGTGAGCAGACGCTGTGCCATGTTTGTTACTTCCTGCAATTCGATCGCGAATATAATTTTTATATATTCGCAATTCCATTGCGAATAGTGCCTCCCTTCTTTCTGCGTTCAGGTTCACCCCATGTTATTCATCTCTGTCTCTTAAATTCAGTTTACTTCTGTGTGATGTTTGTTATTAGGTTAGGTACTACTACGGTCCAGGTTTGCCGAATTTTACCGGATTTTTTAATATAGCTTTTCTCAGTGTGGTTGTGTATTTATAATCTTAATTTGCGCTCGTTCACTTTGAACTCAAGCGTTAGTCCATACACACTACTTCTGGTAGTGCTGGACTGAATTTTGCATGTGGATTAGCTTTCCCTATTAACAGTGTCCCTCGTCATCAGGTGAACCCACTCTGACTTCAGAGTACTACTTGTAATTTACCCCCCAAGTGTGTATTTCTCATTGTGATCATCTTTATTATGTCTTTGGTTCACCTCTTGATTCACTGGAATTTGTTTAATTTTCCCCATAAGCTTTACAAAAAAATTAGTGATGTTTGTATTACTAATGTAGTCCTGTTCTGTGCAGACACCAGTTAATGAATGTTTGTAGTTTAGTAACAGTTGTTGTAGTCATTCTCTTCTGCTCCATACAGCAGTGCTGCTAGGGCATCTAAATGATGTCTTTTATCCATCATATCTGTTTTCTAACTTCTTTTTAGCTTGTGTGTTATTTCGTGAGCTGTAATTTTAGTAGCTCTGATTTTGCTGTTTATTAAGACTAATTTTTATTTATTTTTCCTTTCTTCTAATTTTTTAATGTTTGCTGTTCCATGGCGAAGGAGTTACGGACGCAGTTCTTAATCCCACATACCGCATTCGTTAACACAGCTGCAGCGATTTGGCAGCAGAACCGCATTGTGTTGAGTTATTATAACATGGTATGGGTGCTGGTAATTCAGAAAGCAATGGCAAACTACTGAACGTAAACTTGCCGAGAGATCACAAACAGCCAAAACATGCTAAGGTTGACTGGGATTCCTTGGGTAAACGCTATGTGTTGGCTCTGCAGTTATGGAAGCCTCCTTGGATGGCGGGGAATGCCTATGGTCTGCCTCTGCCTTCCCTTGAGGGCTGATCGGGATGTCTTCAGCTGTTCTAAATGGGTCAGCTGGGATGGAGATAACAACACAACAGTGAGAGTCGAACGTCCTATGAAACACCCTGGAAGGTTAACCCTGTCAACAAATGCCTGAAGAAGTTGGATGTGTCGGCCGAAAGGTGCAAATATTGCAGCTCTGCTTTAAACAGGCACAACACAGTTACATCAAAAACAACATTCCAGATGAATGCAGAAGAAGAATTGTAAATTATGTGGGGCCAAATTTTTAGGTTTTATAAATATGTATAAAATAATTATGTGCTGAATCAGTTGATTCTGTAACCAGCTACTACTTATATATATATATATATATATATATATATATATATATATATATATATATATATATATATATATATATATATATATATATATATGTCTACATGGTTTTGAATACCTTCAGTAGTAGTTCATAAAATTAATTCACAAAATATACATTAGTTTATCAACTACGCCTGAATTTTATTTTATCAGCTGTATTCAACCGACACTGTGGTTACATGATTATGAATGCAATTTGCAATCCTACATCATCATCGTCATGCGCCATGACTGTTAGTGTGGGCGGTCATGTTTCACCATCTTGCACGATCACCAGAGTTGTGGATCAGCTCTGTGACCTTGTCCCGACTGTGCCATGTGATCAAGCCATCCAGATATTCACTTCTCTGCCTTTCCCTTGTTCTTTTCCCCTCAGTCTTGGCAACTGTCACTAATTTCTCTAGTTTATTTCTTTTCATGGCGTGCCCTTAAATGTGACTGTCTACGTTTAATTTCTCTAATCACTTTGCTATTTTCATTTGCCTCTTGTAGAAATTACAGTTAAAAATGCTGGGGTTGACTGCGATTTCCATTAAAGGATATGCAGCTGACTTTAGTTTACTCAATATTATTTTATGATAAATGTTGGAAAATGTGAGAAAATAATCACTATAAGTAAAGGTTGAAGCAAAGGATCCTTTTCCGAGCCTGTGCCATATTTTGATAGTCCAGTAGACACTTGATCTGTAATGTGGTCAGCATCACACCAGTCACCTTACACTTCCTAGGACACCTCCTGTTAAACATTTTAGGCTGAGTCATCTTGGGAGTCCAGGTCAATTTTTTTTAAATCTGCCTCGTTGCCTCGAAGTGCCTACACCGGCAACCATCGAGGTATCAACTCGTAATAATGCAAAACAGCAAAACGAAGGACGAGGAATTAAACTTGCGTCCTTACCTTGAATACAATGATAACGGCAAAAGTCAAGATATCAAAACGCTACCAGAAGTTTATTCCGTAGCAGACATGTGAACATTAAACTCACGCAGACCTGTAGGTTGACCCCTATAGACAGGGTCGGCACCTACTTTACTAATCCACCGATGAGTGTCCAGTCTACTGCGCTCTGCTTGACGCCCTAATCCACTTATTCCATTTAAGCTGTAATTCCACTCTAGGTTTTTTCCGCCCGGTTACTTCACTGCCGTATTATCATCAACAGATCCCTCTCCTGATTCATAGCTGTCTCACGCTCATATCATCGCGTCCAGAGGTCACCTCACACAGATCCTTTGAAACACGTCCTTGTTCGAAATCACAATCACAGCGTCTCCTGTTGCTGTCCAATTACGTTGTCCACATTCTCCTTTGTTGACGTCCACTTTCGTGTCCGAGTGGGGAATTCCCATTTTCCAATTCATACTTTTCGTGGTGGGCCGTGCCGCCGTATGGCATAATGCCCCCTCCCAGATAAAAAAATGTGTAACATTTTTTTCCCTTTTAACTATATGTGTATAAATATATTGTATAATCACAACTAACTCCAACTATAATAACAATAGACTAATACTTGGTTGTCCCCCTTATCTACCCTAAAAAAATATAAAGTTATACAACGGGCACGCCCACCTGTCCAAACCCCACGTTGGACGTCGTGTGGCTGATCATGGGGAATCAGACCAACTAATAAACATATTAGTCCCTACCTTGTCTTAATAGACAAGTGTGTCCTAGCTCTAGGTACTACCATGAGTTTCGGACGAGGGTAATAATGGGGTTTCCAAGTAGATCATCCTCATTGTTGATTATCGTTGCTGTTATTATTGTATACTCCATATATTTTCCTTCTTACAATTTTTCCATCTGTGGGTAGGGTGACATGTGCTCCACGAGAATCCTCAGAAATATTTTTACTTTTGTGGATACGTTGAGAGCGATGACTGATTATTATGGATCTTAATGTGATAATGACACGCAATACAATTAATTCAACTAGAGATTCATTCTAATGACTTAAACCTTATAATCAAATACTTTCCCGAACAATGATTAATTAACCCAAAACCATACTATAATATTTCAATTAATTAATACCTAATTAACTAACATTTGTTATTTAACCACAGAATCATAACATTTAAATTAAAATGTTCACTTTTCACAATTTTCACTGTCACAGTTACAAATACAATACTTGTGCGCTCGACTCCATGTCAGAATAGTTACTGTTTGACCAACTGATCGATTACACATTGAGTAGATAACTCCTATGGCGTAGTTATTCCTTCATACACTCTGTCAATATGGAAAAATTGCCACCATGTGTATCCATATTTAACTAAATCACATCTTACATTACATTATATATTTTTGTCAATTAATGTAACATTGTTATTCAACAAGGTGCGTTTTGAATTTATGTTTATTAAATTTTCTAACACTCATAAAAGAACAGAACATTAAAATATAATTAAAGAACTTATAACATAAATCTGTTCCCTTATCTTATATATAAATTAGGATCTCCGTCTGTCTGTCTGTCTGTCTGTCTGTCTGTCCGTCTGTCCTTTATGCGCTCGCGAACGGCCCATCCGATTGAGATGAAATTTTCTACACGCCTTTCTTTCATTCCAGAGCTGCCAACTGTAATATTTTTTTAGTGTGAAATCGCCTGGTTTCCCAGTATTATTTCATTTTTCATTTTTCATTGTAATTTCATATATCTCAGGGGACCTAACTCTATAAAAGTTATTTCAAGGGGCATAACTTTTCTGTATAACTTATAGTCATATTGTGGCATCGTTTTCAAAGATTTATAAACTCTTTGTCCATAGTTATGTACCGGCATATGAGTTATAATAAATAATGATACAATCTGTAAGGTATTTTCAAAGTTTTCATAAAAATAATGCACAATGCATAACATTGTAACTCATCTTTTTTTGCTTAAGAAGTTACTGTAGTCATGCAGGTGATTAGAAAGCGTTTTCATTAAAAATAATGGATGGTGTGTGGAAGGGCATTTTTTTAAGTTACTTTTTTTTATTGTATGAATTTAATGAGACGCTACCCGCCAGGAGCTGGGCGAAGTCACGCCGGGTCAGATAGATAGACAGACCCACCTTTTCGCTGCAGTTGTCTACTCCTCCTTTTCCTTCTTCTGCTGATGCTGCTGCCGCCGCTCCATTTACCCAAGTTAATTGTTGGGGGAAGATGTAAAGATCTTTCAAGTGCTCTTTCTAATGCTTTTTGTAAGTTGGTCTTCGTTTATCTAAGGTTGTTCTAACTGCAACCAATAAATGATTAGACAGACAGGCAGACAGACAGACAGAGAGGGACGGACGGACAGACAGACAGACATACAGACAGACAGACAGATAGTCGGTAACGGGAACGGGAACTTATATGACTACTTATATGAATTAAATGAGATGCTCCCCACCAAGGACTGGGCGATGCCGGGTCAGACAGACAGACAGACAGACAGACAGTCGGTAACGGGAACGTGAGCTTATATGACTACTTATATGAATTAAATGAGATGCTCCCCACCAAGGACTGGGCGAAGCCGGGCCGGGTCAGCTAGTTAATTATAATCGACTGAGAATGTCTCTGATTGACTGATTAAAATCTTGCAGACATAGAGTTGTGAAGAATCATACCTATTAAAGATTCAAGACATCTAAAAAAAAATTAAATCAGGAATATAATATTCAACAAGAATAAATATTGAAATCAAATAATTTTCATATAAATTTAGTAATGTTCTCTATTATAGACATAATTATCAAAGAATAAAGATTCGAACTATTTCTAAGATGAATTATAGAATTATTAGATAGTGTGAACAATTCTGACAAGTGATACCTTGTATAACTAAGTAATAAGACCTAAGACTCTAATGTGTTTGTAGTGTATTATGTGTAAATTTGACCCTAACCTTTCATCCCATTTTATTTTCCTTTATTCTTTTATTCTTTCATTCATTAATTTTCTTTCTTTCTGTCTTTCTTTCAAATCTGTAAAATCTCTCTTCTGCACTCATGCCAATATTTGTACATTGTAACTTTGTTGATTGGAACAATGTTATTGTTTTCAGTCTTGTGTATCTTCTGTAATGCATACGCTGTAACGACGTATGTTTGTACTGAGTGCGTGTAACTTTTATTCTGTTTTTGGGATTTTTAACAAAAATGTCATTGAGAAATATGTAATCACGTTTGATTTGTTTTGTAACAACAGTTATTTCTTCATGTTTGGGTTCGTTGACTTTGTACAATTCGCAATTATTTACCGTTGCGTTATCACGTATGTCTACAGTTGATGTACCCTGTTCTGTTTGCGTCTTTTCTTCTTTAATTTCTTTTTCTTCTTCTTGTGTTGTTTCAATTTGGGCATTTGTACTTGTAAGTGTTTCGTTAAACTTGTGTTCGATAGTTACTTTCTGAACGAAATCTCTGGCGTTCGGTTCTTTCACTACTGCAGCACATACTTTACCTGTGTAATTACTTTCTTTTCTTTCATACATTTGTCTTTGTTTTCTCATTTGTTCCTTCCAAATTGTTTCCTTTGCAAGATTCTCCTTTTCAAGTGCGAGTCGTTTCTGTTTGATTTCTGCCTCTATGGTTATTTGTCTTGCCTTTAACTCTGCTTCTGCGGTTATCTGTTTTTCTTTCATCTCTTTTCTCATTGTAGCTATCTTTTCACGTTGCAAAGTTATCTCATTTTGTTTAATAGTCATCTCTTTTTCTTTCAGTTCTCTCTCAAGAGCCATCTGCAGTTGTTTGGTTTCTTTCTCTGCTGCTAGTCGTTCCTTCTGACGTTGTTTCTCTTCTTTTTGATGCTCACTGAACTCATGTTTAACCCAACTCCTAAGTTCAGCACCAGTTAAACCAATCTTTTCACCGAATTCCATGATTTCTTGTAGGGTAGACATCTTGTCCTACCTGTAAAATGAGCTATCTAGCTGAAATAAATAGCGAAGTGACAAGAGAAGAAAAGACTCAACAAATTTGCACCAAGGTTCTTCGTGGAATGGAGTAGTTATTGACTTAAATAATAAGTCCTGTGGTATCAACGTCGACCCAAAATATCAACTTAATTAATACGAATACTGTCACGTTGACGATCACCTAAGAATATATCACTCAAAATATACGATAATTATACGAACCGTGACATATGTAAGCCACAAAATAATTATGGGAAAATATGTTCAATATAAAGAATATAAATATATAAGTACAGCGGACTAACACTAATACTGACAAAAGACGATTGACGTAAGACGAAAGTACATATTTTCATCCATAAAAGACAAAATTAATACTCTTGACATTTAAGTGACAACACGATAAACACTTTATATACTACTCACAATTGCGATACTCTTATAATGAATGAAATATATGTAAACCACATGAATAATGTGAGAATACGTTCAATATAAAAAATATATATATGACACTAGATAATTAATAGTCACAGTAGACGATTAACGAGGGACGAAAATACCAATCAATGTTTAAACACGACAACAAAAACTTTCAGACTTAGATTCAACATAACATACTACTGACTTATCATACAAAACAAACGGTTGTTAATTTATAATAAATTTTGACATAATTGAAAATACGACACCTTATTAAACTTTAAAAAAAAATCAATGTCACACCAATTGACAATTACAACAGGTACTGGCCTTAAGAAAATTGCGGTGTCGGTGTCTTCTACGAGTTTCCAAATGTCCATTCCATACTCGACTGTTCCAAATGCTCGAATATATTCGTTTTCTGCAGTCGACAATTAATGGAGGTTCTCCTCGAAACACAATATCTGGTAAAATGACACGATGGTGTAATGCACTTACACCAGCACCTAGACTCACGCGGTCTGTGGCCGACTGACAAAATTTAGTCGGTTATGGTGCACCCGTCGAACTTTGAGTTAAATTTGGGTATATAATTGCAACGATACCCACAGTAGACTGGTGTGTGCTGTCTTATCCGTCCTTCTATTCCTCTATGATGACGTGTGTAGTGTCTCCGTAATGTCCCATATGTAGTGTTGGCGATAAAGAATGCGATATTATATGCAGAAACTTCGTGTCCGTTGATCCTATGCCAGTGAGGTGTCAGTCTAATATAATGAACTGGCACCGTGAGACAACCGAAATGCTGCTTCGGCAACTGTAACTAGTCAGCAACAATGTGTCCGTGACGACTGAAATGTCGTTAGTACATCCTTGCTCACTTGGTATGGCGGCGCAATGTGAGTCTAGTATCCGATAACGGCATCATAATATAAGGTTGAAATAGTGAAGGTTGAGTGCGGGAATATTGTGGGGCAGTGTCAGTGAGGAAAAATGTCCTGAAAGGGTTATGTGGAGGGACACCAAGGTTTGGGAGTAGTGTCGTTCATTACAAAGTAGTATGTTCGTTTTCCACAGATTATAATAGTGCACCTCCGAAATTTACCGGTGACCCATGTTCCTCACAGTTGTCATATTCGGTATGATAATGTGGAGTAGTATACAACAATTAACACAGCAATCTATTAATAGATTAATGTGACAGCGCAGTGTTCAACATGAGCTCACTGCCTACTATAATTGCTTTCAGTCTCCTCCCTGTCGACTATATACTCAAACAAATCATATGACTTGTCTCCACTGTCCATGTTTTGCTCCATGATAATATTAACGCTATTAATTTCATGGATTCTCATTAAATATAATGTTCGTAAAATAACGAATGTCTTTCCGCTAGAGTAAACTATACTTGCAGATCGATAGTACACTCCATCCTATGTGGAATAGTCCAACGATAAATGTGATAATAATCCCGAATCATGACGAACTTCATAAATTCCGCAGATTGTTTAGCATAAAGTCACTTTTGAGCAGTTGTAATCAAATTGGTGAGCAAATCATCAATTCTCGAATGTACAGTGTCCATCGTTGTGTTATCGTACAATATTGTGGTGTAGACTTGTGGCAGCGCGGTGTTTCTTTAGATCTTATGGCCTACTCATATCACCATAGTTACTTTCCATATCGACCATGGTGTCGAATGTTTCGGATATCTCATATCTATGTACTATCTTCCTTTCTTAAGTAGAACTGTAGTCGTACCCGTACATTCTTTCAAAACACAATAATGTTCTTAAATATGCTGGAATATTTCTAAATGTCATTTGTTACAAATATATTATAGCGCTGTGGCTTGTTATATATCGTGCAGTTTCGCGCGTATGGTGCGACTATTATATTTCTACTGCACTTCTACGTAATGTTGTTCTGACGTCCTGATATGTTAATTCTCATTGCACTGTTCTTATAATATATACACTTTCACTTACTGTTGTAAACTTTGTAACGTCTAAGATCTTCAACTTACTTGAAATACTTCCTGATCTTCACCATTTTTGTGACGTGGAGTTTTCGTGCGTTCTTTCTTTCTGTGTGTGATTCGTGTAGTATGGTGCAACTCAAGATGTCGGCGTGCAAATTTTTCTACGCTCAGCTGACTGAATCTGGCAGGAATTTTCGTGTTGATAATTTTTTTATGCAGCGAGTCCAGTGACGACCCCCATATGCCTCGAAGTGCCTACACCGGCAACCGTCGAGGTATCAACTCGTAATAATGCAAAACAGCAAAACGAAGGACGAGGAATTAAACTTGCGTCCTTACCTTGAATACAATGATAACGGCAAAAGTCAAGATATCAAAACGCTACCAGAAGTTTATTCCGTAGCAGACATGTGAACATTAAACTCACGCAGACCTGTAGGTTGACCCCTATAGACAGGGTCGGCACCTACTTTACTAATCCACCGATGAGTGTCCAGTCTACTGCGCTCTGCTTGACGCCCTAATCCACTTATTCCATTTAAGCTGTAATTCCACTCTAGGTTTTTTCCGCCCGGTTACTTCACTGCCGTATTATCATCAACAGATCCCTCTCCTGATTCATAGCTGTCTCACGCTCATATCATCGCGTCCAGAGGTCACCTCACACAGATCCTTTGAAACACGTCCTTGTTCGAAATCACAATCACAGCGTCTCCTGTTGCTGTCCAATTACGTTGTCCACATTCTCCTTTGTTGACGTCCACTTTCGTGTCCGAGTGGGGAATTCCCATTTTCCAATTCATACTTTTCGTGGTGGGCCGTGCCGTCGTATGGCACTCGTTGAGGATTCAAACAGATAAGCACTTAGCTAGTAGGTGAGCATGCTAGTCACTGCACTACTGCAGCTACCAGTATAGCAAGCAAAAAATAAGTTAGCATATACTTTCACAGGATGTCACAGTTACCCTCAGCAATTTTTTTGGGGGGGCTGTATGTGATCTCTTGGCAAGTTTACGTTCAGTAGTTTGCCATTACTGTCAGAACGACTGCCACCCATACCATTTCATAAAAAACAACGCAAGGTGGTCTGCTGCCAAATCGCCTGCAGCTGTGTTTCGAACGTGAGTATGCAGAATTACGAACTGCTCCGTAACCCCTTTGCCACAGAGCTGGCAGTAAAGCAAGTAGCTGGAGTTAAAAAGACAGTTATGTGATATTAAAGTATCAGTGTACATTTGGTGAGTTGTTTAGTGTGGAATGAATCACAAGTTACAAGTAACTCTGAGAGGTTAGATACAGTAAATGCAAACCTTTCTGTTATCATTTATAGAAACGGCACAATACTAGCAAAGTGGATCATGCACTGTGGTTTGGGTTAAAATCCTAGTGAAAGAGACATTTTGTCCCAGATATCTTTGGGCTTGATCCAGTCTTGTGAAATGATTACGAGGAATGGAGCTGATCACATTACTTTCTGCAATAATAACAGAAATGATGTTCCATTGCTTCGCATCTCTAAGGAAGTATCAGTCACTGAACTACCTTGACCTAAGGAAATGGGCTGGTGAAGTAACAAAATCAGGGCCAAGTTTCACACCGACTTAGACCTTTGAGCATCTCCTTGTAGTGCAGCTGATCCACAGACTGGTCCCCTTTCAGGCTAACATTCCAAGGATCACCATGTCTCTTCACACATGTGAAATTTCAGTGCAGGTGTTGCATACTCTGCTAGTTTCTGAGCTGTGAGAAGGGAAGTAGAGCTCAGCAACACAATCACTGAGAGAAGAATGATACTTTGGTAACAGATTGTTATCGAAGTATCAGTGCCTCTACACCAACCTCATTCTGATACATATAAACTCATTTCACAGCTCACACAACCTAACCATTAATGCAGCGGATGTACAACCTCAGTTCTTTACAAAATTCACAGCCAACCAACTTTTAGAAGTTTGTACATTTGCTGGTTTTCATTGAACAAAACCAATAACATTGCAGTGACAACTGGTCATGGAGGAGGTGACACTCCTGTTCCGGCATCTGCCTGCAGAGCTGAGTATAGATGAAAGGAAAGACTTACTTTTCTACCTGGGAGCTTCACGGGTGAAAGTCATGAGCAAATCTGGTGCTATGGTAAGTGTGGTTTTATAAGTCTACTTTTGCTAGAATGTTTTTGCAGTATAAAAACAATCTACAGAGCATGACATGTTAAAGGGTAACTTGAAAATTAAAATAACATTCGAACAGCCAGACATTTGATTATATTAATGTTTGTTTTCAAGGATGTCAAAAGTGATTAGAATAATGAAATTACAGGATTAAATAAGATTTATAAACACATTTTTAATGATAATCATTTTAACAAAAGGAACAATTGCAATAGAGATTAAATGCTTGTGAATGATAATTATTAATATGACAAGAAGAGACATGATAAGAAATTATATCACAGGAAAGTTGGTGTACTGCACTTGTTAAACTTCATCGAAGAGCAGCACATAAAATGTTTTGAACATATCACAAGTAGGATGTTGGGGGCTCGTATAACAACTCTTGCCAGATTGTGCTACACTCAAAACATTATCACTCAGCTGCTACATGAGGAAAAAAAAAACAAATGTCTTCTCTACATTTTCCCTTTTCTTACTATGAGGGCCAACAAATACCTGTGAATGTATTTCTCACACATGCGAAAGATGAATGTAGAAGAGCAGTTAATACAAATGCATTGTCAAACTGGGGAGTTAATTTATCCCATTGCTTACAAGTCTGGAGTCAGCCTCTCCTTGTAATAAGATTTGAAAGAGATTTGGAACAGAAATACTTTCACAAGGAAGATAGCTGGACACTCCACCCCATAATGTTATAACCTTGTGTATGTGGTGTTTGTCAACTTGAACTCATATGGTAATTATATGCTGCCATGAAAGTATGGCAATTATATGCTGCCATGAAAGTATGGTAATTTTATGCTGCCATGAAAGTATGGTAATTATATGCTGCCATGAAAGTATGGTAATTATATGCTGCCATGAAAGTATGGTAATTATATGCTGCCATGAAAGTATGGTAATTATATGCTGCCATGAAAGATTGTCAACCTCAACCTCCTTTTTTTAAAATCTTTTTATTTCTTGTTTGCCTGAAACCAGTCTATATCTGTGAGATTGTTTTCTACATAAACTGCATTATTTTCTCCAAATCATGCAGACTTCCAGAGATTTTGGAACAGCTAGGGCTGTTTTCTCTGGCCATAGAATAGACCTGTATTTGGTATAATGTTGTAGTATGTGTTCTGCAGTTATAGGTGGTTGTTTGCATGTACACATTACTCTAGAACTGTGCACATTGCTCTAGAACTGTACACAATACCGTAGAACTAATTTTAGCTTTGAATAAGGAAGACACAGACAATAGATTGCATGATTTATTGCCAGTCATATTTCACTGCATCTTGTCAGGTACATACTGCAGACGTTATACAACAGAAACTAAAGTAGTTAGATAAATCCTTCAAGCTGAAATATACAACACACATATTCCCACAGTAAGTTTGAATGTCCTTTAGGCCCAGTTTTCCTCAATTGCCCATGTCTAACCCCCAAGCTAAGTTCCCCTAACTTGCCCAAAACTCAATGCCCCGGCCCATCACTGGCCTTACTCTGACCCCACACCTGCAACCTCGTTTTGTTACTTCCACCGTTCCTCACGCATGTTACACACCTGCTCCTGCAGCGAGATGACAACATTTAGAAATGATTAGTCTGCATATAGCTTTCAGTTTTTCCATCAGAGGAAATACTAGATATCTACGTTTTCCTTTATTTTTGTGTTTTCCCTGTTTTTATACTCAATGGATGTTAATGAATGCTTGTGAAGTCACTAATTATATAAATAAACATGTGTAATTTAGAGAATTTATTATTTTTAGACTTTCCTAAGAACATATGACTATCATGCAAGAGCAGTTATATCTTACAACTTCAATGGCAAGGGATTAAACTGCTGCACCACAGGAAGAGAGTTATACACCAGTGTACTAGTGACACAGAGTTCACACACAGAATAATCCGAGCAGTAGCAGCATTCCATGAGATGAAGGACCTTCTGTGTAACTTATACCTCTCTGTAGAGGTCAGAAAATGAACCTCAAAGTATTATATACTGTCCATACATTTTTATGCCTACTGTATGGACACTGAATAAGGAGAGCAGAAGGAAATTGGAGGTTACAGAGATGTGGTTTATTTATAGAATACTAGGAATCCCATGTGCGGCTAAGAAAACTTATATTGAAGTACTACAGGAGGCCAATAAGAAGTATAATTTATTACCTGTTGATCTGTGGTCATGTTATGAAATGAGAGGGTTTGGAGAAGGCTGGGAAAGATCGAAGGTTTTGTAGACCCTGGCCAACAGCGGGAGAAAAATTACTTCTTTTTTAGTCTTGATTTAAATACAACTATGTTTACACTACTTTGTTTTGATTCTTTTTTGTGTTCCCCAGAAAAATACAGCCTTTGCTGTTTTTGGGAGCAAAGAACAAGCTACACAGGTATTTTGCATACTTTCTTTCAGATGGTTACATCATTTGTTTAAATATTATAAGGCCAACATTCTTATGGCTACATCATTTTCCAGTGATCTGCCCTGTACAGAACTTCATCCCCATAATAGTTTCTCAAAATTGTTCTCTATTATTAGCCAAATCATCAAATTGACCACATCACCCTGGAGTAACCGATTGGTCAATAAAAAATAGGGGTCTAACATCATATGCTCGATTTGCCTTAAGACGTGTTAAAAGTCCTTTACTTACATTTTGACATAAGGTAAATGTCCTTCCTTTGTTACTGTCATAAATAAATTAATATCTTGAAATCATCTAAGTTGGGATCTCCCTCTTCTCCACCCCCTGTTATACTTCTCTTCATAATGATCTTTTCTAGACTTTCAGGTCTTTTTATATGTCCACAATATTTCATTTGTCTTAATAATCAATCATCAATGTTGAGTTCATGTTGGATAGATCTGTTTGTCCTTTCTGTCCAATGAACTTTTAATACTCTTTTGAAACATTTACATTCAAAGGCAGATTTTTTTTCCAGCTGGTTGTTATTAATCCAAGTTCGCACCAATATGTTTCCACAGGAAATAAGCGATCTCTTAGAATTCTGAATTTTGATACTCAATATGTTCCAGTTCTTAAACATTTTAATTGCTTTAGTTTTTGTAGAGCAACGTTTGTTCATCTTTTCATTTCTGTCATCACATTTCCATCATCCAAAGCAGTAGCATTGTCTTAATTGTAAGAAAAAGCCTAGTATTTAACCTGCCTTAAGTAATAAAGCAAGGAAGGCAAGGAAAATAGTCAACTTAACTTACAGAGATTTGATGAGTATATGTAAAGTATGTCACACTTTTCACTGATACAGCATTATTTGCCATCTGGGTATCTTTTCCCACAGCTTACCAGTAGCTTCTTTGTATAGTTTTTCTGTTTTATACATATTCATTATTAAGAGCATCAAGTGCTGTACCAGCAGGCATGGATAATCATATGCCTCTTCACAACCTCTTTTCTCATGTGCGGAGATCCTACCATGCCATGATGCAGTACTCTTCAATGAGGTGTGGGGCACAGTGACAACTTGGGAGTCTCCGTGGTGAAGTTATCAAGCTGTCTGCCTCGCGCTGCAAAGATTGTGGGTTAGATTCCTGGCTATGTCTTTCAGTTCATGCGTGCATATTTCTCAGAGACTTTTGGGGGCCATCTCTGGAGCTACAGAGTTTGTGCTTTGTGTGACACTTTCGGCAGCCGCCCTGCGGAAAGAGACCTTGCCATATGGGATAAACCCCTGTGCAATGAAGTGGATACTCTCAACTTTTAAGACTTTTTGAGATCATTTAAAGGATTGTCATCCATCTTAAGTCAGACACCTTCTTCTGCGTTCATCTGGAGTGTTTTTTCAGACATAATTGCAGTGTGTCCGGTTATGCACCCTTAGGCCAACACATCCGACTTTGGCAGGTGTTTGTTGACCGGGATAGCCTTCCCTGGTAGTCAGACATGTTGATATTTATTACATATGTTTCAATGAGACCATGAACAGATTCTATTTGTTGACATGTTGTACCTTCCTAGGTATTGAAACAACTTCATCAAGTTGAATTTCTTGGATCAAGACTGGTAGTAGAGTTTGCCAAGACAAATCTGTCCTCTGGTGCTAGTTCGGAGATTCGCAAGGGGTAGGTCATAATTTATTCATTGTCGTTGCATTTTGATGAGAAAAAATGGTTTTGGTCCCATTACACTGTTGTTATGTTAACTTTTTATATTTGGGCCTTTATGATGTGTCTTTTCCACATTGGTTTTTCTAAATGTGGCAGCTAAATTTTCTTCCTCTGTTTTCTGTGGCTCACGAATTGATGCTGGTGTTCAGTATTGTTTGTCCTTTTGTTGTTGTTGTGAGTTTGATGTCTGTAATCCTGAGGAGTACTCACTTTTAACTGGTCCTGACAGGACTTCTCCACACATCTGTTCTGTATCTTGGCATGCCTTTGGAGTCTTTCTTCTCTAAACCTTATATATATTGTCTTCTTCTATTAGTGCCGGAGACATGAAACCTATATCTTCTCCTGTTTTATATTGTATCTTGTTCATCATCTTCCACACATTCTGCTTCTCCCTCTCCATCCGTCCTTTTAATTCTGTCTGGGTTTTTATACTCTTGACGTTGTTGTCCGTTTATGGTGCTTGGTCTCTTTCTTCAGCATATCAATTTCCATTCTTTCTTCTTGAATTTTCTTCAGGGTGGTTTTGATGTCGGCCATGATTTCAGTCATGTTTACCACACCCTGCTCAATTTTCTGCTGGATGATCTTCAGTTCATCTAGGATGTGAGGCCCTGCCCTGATGTGCAGTTGTGGATGCAGCTACTTATATTCATTACAAAGAATGAATTTATTAGGAAAAACTTGGAAGCTTGCAACAGAGTCAGGGTTTAGTCCTCTGTGGTAAAGGATCTGTTTCCAGCACTGAAGTCAGCTTGGCCTTATAAAAGAGTTCAAGCGATTTATCATGGAAGGTTAGGCTACTATAAAAGCACTCCATAACGCTGTGATCAAGTATTTGTAAAGTTCTATCACTTCAAAATTTACTCAGTATCTGACTTGGAGTTACCTGACCTTGATATAACTTTGTGTTTGTCTTCTTTACTACTTTGATCACCAGTAGTCTTTGATAAGTATCATACAACTACATATTTGTATTGTTTGAATGCATTGTCCTATAATTAATAACAGAATGGACATGAACTCTAATTGTCATTGCCCATAACCTGTAAGGGATTAAAAAAAAAAAAATTGACCTGGACTGCAAGGTCAACCCAGCTTACAATGGGTCCCTGAAATTGTTCTTGGAAGTAAAAGCAGTTGGCGTGATATTGACCACATTGTCCATTGAGTGCTGGTTGGTCTATAGAAATATGGGGCCTGCACCATATACCAAATATGCCTCAAGGTGTGATTAAGGGTTCTTTTAAACAAATTTATAATGAATGTATTTTCTCCGTTAATTGATGTCATAAAGAGATGTTTATTAGGTAAAGGTAACCACGTGACAGATACTGCCATTGAGGTGTGATATCTTTAGTCTTCACATGCATGATGACTACAGTAGAGTATGACGAGAGGTGAGCAGCTCCTTTCCTCACCTTCCTAGGAAATTGTCAGCATTCTGTGGTTGGTATCAGTTTGATGCGGATGGAAACACTCCTAGGCCATATTGATTTGAAAAAATGCAACCCTTCCATTACTGGAGATTGAACTTTAGACAGTATTATGCAACTTAATTACACAAGCATGCATGCATGCACACACATACACACATGCTCACACATACATGCACACACCCACCCATCCTCTCTCTCTCTCTCTCTCTCTCTCTCTCTCTCTCTCTCTCTCTCTCTCTCTCTCTCTCTCTCTCTCTCTCTCTTTAATGGGTAATGGGACGGGTGGAGGATATGTGAGTGGGTGGGGAGATGTGTGTAGGTGGGTGGATGTGTGTGGGTTGGGGAATGTATGTGTGCTTGGGGTATGGGTGGATGGGATGTGTGGTGGGTGGGAGGCGTGTGTGGGGAGATGTGTAGGTGTGGGGATGTGGTGGATGGGCGGGGGCATGTATGTGTATCTGGGTTGTGTATGTGGTTGGGTGGGTGATGTGGGGTGAATGGGTGATTTGTGGGTGGGTGGTGGATGTGTCTCAAAACATGGTAATATGCATTGTTTATGTTTACAAAATTCATTTGACAATGTTTGTTCCTATGCACTACTGATGAACGAAAGATGAGTGATTGGAAGGGCCGAATGTAAGACGGGCCTGCGTGTCCAATTTGTTACCCTTTGAAAATAAAGTCAGTTCGTTCATTCAATTGTTCATTCTCTCTCTCTCTCTCTCTCTCTCTCTCTCTCTCTCTCTCTCTCTCTCTCTCTCTCTCTCTCTCTCTCTCTCTCTCTCTCTCTCTCTCTCTCTCTCTCTCTGTGTGTCTGTCTGTCTGTTTGTCCTGTCTGTCTGTCCTGTCTGTCTGTCTCTCTCTACAAACTTGTAAGTATAATAATATTAATCAGTATTTAATTTTCCTTGAAATCATACTCGTGACATGATGAGTAATATTGATTTGTATGCAAATCAGTTGAGTAATGCTGCACATTGGAACACCCTGCAAGTCATGTCATAATTATGAATGTGAGTCTTTTATATCTGTTTAGTCTTTTTTGTTTGAAATTAAATTATTATTCACTAAAATGTTCATAATCATTAGAGCACCAAAAGAACTTGGGACAAATGATGAGGACAGTGCAAAAGCAAAGAAAGAAGAAGAACTTCAACAGCATATGAAGCCTAGGGAGATCAAATTTGATACAACATTTGGTACATGGGGGTAGGTTTCATTTTACTTGCAGATGTTGAGTTGTTTTTATAGCAGAGATTCTCCCTATCTTTTCATCTATCATGATAAAGTTGTACTTACTGTTCACCACATATTGTAATTGATTGCTCGCAGTATTTTGTTATTTTGTTCATGCCATCTCCTGATTAGATGGCTTAGATGTGGCTGTCTTTAACGTTGTTTTGTTTGGTTTTTGTTGTTTTGTTCACTCACCTTTAACTCAAGTGTAGTCCATACAAATGCTACTACTACTTGTAGCACTGGACTGATTTTTGTGTGTGGATTAGCTTTCCATATTACCAGTGTGTCTTACCATCAGGGGAACCTACGCCGACTTCAGAGGAATTTGTAATTTACGTCCCCAAGTCAAGGATGAAAAGTCAACATTTTAGTCCAACTGACCAGTGTAGGAGTTCAACCCGCTACTTTGGCATCAGCACACCGGATGTTTAAGAGTGAGCGCCATTCCATTCGGCCATGCTGACCTCCTGTCTCTAACTTGAAAAGTGCCTGCTAATATCAAAATGTTGAGGGAAGTTTGGGTGAGAGGCTTCGGTGCTCACCTCTAGATCAGAAGTTAGGGGCTAGTCTCAGCATCATCATCCAGTGCCATGTGATGTGTTGATCTTGGCTCCCATAAGTCTTTCACATGTTTCCACAATTTCTTTGACTGCTATAGTCTTTTAGGCTTGCGTAAGCAAGATTTAAAAAAAAAAGTAGTTTGTCACTGCTTTTTTTCTTGACATTGGTTATACTGGTCGGTAACCATAGACATTGTCTGTCTGCCATAGCGAAATTAGACCATAACCAAGAACTACCTGTTGACTGCAGTCAAGCTCAATTTCCCACCAGCTGACATAGTTTCATGTTACCCTGTTTGAAGGGCTTCTAGCATAGCATACGACTGGGAATGTTTACAACGATAATACAATTTTAATGATATCACACATCACCCAGATCTGTTGGGTTGTGAACTTGGAAACCTAGCTCTCTCAGTTAAGGTAGAAAAACACAAGGTCCCGTGTCTGGTTTTCATGTGTTAAAAATCTCATAATAGTTAAAAATTACAAAGAGTAGGTCAAAAGACCGTTTTTAGGGAAAATAAGTACCCGCAGAAAGAAATAACCCATTACCTTGGATGGAATCTGCCCAAAGTAAATCTTACACCCATGCATGCTAAATTTGGGCACACTTCTTTGAGTTAAACAGATGCAAAATTAGATGTGATGCACTCCTCTTGGAAGAGAAATGAAGAGAGAAAAGACATTTGATATAATTTGAGGGCAATATTTTCAAGAAATCGTTTGCAGAGGAACCAGATGATGTCTATTTGTTTTAAAGAAAGTAGATAAATCAGAGGTTTTGAATACACATCATGTGCATTAAAAATATTCCTTAGCAATTGGAAATTATAACCATTAGACCTGCTGTTTGGCACAATTTCCTGTAAAAGTGTGCAAGAGAAGACAATGCTACAGGTGGATGGCAACACCTAGAGATGACCTGAAAGAAGACACATCATGAAAATGCAGGACAGAGGGTGTTGAACACTCATCACAGTTTAATTTCAGTGAAGAGATGACGATTGATTACTTGATCGTGGAGAAAAGAAAAACAAGTAGATGTTTCTGGTTTCGTAAACCATCAGATTTTATTCTGTTTTAACTACTGTTTTCATGCATTATAATAGCTGTTGAAATTATTATTGAATGCTGTATTTAATTGGGTAATTAAAGTCGCTTAAAATGTCGCTTCATTGCCCCGGGTTTTATCCTATATCGCTTGGTCTCTTTCCGCAGCACGGAAAGCGTCGCACAAAGCACGAACTCCGTAGCTTTTAGCGACGACCCACAGGAGTCTCTGAAACATTTAACTCGTAAACCGAAGGACGCGGCCCGGAATCGAACCCACAGCCTTCGGAGCACGAGTCAAACGGCTTGACCACTTCGCCACAGAGACTCCCATGGGATAATTCATATAAGGGAATAAAAATGATAATATCTTTACTTATATGAATTATATGAATTTATATGGGTAATTCATATAAGTAAAGATATTATAATTATTATTTGAGGCAGAAATCTAATAAAATTGACCCTGGTTCCCAGACTAACCCAGCCTAAAACGGGCACCAAGAAATGTTCTGGGAAGTAAAGGAGACTGGTATGACATTGACCACATTCATCAAGTACAGTTGATCAGGGTGTATTTTTAATGACAGTGCAGTGTTTGAAAATATTGCCAGTCCAAGTTTTGTTTTTACCTATTATGTTGCATGAACTTTATAGAGGGTGAATACAAAACTTGGACCAGCAATATTTTCAAACACTGCACAGTCATTAAAATACACACTATATAAAAGTGGCACTAGCACCATATACCCATTATGTCTCAAGAATGGAAATGGGTCCTTTACCTTTACTTATTTATACTTGTTTTCCATTTTCCGTAGCAAAGAAACAAACCAATATAAATCAGTATCTGCTAGATTATGGTGTTCTGTTTTCTGGATTGGCACTCTTTCTTATGTTAACATTGCGCATCTCATTTATTTGTTTTTTTTCCCTCTTCTTTTAAGCTTAAAATATCCTCGCCGTCCAGAGCTTCGATATTCTTATCCGCCACCAACGCCATCGATTCTTACAAACATTCTGAATGCTTTGGCTGCTGTACCAAAGTTCTATGTTCAGGTTGGTTAAACTAATTTTATAAATTTTGTTAAAATAATTTCAAAATTGTTTTAAACCACTAATAATGTGTGTGTTTTTTTTCTTCAGTATTTTATGTTGCCTAATATTACACAGGGGAAAAATATTACAGTACAAAGATGTCTGTGATGTTAAATTACGTAAAAATGCTTCTGTTTATAAAATATAACAGATATGGTAGGTAAAACTCCTTCAGAGAAACAATGAATATAATTTCTGCAGTCTCTACTTTTTCTTCTTCTTTTTCCTTCTTCTTCTTTCTCCTCCTCCACCAGGTGCCTGGTTTAAAGCACTTATTGATGACTCTAATCCTCTCTGGTTTGTAATATTTAAAGGATGATGGTGTTGCATATATTATAATTGGTTCCCAACAGTTTAAGCTTTCCACATACATCTTTCTGTGTCCTCCTCTGTCGCTTTTGCTCTGTACTTTCCCATATAAGGCTCATTTTTATTTATTCCATCTCTTCTATTATGCCCCATTAATTTTACTTGTGTTTTCCTTATGGTTTTATAAGTTTCTAGAAAAACTGGGAATGAAAAGAGAGTTGATAAAAGAAATAAAAAAGAGACAAGTGAAATATTTTGGCCAGATTAAAAGACATAACATTTTTATAAAAACTATACTGAACGGTAAGACTGAAGGCAAGCAAGCAACAGGTAGACAACGATACAGGTGGGAAAACATCAAGAGATTGACAAACAGTATGACAGAATGCACAATCAAGACGAGAGGCAAACAGTGTTGGAGATTGATTGATTATGGTTTTAATTGAGTGATCTAGTGGTGCCTGCAGCTGTGAAATACTGCAGTCACTATCTTTCCAGTTTGTATGTTTTATATAGTCTTCATAGACTTACAAACCACCTGTGTGTTATGGGACCCCAAAGGGGAAGTAGAGGGTCCTGTTCAGAAAATATAATAGGTGAAAATCCCGCAGAGAAACAATGATTATAATTTATGCAATGACTGGCACCCATATAATTTAATAGAAAACCACCGTAAGGCGGTCTGCTGCCAAATCACCCACAGCTGTGATTCGAACATGCAGTCACTATCTTTCCAAGTTGTATGTTTGATATAATCTTCATAGACTCATAAACCACCTGTGTGTTATGGAACCCCAGAGGGGAAGTAGAGGGTCCCCATGGTGAAGTAGTTAAGCAACCTGCCTCATGCTGCTAAAGATGAGAGTTCATTCCCTGACTCTGTCATTTGGTTCAAGAATACAGTTCTCTCTTAAACTCCTGGAGGTCATTGCTGGAGCTATGAAGTTCATGCTCTGTGACGCTTTCAGCTGGTGGCTCTGCAGAAAGAAACTAGTTCATATAGGTTAAATCCAGTGCAATGAAGTTGATCTTCTCGCCTATTAACCGCATATTAGCATGTCTATGGACTACGCTTGAGTTCATAGCGAGTGATTGCAAAAGAAAGACAAGAATATAAATATTATTAACCTCTAAGCATGTTGTGAAAGATGAATAAAGAGGGTTGATCTGGGACTGGCTATCTCTCACCAAAGAACAGCCAATCAGCTAACATCCAACCAACCATGAACAAAGGACTTGGCATCCATAATTGTGGCTCTGTGCTCCATTAGAAGTCTTGAGGGCACAAAAGGATGAAGGAAGAAGGAGAGGACATACATAGTCTTCAAAGTCTGATTTTTATGATCAGGTATTTGGAAGCAAGAGAGAGGCATACATTTTAAGTGGCTTGAAGGTATTGCAACTGCTTCTAACTTGAAAAGTGCCGGCTTCACATCCAGTTGAGGGCATTATTTCAGAGAAACCTGACCATGTTGCACTTCTCAGATAAGCGTGAAAATTAGGAAGTCATGTGTGTAGATTTCACACATTAAAAGACCCGTGATAGTTAGAAATTGTAAAGAGTATGGCATAATTACTGAAGCAACAGCAACATTTTAAAAAGAATAAGATTGTTGGTTATAGAAAGGATAGGTAATGGCTGGTAGTCCCAGCCAGTGGATTATGAAGTGAGAAAACCAATTCCTTTCCTGACTGTATTTTGCTTCCCTCATCTCAGAGCAAAGACAGGTTCTTGTTTGAAAACTCGATGTTATGAAGTGATTTCTTAATCTCCCTCTTAACAACAAACTGGCTGCATAAGTTAAACCCCAAGAGGACGAACACATATACATTAATGTGACATGTTATACATTTGTTGAACACTCTATAATACCTGGTTTAGGTGTTGCACCTCATGAACAAGATGGACCTTCCAGCACCATTTGGCGCACTGACACCATCACCACCAATAGTAAGTGTGTTTCATTCACTTCCTAGCATATCTTTTGTTTTGTTTGTTGGCTTGCTTTGAACTCAAGCATAGTCCATACATATGTTATGCTTCTAGTGCACTGGACTGCTTTGTGTGTTTGAATGAGCTTTCCCTATTACCAGTGTCCCTCGTCATCAGGCGAACCCACGCCGACTTCAGAGGTACTTGTAATTTACGTCCCCAATTCAAGGAGAAGAAGTCAGCATTTTAGCCCAACAATAGGGCTGATCTCCCTGGCGAAGGGGTTAAGGACATTGTTGGTAATCCCGTATACTCACGTATAAAACACAGCTGCACGAGATTCAGTAGCGGATGGTATGTAAGCCGTCATTCAGAAAGCAATGGCAAACTACTCGAGGTAAAACTCGCCAAGACATCAACAGCAGATGAAAAATGCTGGTGTTGACTGCAATGTCCTGTAAAGGATATGTGGGGGAAAAAAGACCAGTATTGGGGTTGAACTTGCGTCCTCGGCATCAGCACACCAGATGTTTAAGAATGAACACTTTTAGCCAGTCAGCCATGCTGACCTTCTATGCATACCTTCATGCTGTATATTAGAGTAGTTAGCCTTCCAAGCCAGGCGGGTCATACTGGGCAAGTTATTCTCGTTGCCTAATGTTAATTAATTCTAATCGCTTCTCTCTGCTGAATTTTAATTGATCTAATAACTTCTTGTTGCTGAATTTTAATTAATCTAATCACTTCTTGTTGCTGAACTTTAATTAATCTAATCACTTCTTGTTGCCCAATTTTAATTAAATCTAATTGCTTCTTGTTGCCGAATTGTAATTAATCTAATCGCTTCTTGTTGCCCAATCTAATGTAATTGATTCTTGTTGCTGAATTTTAATTAATTTAATCGCTTCTTGTTGCTGAATTTTAATTAATCTTATCGCTTCTTGTTGCCCAATTTTAATTAATCGCTTCATGTTGCCAAATTTTAATTAACCCAATCGTTTTTTGTGCCAAATTTTAATTAATCTGATCGCTTCTTGTTGCCCAATTTTAATTAATCTAAGCTGAGAACCAATTAATCGCAGTGCAAATGTGGTTTCTGAGGATAATTACCAATATACTTTAGTGGTATGTAAAGAAACTTCTTGTTTTACTACTTGACTATTAGTAACATCTTCACAACTAAAATTATTGAAATTACTAACTATGCATAACTTTGTTTCTATCGCTTTTCTAAATCATTTGTTCTCCAGCACCCTGATGTCGTGGAGCCTGATAATGTGGACTCGTTGGAGATGGACATTTCCAGTGAAACAGAATCTGAGTTGGAAAGTGGGGAAGAAGATGAGAAAGAAACAAGGTAGTGGGAATAAAATCTTAAAGACAGACAATAAAAGAAGAATAACTGTTTCAAATAATAATTCATAATAGTAATTGTCATAGTTTTGTTTTTGCAAGATTTAGATGTTTTAACATTCATATACAAGTAATCTGTTAGGAATAACCTCAGCCATTGGTGTGAGATGCTTAAAAAATTAACACATAATAGGTTAGTAGTGTGGGGTGGATGTCAGAGAGTTGTTCAGTTGGTTAAGGGGTAAAAGCGAAGAGCATATCTTTGTTGAACAGTCGAGGACCAGTGTTTAAATGTACACATGCCTTCTGCAACTTAACTTATCACAAGCATCAGAAAGATGTTGTTGGCATTCTTCGGCCAAATTATGAGAAGAGAAAAACTGGAAAATGTTTTGGCAACTGAAAAGAAAGATTTGTGGACAGAGAGAAAGAGCAAGAGAGAAAGAAAGAAGAAGACATCAAAAGAAGTTTAATGACAGCTTCTTGTCAAGGCATGGAAAGATATCAGCACACGAATTGATATATGCTGTTGGAGATAACAACTATGTATACATTGGTCATTGATGTTTATTTTGTATTAATTTATTACTGATTTGCAATTAATGTTAATTTACCAGAACATTACAATATCCTACATGTGATGTTGACGTGTGCGTGTTTAGTAATATGATATTCTATGTACGGAGGGGGAAAAATATAAAGCCTCTGTTTCAAAACTGTTATGACATATAATATAGTGACCGACCCCTATGTTTGTGATCAAACAACATTCAGTGGGTGTTTTAGTAGGTGATTTAGCAAGTATTATTCTATCCACTTTATCTTTCAAATAATTTTTTGGTACCCATTTTTAAGGCCAGGTCATGAAAAAAATCCCATGTTGATGAGATTTGAACCCAGCCTGGTTATGCTTGCTAGAAAGTACACTTGTCACTGAACTGCTGAGACGCTTTATCTCTTTTTGTCCCAAGAAAAGCACTGTGTATGACTGGCTATTCATTATGTGCACCAATCAAAGTGCCATGTATGACTGACTATTCTTCACATATACCAATCAATGTACCACGTATGACTGACTATTCTTTACATGTCTCAATCAATGTGTGGTGCGGTTATACTTCTTACATTTAGAACATACTGCAAAAATCTTACTGTACATTTTTACATGGTGTGCATATTTGATCCCAGTGAAAGTAATAAACCATAAAGCTTAGTGATAACTAGCAAATTTGGTAAGAAAGGAGCAATGGGAAAGCAGAGAGATAAATACCCAGTTGGCTTGGCCACATGGCATAATCAGGAACAAAACATAAGACGTGTACGGAGGGGGAAAGTGTGATATGGTGAGCCATGACCGCCGATGCTTATCAACATGACACATATTGATGATGATGGTGAAAGTAATATGCCAGTGTTCTTTTTAATGTCACAATTGCCTCCTTTGAACAGCTACAGCAACCCTGTGGGCAGAAAGAGTTAATGAGTAGGATGAATTCTTCAAATTTATTTTACCTTTTGGAAATATTGTTGGGTATGCTCATTTTTTTCTATAGGCTGAAGAAAGAGCGCCCAAGTAAAAGACCACAGAAAAAGCATCTGAGGAAACGTGCTGTTAAGATGCCTAGACTATCTGACCTTCAGGATAGTGGAGTCCCTGTAACCTCACTTGCTGCAACTCTTCAGGTCAGCCAGGTTTTTGAGCAAGTAACTGAGGCACTTGCAGGGATGAGAAAAATTGAACTGAAGTTGCCATCCTCACTGACATCAGCTGCAGCTCCCAAACATGCTGCAGGACATGGGCAGCAGTTTAATCCATCATCAATGCTTCCACAATTGCCTCAGCCTTATGCCGTGCCCGACCTATCATATGCACATGCAGTAACATCTGTGGATCGTATGCAGCAGCATCAACTGTCGGTACCAATAGCTCAGCCGCAAGGAGATACGTTGCCAGTTCCTTTGCAAACACAGCATCATTTCCCTCCCCTGCCACCTGTGTATCAAGATCAGCATTTATCAGCACCACCAGTGACAGCAGACGAGACCACGCAGGGCATTGAAGGTGATAAAGGTAACATTTCTATGGCTGTTAGTCAGACAATCAGGTGCCATCTCTATCATGATGGTTCTCTACATTGGATCTCCAGCACTCTGTCTGTTGGCCTGCTTGTACTTTCTACAGACTGCTGTTCATCCATCTCTTGATGTTGATCTCTTCATTTCTATAGCTGTTAGTCAGTCAATCAGGTGCCATTTCTACAGTGATGGTTCCCTGCATTGGATCTCTGGCATTCTCTATCTGTTGGCCTGTTTATACGTTCTAAGACTGCTGTTCATCCATCTCTTGATGTTGTTGTCTTCATTTCTATAGCTGTTAGTCAATCAATCAGGTGCCATCTGTACAATTATGGTTGCCTTCATTGGATCTCCGATATTCTCTATCTCTCACCCTGGTTATACTTTCTAAGACTAAAGACCCATTTGTATCACTGTCTACTTCTTGCTCACATGCCTGTAATATTTCCCTGTGGTATGGATTATTTAGGAATGTTGTCTTTTAATGTCGCTTAAATATTTCACTTGTCTCTTATTTTATTTATTTAATCAGCTCTCTTTTCATTCCCAGGCTCACTAGGACCTCAGTATTTGATTGTTTTTGTTTCCACAAATTGCGATCTATTCTGTATATTCTGGGTATTATTTTGACTTTTGAATTGTTTGTTCAGTGTCCGAGATGTTGGTAGTAAAGTGTGGAAAAGAGTTAATTACTATATGTACATGAATGAGAACAAAGGGCATCTGTTGGTGTTCTTTCTTGTGCTTAGTCTTTGACCCATTGGTCTAGTGTTCATCATCATCAAGTGCCTTGTCGACTGGCGTGGGAGATTAACTTCTCAACAAATTGTGATCTCTGTTGGCATGGATCAGTTCGTGTATTGACACCCTTCCATGCCATAACACATGACTGTCAAGAATTATCTCTCTCGCTGTCTTCCACTATATCCCTTTCTGCAAATCTTTCCAGTTTTCACAACATGTTCCAGTTTTTGTCTTCTCATAATGTGGCCAAAAAAATGATGATTGCTTCTTTCTGATGTCTGTGATAAGTTGTCTTTGCGACATAACCTCCCTCAAAATGTCCAGATTGCTCACTTTGACTGTCCAAGCAGTTTTCAGCATTCTTCTTTAAAACCAAATTTACAAGGTTTCTGTGGATTTCTTTTTGCTTGTTTACTAATTGTCCAGGATTTTCAGCCATATGCTAAAACTGGTTTTATGTAACATGCAAGAATTATGTTTCTAACTTCCAATGACAAGGACATTTTTTTGCATAAAATGTTATTCATCTGATAGATTGCAGTTTTGCTAGTCCTATTCTCTTCTTTATCTCTGTGATGCATCTTCCATCTGATGTTATCCATGTGCCTAGATATTTGAATTTCTGCACTTGCACCAAAATATCATCATTTACTTTAATTGTATATTTAGGCACAGCCTGTTTCTTTGATATCACCATGATTTCTGTCTTTGTATTGTTGAAGTTACAACCCATTTTTTCACAAAACCACTGTATGTACCATTTCCTGTATCAGGACGGTGTTATCAGCACACCTATCTAAGTTATTTATATTATGTTCACTAACCAGGAACCCTGGCATATTTTCTGTAGATCTCATTATATTTCCCCTCAAGAAAGAACAAAACAACCTCAGTAAGGCCAAAACCTCTCAATAAGACCAAAATATAGCAACCTGAGGGAGTTAGAGCATCACTGGGCATGCCCAGAATACAATGATGTTGATTCTTAGAGATAAAGACCAAGAGAGAGACTTTGTCTTCAGTGTTCAGGGATGAAAGGGATGTTGATTGTGCTTTGTCTGTTTCCAGTGAGTTTGCGATATTTGTGCATTTCAGCACACACTTCTAAACTTCAACACAGCATTGTTTTAGGACCTGGTTTGCTACTCCTCTTCAGTGCATACTTTCAATATTTTATTATCATCATCATCATCATCATTACGTAGCAAGTCATTTACAGAACATCACTATTTTCCCAGCCATTTGGAAAGACTCTTGATCCTCATCCACTTCCTCTGCCTCATGTGTTTTCATACCTAACATTTCTGATGAAATAGTCAAGATGTCTGCCTTTCACTCTAAAGGTCATGGGTTAATTTTCAGACTGCGTCATTTGGACCACAATTAAATTTTTCTGGAGACCCTGGTGTTCATCACTGGAGCTACAAAGTTTGTGATTTATGCGATGCTCTCGACAAACAGCTTGCCATTCTGCTGGAAGAGACTGAGCATCATGTTGGTCATCCTCAGTTCAATTTATAAGGACCATGCTTTCCATAGCTGTCTCTGTGTAGAAGGGGTTACGGACGAAATTTGTAATCCGGCATACCACATTCAAAACACAGCTGCAGGAGATTTGGCAGCAGACCGCCTTGCATTGGTTTTCATAAAAAATGGTATGAGTGCTGGCCATTCAGAAAGCAGGGGTAAACTACTGATCTTAAACTTGCCAAAATATCACAAACAGCCAAAAAATGCTGTGGTTGACTGCGACGTCCTGTAAAGGATATGCACCCAACTAAAATGCTTTCCATTGGTATTCTGTTTAAGCCATTGTGACGTTTAATGTGGCCCAAGTATTTGTGTTTCTGAGGCGTGATGCTGTTTTTCTTGTAGACTGTTATGGATATGTTTTCTGATTTTGAAATGTTGCTAGAGCACTAGTACTCTACATAGTTTTAAACTGCAAGGAGAATTGGCATGCATACAGGACCTTCTGTTTAATGCCCTAGCTTGAGCAGGCTAGGTATACACTCCGCTGCCCAGAGACTAGTGTGGAGTATGAATACATTAAGTTCCTCTGAAAAAAAATTGTCTTAAGAATATTTTCCACAATTAGATTTGAACCAGCAACTTGTTGAGTTAGAGGTAGTTGCTATACCTCCAAGTCACTCAGACCCTTTTATTGATAAATTCAAGCTGCTGTTTCCATTTGTTTATGATGGCATAAGTAAAATACAAACTGAAACTAGTGTACCATATTGATTTCATGGTAAAGTATGTTAGATGTGCATCTTACCAGAGTGTGGTGTTGGTAGTTCACATCCATACACTTTCATATCTGCTGAAGGGGCACCATAAAGTCACTTCTTTTAACCAATTACCAATATTGTGAGTCAACAGGTGAAACAAAGACAATGAAATACTTTAACTTTCTTCACGTTTTATTTTTAAAATAGCTTAAATAATTTTGTTTATTATTTTTTTTAAAGAAAAACTTGTGGAAACTGAGTCAGCAAGTGCGGGAGGCTTTGGGATCCTTCAGCCTTTGCCTAAGGTAATGGTTTATTTATATGGCAATGCTAAGATTTTGTGTTAGGTTACTATGTATTTGTGTAGAGAAAAAATGTTGTTATGATCAATTTAAAGATACTCATACAAGGATTTAAAAAGTTTACGTTTGTAGAAATGTTATTGGGACATTCATATTGCATATTGAAAAGAAGATTCTTACCTATAGACTAGGACAACTGATTTTACAAACTGGAAAAAAAATCTAAATTAAGTCGTGAGTTATCAACCAAACTTCATGACTTCAAACCACGGCAAGATCATAGAAGTGATAATAAATTAAAGGTTACATTGGTGACTAGAAAACACCAAGTCTCTAAACACAAACCTACCAGACTAAAGTCTGGTAGGTTTGTGCTTAGAGACTTGGTGAAGAAACAAACAGTGGATCAGTTGATTAGATTTACCAAATAAATTAGGTTACTCCAAGGTGCTATTGAGTTTGTGCTTTGTTTGCCACTTTCGCCATGCCACTGTGTGGGAAGTAGCTGAGCCATACAAAATAAACCCAGATCAAATGAAATCAGTCCTCTTGCCTTTCAACGTTTGGTAAGATCTACCAAGTGAGAGAAAAAAAACGTGCTGCAACTTGTATAAATCAGAGACAAGCCTATAACAGGGTCTGAAGAATGGGTCTCCTCTGGCTAAAAGATGTTTTTTAAACCAAAACAGAACAATCTGAATAAAATTTAGTGGGTCAACTTCAGAATTAAAGGCCCTGAAATTAGGACCACCCTAGGCCAGCCCCAAGATGTACATTGTTTCTTATATGTGTACATTATCTACCAGATGCCATAACTTGCTAGAAAGCACTATTCGCTGTGTTTTTTTTTTGGTGCCATCTCGCAAGCGTAGTCCATACATGTGCCTGTACTTCTTGTGCACTGGTCTGATATTTGCATGTGGATTAGCTTTCCCTAATACCGATGTCCCTCACCATCAAATGAACCCACTCCAACTTCTGATGTTCTTGTAATTTACATTGCCAAGTCAAGGACAAACCACTACCTCAGCATCAGCACACCAGAAGTTGAAGAGTGAGCACTCTTATCCATTCAGCCATGCTGATCTCCACTATTTGCTGATGACTTGGTCATCTAGGCAACAGGGAAGCATTAAACAACCATCATCAGCATGAACAGAATCCGGTCTTCCTCTCTAGTTACTGTCAGTTAAAGAAGCTAAAAATCCATTTTGAAAAAACTTTTGCCTAAAAATGAAGGTCAGTGGGCAGGACCTTGAGGCCAAGATGAGCAGAAAGAAATTGGCATATGAGAATATTCCAGGATATCTTGTATCCGGCTCCATGGTGAAGTGATTACGGTCGCAGTTCGTAATCCTACATACCGCGTTCGAAACACAGCTATGGGTGATTTGGCTTCAGACTGCCTTATGTTGGTTTTTTTATGCAATGATATGGGTGCCGGTCGTTCAGAAAGCAGTGGCAAACTACTGAACGTAAACATGCCCAGAAATCACGAACAGCCAAAAAATACTGGGGTTGACTGTGTCCTGTAAAAGATATGCAACTAACTTTTGACCTCGTAGTTGAGCTTTGTTAGAGGCTTACCTTGTTAGCCCACGTAGAAAGGTTAACTGAGTAAGACCTAGGTTCATTAAACATCCCTCCTACTGTAAGTGAGGGGCAGACCAGCAATCTGTGTCAGCTGTATTTTTGGATATGTTTATTCAGCCATTAACTATTCACTGTCTCTTCAGAGTAGATGTCTGTCAGAAAAGTTAGATAAAGTCTTAACTTAATGCAGTTACGGTTTATAAGTGGTGCCAAGCACACCATAGTGACAGATGTGTGTGGAATTAACATCAACATTGAGCGATGAAACCTAAGAAGAGAATGATCAGCTATAGAAAAATACAATAGATACATAAGAATGGCTACTATGGAAGATATTAGGAAAATGACAGAACTGTGGCTCCCAAAACATGGAATTCAAGAGACATCTTTTCTTTAAAATGTAAGAGATGTTCACAAAAAACAAAAAACCCATCTGCCAACAGATAGATAGCAAAGTCAGTGGTTAATTATAAAAGCCTTGTTGACAGGCACCCTAAGTGAAAATTGAGCATTCTGAATTCTCAGCAAACAATAATACTCTAGTTCCACTATATAAAGTTTTTGTCTTAGAATCCTTAGATTCATAACCACCAAATAGGTGTGTACTAAATGCTACCACCAATGCTGGATATTAGATAATATAATACCCCAATCTATTTCCAGAGGACCACCCCTGAGGGAGTATATCATCACCATCACCATCATCATCATCATGATCTTCATCAATTTGCTTTAAGAATACCTTAGTTAACATGTCCATTGGGAAGTTAGAGAGAGGGGGGAGGAGGAGAGAAAGAGATTGATATTTATAAGATGTACATTACAATGCATATATTGATATTTACAGGAACAAAGGATGGAAGAGGAAGAAGGAAGTGTGGACAAAGAATGGTCCAAATCAGAGTTTATCTCTTCTTCAGAATTGAAGAGGTTACGGTTATCTAGCTCCGGTGAGTTGTTCTGTGTACTAAATATTGAGTTGTTTAGTTTGGTTTGTTGAGAGTCACCTTCATTTCACACATATTGAGACTTCCAGAAGTGCTGTAGTCTCTTACCATAGATCACTCAAGGAGGAGCATGACACAGTGCACAAACTTTATATAATGGGAGAGGATCCTGGAGTGTGTGTGTGTCAAAATCAGATGCTTTAAATATTTGTTTGTGGTTTCTTCGGTGTGGGTAGGTTTTTTTATTTCTAAAATGTATTCAAAACAATGTATTCCCTTCGTGAATTTAAATGCAGAAGCCACAAACAGTATGTTGGACAATTTATTGCCTGGCGTATTTCACTGCATCTCATCAGATGCATACTGCAGAGTTATATACCGCTTGAAGAGAATAAATTATTATGCTTTGGCTGAAATACTATAAACGCATGGTCTCTGATATTATCTGAATCCTATCCACAATCTTCTCTGTTCATCCAATATTGGTTTTATATTAGTCGTACTTGCATTCTGTCTGTTGACAGCAGATTTGCAATATGTGCACCTTTTCGCTGGCACTTCCAACTTCATTCCAGCTTTTGCTAACCCTCTGTTACTGTTAATAATCAGCAATATGTCTGATCATTGTATAATCTATAGATTAATGCTTAATTACAGTTAATGAGTTTCTAACAATTGTTCATTGCATAAATAGACTATAGCCAATAAAAACTTAAAACAAAAGTACATTTTACAGCAACATTGTGACATCCTTCCTTCAAACACTACTAGGATGTTGTCCACCTGAAACTAACTCATCGTCATCAAGTGCCATGCCGATAAGTGTGGGCGGTCATGTTTCACCATCTCACTCAATCACCATAGTCGTGAATCAGCTCAGTGTTCTTGTCTTGACCATACCACATGGCCAAGCCATCCATGTATTTTCTTCTCTGCCTTCCCCTTGTTCTCTTCCCCTCAATCTTGCCAGTTGTTATCAAGTTCTCCAATTTATTTCTTCTTATAACGTCACCAAAAAATTGTAACTATTATTGAACCTAACGACTGTTTTGATTTGAGTCATTAACTGATTGAATGCCATGGGATGATTAATTGTCTTAAGCAACTTCCCATATCTGCCATCAGTTTATATAGCACCAAAATGTTGTCATTGCATTATAATACAACATGTCTTGTACCATATTAACAACTTTTAAGCCATGACTGACACACCCCTACTTCTCAATTTCCGTCTTTTGTTTTTGTTTGGTCCAAGCCTATGTTTTGTTTGGCACAAAATCTGTTCATGTGGAGACCAAATGAGGTAAAAGATGAAGAATATCAGCAATGATGTTATCACAGTTTGTGTAACTAACATCTGTCTGCGGTAGTTTGTAGCATGAACTGTAGGTTCTGAACGATGGCGACCGGCTGTTGCTGAATTGACTGGTTTGCCTTTTCGGTTCACGAGTGCATTTTTCTCGGAGACTCCTGCGGGTCATTGCTGGAGATACAGAGTTTATGCTTTCAGCAGGTCACCCTGAGGAAAGAGACCGAGCCATATGGGATAAAACCTGAGTCAATGAAGTCTTTCTGGTGACTGCCGATTCCATCGATGATGAACTGTATTTTTCGTGGAAGACTTTTGTGTTGGCATTCTGGCGGCGGCATTATGCACAGTGTACCTGTGCGAGCTGTTGGCTTGCCAAAATGCCTGTCTTTTCCACTTTTCACATGGTGCAGTGAGGAGCATGTGTGATATTCACTGGCACAGGAACAGAGCATAATTGGGACGACCTGTTGCCGTGAAGTTGAAACTGTGACTAACTAACTAACTAACTAACTAACTAACTAACTAACTAACTAACTAAACAACTAACTAACTAAACAACTAACTAACTAAACAACTAACTAAACTAAACTGGCAGGAGTTTAGCTGTTGTATTTTGGTCCCTGACATTAGGGTAGTCTAATTTTGAGTAATCCTTTCAGTGACTATGCCTTTGTCAGCTGATCTCTTAAAGTCAGACACATGTTTTGTTGACGTAAGTAGAGTAGCAGCTTGGGGATGACCTAGTATGGAGATTTATTTTGTAAGAATAGGATAATGTGAAGGATTTGAGGGTCAAGAAAAGTGAACGCTGGAATATTAAGATTTATAAGTAAGATTGATAAAAGCCAACTGTTGGACACTAATTATAAGTAACATGTATAAAAGCCAGCTGGGGGATGCTAACAGTTATAATAACTTAAATTTATAAAAGTCAATTCTGGGACACTAAAATTCATAAGTCAGATTTAACAAACAATAAAAGTGAACTCTGAGGCAGTGTTTGCCTTTAGGCACATTGAAACCTACTGCAGTGTTAAGTATTTCATCAATAGGTGGTTGCATTGTAAATGACTTTAAAAGCCTGGAAAGTCATGCAGAGTTTTCAATTGAAGTAAACTTCATAGTGACATCAGAATTACATCTAGTCATGTTCAGTGCTATATAATAATACATGAACATATTCACTGAAGACCCACACTAGTGCAGTGGCCAGCCCGCTTGCCTAACAGCGTGATGATCATGCTTTGTTTTGCATTCACCCGCCTTGAACTCAAGTGAAGTTACATGTTACTACTTCTAGTTGACGTCTCCAAGATAGGGATGAGAAGTCAACATTTTAGTCCAAATTACCGGTGTAAGGTCTGCTACCTCGGCATCAGCACACCGGTCATGGGTTTGAATTCACATCCAATCTGATTTTAAAAATTGACCTGGACTCCCAGGTCCACCCAGCCTAAAATATGCACTAAGAAATGCCCTGGGAAGTCAAGCTTCCAATGTGATATTGACCACGTTACCCGTTGACTGCCAAATTGATCTATAAAACAATGGGCGTAGCATCATATGCCAGAAATTTGTAAAAAAAGAAATTATTTTCTTTTGACTTTTATATCACTCACTGGTGAGCCATTTAAACCATTTAACTAGCATGAGAATCAAATTCACAGATATTGATTGGCAAATGAAGGAAGTAGAAATTGGCAAGAGAAGGAAGTAAAAATCACAGGATACACCCATCATCCTGTGGCTTGTCCTGTGGAGAACTTTCCCCCAATAATAGTTATTTAAAATTGCTCTATTTCATAAGCCAGATGTCATGACTCTGTTGCTGTTCTGTGAAGAACTTTCCCCCAATAATAGTCTTAGGAAAGTTCTCTATTTCATAAGCCATTGTCCTGCCTTTGTTACTGTCATGTGGAAATTATCTATCACATCTGGAATCAATCCACATTGTGGTCTTCCACTTCTCCACTTCCCCTATATACTTCCCTCCATAGTTATCTTTTCCATGCATTCATGTCTTTCAAGATGCCCAAAATATTTTTGAGGCTGCACTAGGCCAGTGGTTCTCAAACCTTTTTGGCCCATGCACCCCTTCACCATATTTTCAGAACGTCATTCTCCCCTTTTGTATTTCCTCCCTATAAATCTTCCCCCCCCCCCCCCCACAATATGCGTAAAACTGGAAGCTAAATTTAATAACACATACTAGAACAAGTCTAGACGTCTACATAAAACGTGATTTGGGGTCTACTTACATTATAAAATGAATTTCAGAAGGGCGAGAAGCACAGAACTGTAAAATATGGAGGGAAAAACAATATAAAGTAATCGGTTCTTGTATTAACGGGATCTTAAAATAATCTTAATTTCCCCCTGGAAACCCTAAATTCCCCTCGGGAGGGGGGGGGGGAATTCCCCACCAGTTGAGAATCACCGCAATAGACAGTAGAAACATAGAATTTAAATCCTGGTGTGCTGACAGCTTTCTAATATTTATGTTGTTAGTTGTGTCCTTGCCTTTGAATATAAATGTTATAGACAAGTTCTAAGAATATCTTGGGTGAAGAAAAGAACACATGCATCCATACCTGAAGATCTGAATATTGCAGAAAGTTGGCTTTTAAAGACGATAAAACAAAGAAAATTGAAATATTTTGGTCACTTGAAATGTCATGAAAGTTTGGAGAGAACAATAATGGAGGGGTATATGCCTGGCAGCCGTCCTCCCTGGTCTTGAGGTTACACGACTTTCTCCGTAATCTCGTATACTCTCGTAAGTAATGTGACGACAGCGAGAATCGATAGCGATTCTAACCGTGTCGGTAACTTACGGGGTACTTGAGCTGGTCACTCTGAAACCAATGGCAAACTACTTAGTGTAATCTTACCAAGAAATCAACAATCAGCTGAAAGATGCTGATGTTGACAGCAATGTCCTCTAAATGATATGCAAACAATTTTATTTTTTATATGCTTGCGAAGAGAGGAAGAGGAAGGACAAAGAGAAGATGGGTGCAGGATGTAGCGGATGATCTCCAGATGGGTGTATCAGACGTGGGACATCTTGCTTAAGATCGAGAGCTCTGAAGTGATCACTCTAAGTATAGGAAAGCAGAACTTGATCCTGTCATTTCTTATTTAATAAAAGAATTTATAAATTGGTAGCATACTTTGAATCTAATCTGTTTAATACAATATATTTAAAAGTGAAGATTTCTTCATGTGTATGTGTGGATCAACCATTATGTTCCTTACACTTGGTTGTTTTAAAAATTAAATCTTCATACTAAATTGTCGTTTCTTGACCTTACTTTCCTTAATAATTGTCTTTGATTTACTGAAGCAGCTGGAAAATATCTAAAATGTCATTTTGTGGAATATTGCAAAAACATTTGTGTCATCGGATAAAGTATGATGAACAGGTAGTTTAATGTAGCTAATGTATGGCAACTTTTCACCTGAAAGTAAATTTCACTTTTCATTTATTTTTGCAGAAAGAAAAGATTTGAGTGTATTTAAAAATTACAATGAAGGAGAGCCATCTTGCAGATTATACTTAAAAAATCTGGCCAAGAATGTAACAGAAGAGGTCAGACATTTTCATTACTGAAATTATCAAGTGCAATCTTGTTATCTTAGAAAATATTCACTTAATGTCTTTATGTAAGTTTTATACTGACACCAACAGAGCCTCTATAAACTTATTTAGCAGAGTTTGGGAGAATGAAAAATGCAGCAAATTGGAAAGAAGGCTATCTAGTAAAGTTCCTAAAGAAGGAGACCAGAAGGGAAGCAAAAATTACAGAGGAGTAATGTTACAGCAAGTGTCTGAGAAAATACTCAGCAGGATCATCCTTGAGAGAGTTGCAGAATCAAACAAATGAAGAATGAACAGGCATGTGTCTGACTAAACAGATTTTTCACAGACCATATAGATACACTGCATAATAATAATCAAACAAAGAATTGAAATAAATTCAGCACTTTATATTGTGTTTATGGACCATACAAAGGGCCTTTGATTTCATTGATAAGGAATTTCTTTGGAGATTTATGAAGCGCTGTGGAGTTTCTCAGAAATGCTCATTTCAGACAGCATGTAATGACATAGAATGTAGATTTCTTCATGAGGGAAGCACTAACAGATGGATTTAAAATAAGAACAGATGTGTGGAAAGGAAGCTCATTGTCACCAGTTGAATTATAAAAACAGCAGTTACCGCTGAACATGAAATTCAGTGGAATCTTACAATGTAACTTGATCCTATCTTTGTTGTAGAACTTGCCCACATGTGTGTATTTGAACACTGGTTAATTAGTTGTATATCCTTTACAAGACGTTGCAGTCAATCCCAGCATTTTTGCTGTTTGTGATATCTTGGCAAGTTTACGTTCAGTAGTTTGCCATTGCTTTCTGAATGACCGACACTCACACCATTGTGTGAAAAACCAACACAAGGCTGTCTGCTGCCAAATTGCTTGAAGCTGTAATTTGAGCGTGGTATGTGGAATTATGAATTGTGCCGCTAGCCTATTCCCCACAGAGCCAGTCCGAACACCAGATGAAAGATAAATTAGGAACATGCATTTGATGAGGGGTCATAACCAATAGGTCTGAAAATTAATAACTGAAAGACAAAGGTAATGAGAAAAAGCAAATCCAAGTTTAAGGACAATATGATTACCTAGTGAAACTTCACTTAAAGACGTTGAGCCTTACATATATCTAGGTAGGAATGTAGAGAAATTTGGAGAAGCAGGCATAAACATTAAAATAAGCAAGCAAAAGAGGAACTTTCACAGTGCTGTAAACTGTTTATGAGAAAAGAAGTTAAAATCAATTCTACATGTATAATGCTCAACTCTAACATCAAATCAGTACTGGTGGATTAATGAGAAACATGAAGAATGACAGAACAGTTACATACATTAATTGGTGTCTGCACAGAATAGATGGATGGACATGGTATGACAGAATCACCAAAGTGGAGCTCATGGAGAGAATTAGGTACATTCCATGGAAGCAAGAAATGAGAAAAAGATGCTTGCGCTAATTAAATAACATTGAAAGAAAATAAAAGTTAATAGCAGAACTAGATATGGCTTCTTCTAGAACCCACATGGTAAATAATGAGACCACAAAATAAACAGAGAAGAGAATTAAAGACAGATGAACAAGATGGGTATAATGTGGAAGGAACTACAAGAGATATTAAAGGATAAGAAGAATTGGTGCTTGAGAGTCAGTGCTCCATGGGAAGAAAAAGGCAATTGTGACCAGCTCTGGTTATGCTCCAGAAATGTTAAACTGGACTAAATGTTCATTCAAATTAATGTTTTCTGTTGATTTTAAGGTTTTCTTCTCTTCTGCATAGTTGCTTTCAATATTTTTAGGAATTGGCTGATTGGTGAATTGGTTGGTGAATCCTCGGGAACACCAACTTTTAACTCTGAGACTATTGCATTGACATTCGGGTTGTTTGAGCACATGAAAGGCTTTGCATCTCTTGGAGTGAGAATAGTGTAGAGACTTTCCTCCCAGCCCAGTACCAAGGCATCGCAGTCATTATGTTGCTGAGTTCTCCTTCACCTCTCCCAGCTGAGACACCAGCGGGTGTGCAAGACTGATACTGAAACATTGCATCTGAGTGGAGGCATCTTAGGGTGTGTCCAGGTCATGATTCTGCACAGCACTCACAGACTGGCTGAGATCAGGCCTAGGTTGTCAGTTTCCTTCACAGGTTTTAGGTCTTTCATTGTTTACAGACAGTGCTCACAGGGAGTTTCTAGGGATACAATCTACAATTAGTATAAGTTATACATGTAGTTTTTCAATTGCCTTCTTGGGTATTGTATTTTTTTTCAACCTTTCTTATATGAATATCCAATCAGTATTCACAACTTAGGTTGTTTACATATGTAACTAGTGTTTGGAGAACTATTTCAGTTTCTTTTGTGCCTGTGTCAGTTTTTTTTATCCTACTTGGCTTGTTTTGCAACCTTCCTTATCTTGTGGACTGACTGGCACCTTGTCGTCTTGACAAACAATAGTTTGTAAAGTGGAGATATACCTCTTCAAAGCTCAAAGCCTGGGCATAATTTAGAGACCATGTGTTGCCCATGCATGATCCCTCTCTTGAAATGCCTAGTTTACTCCAGAAGAAAGGTAACACTAATAAGTCTGGAACAAGTCAAGTTGCAGAAGCTGCCAGATCAGCAAAGCAATGCTCTAGCTGTCCGCCTTTCAGAGCTTTGATCATAGATCAGTTGCCGACCAAGGCTTAGGGCCTGGTCTGCCCTGCCATGGCATTTCCTCGCACTAGAATAAGGCTTGTACACTCTGAATTGTGTTCCTCAACCTGAAGCTGTTAGCACAATGTAGGGTGTTAGGTTTGGTGAGCGCCGCCTACCATTCAACACTAACAAAAAGCAGGTAGTACCATCATATCTGACTAAGACCTGACTAATTATTGTGGACAATGGTCACTAATAAACTAAGGCTAGTGTCACTGTTAATGTCAGCATTTTAATCTAAATATGCTTTATCTCACATTAGGACATTCACTGGATCTATGGCCGATATGTAGACTGGGAGAATGATCTGGAAACAAACATGTAAGTCCTAAACTGTCAGTGCAATGTGAGATATTTGTTTCTTGCCAAGGCAAATGCAGAAGTGGTAGATTTTATTTTATATTTGAACTGCGATGATCATTGAGAGGAGACAAGTTAGTTGGATATCCATCTCTGTAACACACCTCAGAACTCTGTGACATGGCCATCTGCTGATAAGAGGCATCCTACATAATCTCTTTCTCTCCTCTCCTCTCTGCTGCCTTGCAGAATTTTTTCCTGAGACAAAAGCTAAGAGAGTTGAACCGCTGTTTATCCCTAGCCCTTTATAATTTAACAGCTCACACCATTTGAAATAAATGGGTGCTCCATAAGAGCAGCCTCACTTAGTTTGGAAGTAATGTGCAAAATGTGTTTTCTGAAGTAAATGCAAAGACTATCATGGGCAGACAGAAACATAAATGAGGCAGTCCTTCAAGAAACAAATGAAGGAATGCTAAAGTAACTAACAATGAGCGGTTTAAAGTAACTAATGAAAGTAAAACATTTGCAGCTATTAGAAAGAGACAAACAATATTCTTTAGTCATAAAATGAGAAGAGGAAATTGGAAAAGATAGTGATGACTGAAAAGATGAGCAATAGAAAAAAGCAGAGGCGGATAGCGAGTAATAAGACTGGGTGGTCTAAGATGGTGGAGTAGAGGAATACCATCAGCATAATTGATCCAGAACTTCAGGAATCAAGATCTGTGGAGTCATGAACGTCTGCACCATTTGGATGATGATTATTTGAAATGTTTCTTGGGTTAGTGTCAGAAGCATTAGTTCATGTCAAATATGTCCTGCTTTGATGTTGACAGTATTCAATCAATCATGTGCCATGCCGGAAAGCGTGGGCGGTCATGATTCGCCATTTCACTCGATCACCAGAGTCGTGGATCAGCTCAGTGTTCCTGTCTCGTCCATGCCATGTGGCCAAGCCATCCAGGTATTTTCCTCTCGATCTTCCTCTTGGTCTGTTCCCTTCGATCTTGCCAGCTGTCACTAAGTTCTCCAGTCCATTTCTTCTCATAACATGTCCAAAAAATTTTGACTGTCTACGTCTAATTTCTCTAATCAATCTACGATTTTCATTTGTCTCTTGTAGTACTTGTTCATTGGTTTTTCTGTCTGTCCATGGTATTCTTTGCATTTTCCTCAGAAACCACATTTCTGCAGCCATCAGATGTTTTTCTGCTTGACTGCACATTGTCCAAGTTTCACATCCATACAACAGAACAGGCTCTATGTATCCCCTCAACACTCTTTTTCTCGTTTCAATTGACATCATTTTATTGGTCAGAATGTTTTTCATCTTGCTAAAGGCTACTTTCGCAATGGCGATTCTTGTTCTAATCTCTTCAAGGCATCTGCCATCAGATGTTATGACTGTTCCGAGATAATTGAACCGATTCACTTGTTGAAGAATATTCCCATTTACTTGTATATTACATTGTGGTACTTCGTTCTTCCTAGTGACGACCATAACCTGTGTCTTCCTACAATTTAATTCCAACCCCAGCTGCTCACTGTGTACAACCACAGCGTCTACTAATTGTTGCAGATCCTGTGCATTGTCTGCAATCAATACTGTATCATCTGCATATCTAATGTTATTTATGTTTCGTCCTCCAATGCTGATTCCATTTAGGTCTTCTACATTTCTGAAAATATTTTCACTGTATAGGGAAAAAAGATCTGGAGACATTACACATCCCTGCCTAACACCTCTCTTAATAGGTTGGTATTGTCCTACTTCATTATCAATCCTTATGGCAGCTTGTTGTTTCCAATATATGTTTTTTATAAGTCTAATGTCTTTCCCATCAATTTGTAGATCTGCAAGCATATCCACAATGTTGACATGTCTAACTCTATCAAAAGCCTTTGTGTAGTCAATAAGCAAAGATGTATATCCTTGTTTACTTCTAAAGCACGTTCAATAACTGTTCGCAGCATATACACAGAATTTACTGTACCCTTTCCTTCTACAAAACCACATTGTTCTTCCCCTATTTCAGGTTGTATTTTCTTCCTCACTCTTTGCATGATAATTCGTAACAAAATCTTTGTGATGTGACTCATTATACTAATTGTTCTATGTTGATCACATTCTAAGGCTCCTGATTTCTTTGGGATTGCAATAAATACAGAATTACATAATTCAGAAGGTATATCTCCAGTATCATATAATGTGTTCAGCAGTCTAGTGACTTGCTCTAGTCCAAATTCTTCTAGAGCTCTAATCATTTCTGTTGTGATGTTATCTGCACCGGGGGCCTTGCCAGCTTTCATATGCTTAAGAACATTTTGAACCTCCATCTTTAAAATTGCTGGTCCTTCATTATTAAATCTAATAGCATACTGTTCCTCTCTGTTATCATTATACAGGTCTTTCACATAATCTGTCCATACATGTAGAATCTGATCTTTTTCTATTATGACTTTGCCATCTTTAGTTTTTAGACAGCCTGTTGATGTACTTGTTCTTTTATTAGTAAGTTCCTGAACTCTTTTGTGCACTAATTTGGTATTTTGACTGTTGTGTTGTTTTTCAATTTCTAAGCACTTTTCCTCAAGCCATGATTCTTTTGCCTTCCTACATAATATTCTGACTTGTCTGTGAATTTCTTCATACTTGGCAGGATTATTTTTGTTGAGTCTTCTTGTTTCCATTAAGTGTAAAATTTCCTCAGTCATCCATTTCTTACAACCCACCTTCTTTAATTTTGGAATAGTTTTTTCTGCAGCCACATTGATTGAATTCTTTAACATTTCCCATTGATCATCCACATCCTGGAATAGGATCTCTAGATCAGACAATATTTCAAATCTGTTCTGTACTTCTATGTTGAATTTGTTTTGTATTTCCTTGTCATTACTCAATGTACACAAATCATATTTAGTGTTCCCTGTTGTATACTTGACTTTCTTCAACTTTATCCTCAATGTTCCTGTGAGTAGTCTGTGGTCACTATAACAATCAGCACTGGGAACTGTTTTTGCTACTGTTAGCGCGTTTCTAAATCTTCTGCTAATGAGAATGTAGTCAATCTGGTTTCTAATCCTATCAGGACTCCTCCAGGTCCATAATCTTCTAGGGTGTTGCTTGAACCAGGTGTTTCCTACAATCATTTCCTGTTCTTTTGCCCACTCTACTAGTCTGTATCCTCTTTCATTTCTCTCTCCTAAACCATAGTTTCCTACTGTGTATCTATCCCCTTGATTTCCTACTTTTGCATTGAAGTCCCCTATTATGATGTTTATTTCTGAATTTTTACATTTCTTTAAGGCAGACTCTATGTCATTATAAAATTCCTCTACACTATCTTCACTGGACTCTCCTGTTGGGGCATATACTTGAATAACATTTATGTTAAAAGGTCTGCCACTCAATTTAACTAGTAGAACTCTGTCCGACATGGCCCAATATCCCTGAACAGACGTTGATGTTTTCCGGTCCAAAATTATTGCCACTCCCCTATGTCGATCCTCACCTCCAGAATAAATAATCTTAAAATCTTTATGTATCTTGATGCCTGCTCCTGTCCATCTCGTTTCGCACATACCTAATATATTAATTTTTTCTCTTTGAATTTCTTGTGTTATGTTCTCTAATTTTCCGTCGTTGTTTAACGTCCTAACGTTCCATGTTCCTAATTTTAATGTCTCTGTCCTTGTCTTGCGATGATCAGTCTTTAAGCGAATCATAATAAACTAGGCAATTTCAAAGAGGTAGTTTGCCGTTGCTTTCCTCTATGGCAGTGACCATACTGGCCGGGTGACCGCAATCATTGTCTCTCGAAAGAGAGAAAGCTTGCCGTCGCGAAACTCGAGACCATAACCAACAAATATCTGTCGGCTGCCCTCATAATTTCATCCACCACCTGCCTTCCGTGGCTTCTTTTGAACACTTCCAATTAACGAACACGAAATAACATCACATAATCCAAAGGAAAAACACTATCCACACGAATTTCACGGGAATTTCCATAGGGAATCCACAGAAAAACACTGAACAGCGTCTCCCCCAAGAACAACGAGACATCGCGTCGCCATCTTGGAAGTCACACAGTATTAGGACATGTGAAATGTGTCTTGGATTTAGTATCCCAAACATTTGTTCATGTGAAATGATTACTTACTAATATGTTTACTTTACTAGTTGTTAAGTTAGTTGCATATCATTTACAGGACATTGCAGTCAACACCAGCATTTTTTGCTGTTGTGATCTCTTGGCAAGTTTACATTCAGTAGTTTGCCATTGTTTTCTGAATGACCAGCACCCATGCCATTTTGTAAAAAAAAAAAACACAAAGGCGGTCTGCTGCCAAATTGTTTGCAGCTTTGTTTTGAACGCGGGTATGTGGGATTACAAACTGCATCCATTCAAACCTTTGCCACGGAGCGGGCTTTACTAAGTGTAGTCCCTGTAAATTTTCTAAACAGACAAAGAAAGTAAGGAAACACTGATCCGTTAACTGCTTAGTGGTGCATAATGTAAAAAGCAATAAATATTAACTCATAATGCACTTGGCAACTCCTCACTCAGAAACAAATGGCCACATAAAGTGATCAGTGCAGAGGCACCACATGTATGCATTGCCTTCCTATAAAGTAAATAAAGGACCCATTTACTTGTCTTAGGGTGGGCTAGGCATATGATACTAGACCCATATTTACATTGACATCAGGTGGGTGATGTGGTTAGTGCTGCCTTTACATCCCAAGGCATTTCTTGGTACCCGTGTCAGGCTGGGTCGACCTGGGAGAGGGGTCAATTTCAAAATATTCGCCCAGATGTGGACTTGAACCCTTGACCTCTGGGTGGGCATTTGAGTATCCAGCCATTGCGCTACCATGGCTTCCCTCCTACAAAGAACTAGGCTGAAATAACTGACATTAACATAAAGAGTTTATGCGGTTATTATAGCTAATGTAATACTTGTATCCTTAAACATTTGTCTCTCTTCACACAGATTTGACATCAAACTCATGAGAGAGGGCCGAATGAAAGGTCAAGCATTTGTCACTTTGCCAAATGAGAAAAATGCTTTAAAAGCTGTCAGGGATACAAACGGCCTTCTGCTGAAAGACAAGCCAATGGTTGTGGTATCCTTTTGGTTATCAGTTTATTATTATCCACCATTATCATTCAGTGACTTGCCATGTGCTGAATTTGTGTTCCCATAATAGTCTATTTACATGTCTGTCTTAAAAGTCTAGAGGATTGGCTTCATTGCACCAAGTGTTATCCCATATTGCTTAGTCTCTTTCTGCAGGGTGGCCTGCTGAAAGTATCGCACAAAGCACAGACTCCATAGCTCCAGCGATGACCCCCAGGAGTCTCAGAGAAAAATGCACTCGTGAACCGAAAGATGTAGCCTGGAATCAAACCCACAACCTTCAGAGCATGAGGCAGACTGCTTGACCACTTCACCACAGAGACTTCCTTTGACATGTTTGTCTATCATAAGGCAGATGTGCCAATGTCGCTGTCATGTGTGAATGATCTATCTCACATTGAATCCATCTACAATGTGATCTTCCTTAAGCATAAACAAACTTCTTCTTCTTCCGCCCAGAATGTTTGCTTTGGATGTAATTAAATTGTGTCTGTTTACAATAGAACTGCGATATTTGTGCCTTTTGGCCGACACATTTAACTTCTTCAGCATTTTTTGACCAGGTTAACCTTCCCGGATATAAACAAACATAAAATCCAATATCCAAAATAAAAAAAGAGACTGTATTTCTGAAAGGTTGAACAGGATGTTATGTATCTAATTTTAAAATGTAAGTATTTGTGGTATATTCCACATATACTTAACAGTCACATCATGCATCAGATTCATTGAGAGACACCAAACAAATAAAGGGGTTTGAATGTTTTATGGAAATGAAACCTGATAAACCATCAAATGAAACAAACCCCTCTGTCATGTCTCCACCTTACAGTGGCAGAGAAGTTTGCATGTTCCAATGGCCCCAAGAGATATGCCGACAGTAGCGCAAATACTGATAGGGTCTCCCATGTCGGACATGTCAAGATATAGGAACCAGATGAAGAGAGGCACAAACCTGCTCCTTTGTAGGTAGACTGGGGACATTCATAGGCTAGGGAAAGAAAACATTAAAAGTATCATCAAAATCGGATGTACTGAGCTGCAGACTTGACGTAACTGTGCAACGCAATTCATTTTATGATATCACAAATGGAGCATACAATCAACAAAGACCTGGATATAAAACCAGAGGAAGACAGATAATGAATAGACAACATCAAGGATAGACTAAACAAACATAGATTAACACAACGAAGGTAACACATCTGGCCCTAGGACGCAAGCATATTCTCCCCACACGCCAACACTTACTGGTAAATGTGGAATAGGAAAAGAGGCATCATCTGCCTGGAGCTAGACAACAGACATAAGTATTACAAATGATGAGTGGTGGCACATCTTGAATTGCAGTGCATCCATCATGGCACTTAACCACAGCTACCCACTAATTGGGTTATGGGATGCCATAAGAAGATAATGCATAAATATTCAGAATAAATTTATGGTTTGAAACTACTGAAACATGGTTTTCTAGAAGAATGTTAATGATAGTTTTAAGTATAAAGACAGACCCTCCTACTGTAATATGAATTGTCATAATTAGCTAAAGTAATCAGTTCCTACAGGAAAACAACAGATAATAAATAGCATATTCACACCAACCCTATGCTACCAATGTCAATCTTGGACATTATCCAAATCATACTTAATGCAAAATCATCACCTGTGAGATGAGATGTTTGAGGACAGCTCCCAAATTAACTATTAGAGACAGAATAAGAAATGATGTTATCAGACAGGCAGTGGGATCAACACCTTGTGCTACATATATTGAAAGGAGGAAGATCAGTTGGTTTGGCCATCTCGTTAGAATGCAACACCATCAACTACCAGCACTGGCCCTACATCAAAGAACATCTGCTATGAGAGCGAGAGGACGCCGAAGAAGAAAATGGATTGACGACATCAAAGACATTGTACAATCACACGGAATGAAACTATTCAGTGCCACCAATTGCGTCACAGCAAAAGGGGAAGATGATGATGAATTAGTTTTTGTCTCGCAGACATTCCTTACTTTATCATTTCCAGAACTTCCTTACTTGAAATCATCTATGTTTACACAATAGATGCTGCTATATATTATATCGACTCTGTGACTCTTTCAGTGTCAGCTATGCTGCATTCAATTCCACATATTGAGGTGTAGGAGCTTTAGGTAGTTGTTTGAATCTGCATCCATGTGATTAATTTGATGTCAAAATATCCATCCCATCATCTACCACTAATGTCCTCATTATTGCTTATAATGCTATTTTTTATCCATTAGCAATTTTCCCCTGAGCATGTGGTTGGTGTATTATTTACAATGAAATACCTAGAACCCATGGGGGAACCATTACCAGCCTGGGCCTAATTCTAGTCAGTCTGTGTGTGCTGCTGAATCATTACCTGGTTACAGCCTAATATGCCTGTATGTGACTGTGGTATTTCAGTACTAGCCTTGCACGCCCCGCTGGTTTCTGGGCTTGGAGAGGGGTAGGAGAGCTCTAAATCAACGTCCCCGTGAAGATAGTAACTTTGTCCCGGGAAGGCTAACCCTGTCAATAAATGCCTGCAGAAGTCGGATGTGTCGGCTGAAAGGCGCAAGTATCACAGCTCTGCTGTAAATAGGCACAACGCTGTTACGTTTGTAAAAAAACACTCCAGATAAACGCAGAAGAAGAAGAAGTATCTTTGTTACCAGGTCAGGAGAAAAGTCTACACCAGCTTCTCTCTGACTGATCCAAGAGCTTTCTGAGCTCCAATGTGCTGGACTTGAGAGTTCAAACTCTGTCTTCTAGATGATTCACCAACCAATAAGCCAACCAATCTATAATCTACCACCTGTGTAATCATCATTGTTGAGATGTTATTCTAATATCCAAATCTACCACCTGTGTTATCATCACAGGCTTAAATGTTATTCTTATATCCATCATCTACCACCAGTGATATCATCATTGGTTTAGATGTTATTCTTGCATTCATCATCGACCACCTGTATTATCATCATTATTTAGATGTTATTTTTGTATCCTTTGTCTGCCGCCTGTGTTATCATTGTTTTGGTGTTATTCTTATATCTATTATCTACCACCTGTGTTATCATCATTGTTTAGATGTTATTCTTATATCCATCATCTACCACCAGTGTTATCATCATTGGTTTTGATGTTATTCTTATATCCATCATCAAACACCTGTGTTATCATCATTGTTTAGATGGTATTCTTATATACATCATCTACCACCAGTGTTATCATCATTGGTTCAGATATTATTCTTGCATCCATCATCTACCACCTGTGTTATCATCATTGGCTTAGATGTTATTCTTGCATCTATCATCTATCACCTGTGTTATCATCATTGGTTTAGATGTTATGCTTACTTCCATCGTCTGCCACATGTGTTATCATCATTGGTTTAGATGTTATTCTTGTATCCTTCTTCTTCTTCTTCTGCATTCATCTGGATGTTTTTTCAGACGTAATTGCGTTGTGCCAATTTTATTTGCACCCTTAGTCTGGAACATCCGTCTTCTGCGGGCGTTTGTTGACCAGGTTAGCCTTCCCCGGGTATTCTTGAATCCGTCATTTGCCACCTGTGTTATCATCATTGGTTTAGATATTATTCTTGTATCCATCGTCTGCCACCTGTGTTATCATTGATTAGATGTTATTCCTGTATCCATCATCTGCCACCTGTCACACCAGTTGGGATATTTCTCATTATCTGTTATTGCTAAAAATTCTCTAATGTTATTAACCATAACCATATTCCAGCAATTTGCCAGGTCAGCCAAAGTCAAAAGCGATGAAGCAGCTAAAAGCAAAAAATAATGTTTTTGGACATAAAATTTCTCCTGTAAAGGAAGAGAGCAGAATATTCGTCAGCAGCATGTTTCCAACACCCAATCACTTTTATACTGTCTCATAATATTGAGTATTTTTCCTGGTAGGCTACTGGATATAGACAAAGAAAAGGTCGTGTTGGATACTCTCATCATGTCTGAAACAAATGAGGGAGGGTCAGCTGGAACTACAGGAAGCAAGAAATGTTTATGAAAAGTAAACAGTTGTTTTAACAGCAATCGTTGAACTACTAACCAATATTATTATGATTTGTTTTCTTGTTATTTCATAACTTATTGATGACATTAAAATTTGCATATAACATTTTAAACTTTTTTTCTTTGTTATTGTTTTGCATTCAGTAATCGTCACAGTATTGAATAGTTTTCATGTTGACTGACCGCATTCATGAGTCAGATAGTGCAGTCAAATATGTCTTCTTCTTTATTCATTTTCACTTTCATTTTGTTAGTTTTTCCTGATGGAGAATTCTGCACCTCATGTCTCTGTATGTTGCTTTATTAAGTTAAATGGTTTTCTGTAGGATCCCATAGTGCCTCATCAATTTCCAAAGAGATTCCCTTTCGATTCTATCAACTAAGAGTGTTGATTTGTCTATGAAAATTTGAGGCTAGCACGATATACCGAATACACCTCAAGGCATATAAAAAGTTCTTTATTTACCAACTGGACAGACACACTTTGTGATGTCGATATGGCAAATGCACAACAGCAAACATCTCGAAGGAAAAGAAAACCGATTTTTGTTTAAACCTAACTCCAAAGCCAGGAAAAACATCCAGTGCTTTTTATTGTCTTAATGCTGTGTTGGTAACCTAATGATTATTGCCTTATGTTTCTAAGCTTTCCTAACTAAAGTTTAGTGATTATGGCATACTTCCCTCTGATCCTGTATCAAATGTCTAACCTTCTTGGACAGGGGCGAAAGACACCAAGAACCTGTGTGCACATTACACACATTAAACATAAGTCACCAGTTGGAAATTTAAAGAGCAAGTTTATTAGACGACTGCCCAGGCTAAATTTACAAATACAAAAACCTTCCCACAAGTGAATGTTTAGGACAAGGGCATTCTGGTATATACACACCTCGAACCTCACTGGTCCTATGGAGTTTATGCACTGTGCTGAGATTCTCCTAATGTGATCTATGAGAGGAGACTGAGCATTTACAGAGATATCCATGTGCATTAATAGTGATCATTTACAAAATAAAACTTGAACCTGGAAAAAAGGGAACTGTAAAACTGCTCTTTTTTTCTCCCTCTTTTTGTTCTGAAGCAGTTTCCTGCAGTGTGTCTGTAATGTGCCATGCTGGCAACTTGCAGTCCTGACAGACGATAGTTTGTGACACTGTGCTTCATAAAGGCATAACAGCTAAAATCCATGGCCATAGCAAATGTGACTATTCAGACCACTCCATGCTACCGTCACCCATCCTCCTAATGTGTCCTTTCCATCTAAGTCTACGAAGACTGAACATGGAATGAACCGTCACACAACCTGATCTTGCCAATACAGTGTCATCACATTGTGTAGGCCTGGATGCAGGGAGGAATAGGTGGCTAGTCTTTCCGTCACTTCGATGTGCCCAGGTATCGAACTCACACCCAGCTGTGCTCATGACATTATCAGTTCAGTTCGCTATAAACTATTGTCATAATCATCATGTGCCATGCCAATAAGTGTGGACGGTCATGTTTTGCCATCTCACACATTCACCAGAATCGTGGATCAGCTCTGTGCACTTTTCTCCACCATACCACATGGCCAAGCCATCCAGTTATTCACTTTTCTGCCTTTCCCTTGTTCTTTTTCCCTCAATCTTGCCAGTTGTTATCAAGTTCTCCAATTTATTTATTTCTTATAATGTATCAAAAAAATTGTGACTCTCTCTGTCTCGTTTCTCTAATCAGTTTATCGTATGGTTTTCATTTGTTTCTTGTAGGACTTGCTCATTGGTTTTTCTGTCTGTCCATGGTATTCTTTGCATTTTCCTCAGAAACCACATTTCAAACAGCCAATTGATGTTTTTCAGCTTGTCTGCTATCAACGATGCTAGAGCTGGAAATATAATGTTCAGAAATGAACAGAAAACACTCTAAAAACATGAAATGCTGACAAGAGGCCAACATATGTCAAAGCAACTATTCACTTTTCCTCTCCACTTTTATTTCAAACTTTCATACTAGGATTTGCTGTATTATTATGTTGGGACATAATAATTTAATGGTCACATTAGCTGTTCATGCTCTTGTCATTTGGTTTTTTCCAATTCTTTCTTCAGTCATAAAGAGAGATGGAAATATATAATGTGTTTCTCATATGTCAAGGTTTGATGTAGTATGTGTCTCCCATTTGTCAGTATTTTATATAGTATATGTCTATTGTTTATCAAAATTTAGTATAGTATGTGTATCTCATTTGTCAAGATTTAGTATAGTTTGTGTGTCTCTTTTGGTCAACTTCAGCTAAGTAACTTGTGTATATTTTATAATTTAGTTGTATTAAAGTCTGTTTATTGTTTGTGTGCTGACGAAGGCTCTATTTACAACGCCCATGTTGTCCCTTGCAGATGTGTTCTTGTAAAGCTTATCAATTTCACTTCTCATTTCCCTTGAATTACTCTTATTGTTTTAAGGTCTGAAGAACATCCAGGGGCCAGATCCACCCCATGAGGTTCCACATCCCTGTTTGTCAATTAGATGACCGCCTCTGCTGGTGGCCATAGCTAAATATCAATTTTATTTCTCATTAATGAATAAAAATTGCCTGATGTCAACAGATTATATGCCAGTCAGCAATTTGCAGACTGCAGCAGAATATTGATCTGAACTCCTTACACCAATTTAAGTTGAACACCTAGTAATAAAGAATTGTTATAGAATAAAGTTTATTTTATTAAATTCAAATTGGGATGATAGGTGTTCAAGATTAAACATTAACTGTTTGCCTTTGTCTCTCAGCAACTGTTTCACTAGAATTTCGAAAGTTATTCCCCTTGCCTTTCCACTCTCTGTTGTTTCCCTTAACTTGTATATTTTTTTTGCTTTTCGTAAATTGTCAGCCTTTTATTGGCTTTTCCCCTTGTTTTTTGCCAGTATATAAATCACATCATGTCACCAGCGTTTGGTCTAAAAGCCTAAATTCATTGGAGAAAGAACAGATTTACCGATCTCAGTCGTCATGTGTCATATTTTATGGCTTTGGAAGTTTTTTTTCTTTGATGACAAATATGTTTAATTTCCTAACTATTGTTTTATTTTTTTTTCTCCGCACTCTGTAACCGCAAGCTTGTAACAGTTCATGTACCTCATTTTGTGAACTAAATACAGAGGATGTGAACATCAGTCAATTGATAATAAAGTGAAAGGAGGCAGAACATATTCTCAAAATATGTTGCATTTTTCTCAGAGACTCCTGGGGGGTCGTCGCTGGATCTACCTAGTTCGTGCTTTGTGCGACACTTTCAGCAGGCCACCCAACGGAAAGAGACCCAGCCATATGGGATAAAACCCAGTGCAATGAAGTCTCGACTTTTAAGACTTTTTAAACAAATTGTTACAGTAAGCTCTTGTCTTTGGGTTACAGTAAGATCTCGCCTTTGGGTCACAGTTAGCTCTCGTCTTTAGGTTACAGTAAGATCTCGACTTAAGGTTACAATAAGATCAAGTCTCTAGGGTTACTTACAGTTAGGTTTCGTCTCTAGGGTTACAGTAAAATTTCGTCTCTAGGCTTAGAGTAAGATCTCTTCTCTAGGGTTACAGTAAGATCTCGTCTCTAGGGTTACAGTAATATCTCGTCTCTAGAGTTACAGTAAGATATCGTCTCTAGGATTATAGTAAGATCTCGTCCTTAGGTTACTGTAAGATCTCGACTTTAGGGTACAGTAAGATCAAGTTTCTATGGTTACAGTTAGATTTTGTCTCAATGGTTACAGTAATATCTCGTATCTAGGGTTACAGTAAGATAAAGTATCTAGGGTTACAGTAACATCTCGTCTCTAGGGTTACAGTAAGATAAAGTATCTAGGGTTACAGTAAGATAAAGTATCTAGGGTTACAGTAAGATAAAGTATCTAGGGTTACAGTAAGATAAAGTATCTAGGGTTACAGTAAGATAAAGTATCTAGGGTTTCAGTAAGATAAAGTATCTAGGGTTACAGTAGGATCAAGTCTCTAGGATTACAGTAAGATCAAGTCTCTAGTGTTACAGTAAGATCTCATCTCTAGGGTTACAGTTTGATTTCATCTCTGGGGTTACAGTTAGATTTCGTCTCTAGGGTTACAGTAAGATCTCGTCTCTAGGGTTACAGTAAGATCTCGTCTCTAGGGTTACAGTAAGATCTCGTTTCTAGGGTTACAGTAAGATCTCGTCTTTAGGTTACATTAAGATCAAGTCTCTAGTGTTACAGTTAGATTTCGTCTCTAGGGTTACAGTAAGATCTCGTCTCTAGGGTTACAGTAAGATTTCGTCTTTAAATTACAGTAAGATCAAGTCTCTATGGTTACAGTAAGATCAAGTCTCTAGGGTTACAGTAAGATTTCGTCTTTAGGTTACATTAATATCAAGTCTCTAGGGTTACAGTAAGATCTCGTCTCTATGGTTACAGTAAGATCTCGTGTTTAGGCAGATAAAAATTTACTATAATTATCCCTGTTGCATGTTCTTTGCAGGGTGTTGCTATCAAACCCAGGTTAATCTTCTATGATATTTTACGCTTAGTAGTTACTGTTGCTTTTTGAACGAGAAGCCAACGTTTAACTCCAACAAAATTCTGGTGTAGTGGCCCTGCCTAGTTATCAGCGCACCAGAAATTTGAAATGCAAACGCTCTTATACTCGTGACCACGTCGGCTGCTATACTTATCCCTATGCACGTCGAAAGAGTCTATAAGAAAATAAGAGTGACTAGTAGTGGTTTCTTCACCCCAAGTTTCATGTGAGAGAAGAAAATACATCGATATTTAAAACTATGCAATATCCTTAGAAATGTGCCTATGATAAATTGATATTATTTAATCCACGTTTTGACAACAGAATTAGCATAATCATTATCAGAACGACCATTAACGGCAAAAGCTGATGGAGAGTGTAAGCTTGAATACGTCTTATCTGTAAGTTAATTTGATGTCAAGTATTTATGAATCTTTTTTCCTTATACAGTGAAAATATTTTCAGAAATATATACGATATGGAAGGAATCATCATTGGGGGACGATACATCAATAACATTTTGATAATCAGCAGGATCAGCAACATTTAGTAGATGCGATTGTTGCACACAATGAACAACTAGGGTTAGAAATGAATTGTAAGATGGCAGATTATGGTCGTCACTGGGTCGAAGAAAATACCACAATGTAATATACAAGTAAATAGGCACATTCGTTAAACATTCGATTAGGTGCTGTTATCTCGGGACAGTCATAACATATGATGGGAGATGCCCTGCAGAGATTAGAACAAGACTCGTCATGGCGATGGAAGCCTTTTGCAAGATGAAAAACATACTGACCAATAAAAGGATGACAATTGTAACGAGTAAAAAGAGTGTTGAAGTGCTACATAGAACCTGTACTTTTGTATGGATGTGAAGCGTGGACAATGAGCAGACAGGCTGATGGACCTCTGATGGCTGTGGAGATGTGGTTTCTGAGGAAAATGCAAAGAATACCATGGACAGACAGAAAAGCTAATGAACAAGTCCTTCAAGAAATAAACGAAAATTGTAAACTGAATAGAGACATTAGACGCAGACAGTCAAAATTTTTGGGGCATGTTATGAGAAGAAATAAATTGGAGAACTTGGTGACAACTGGCAAGATCGAGGGGAAGAGAACAATGGAAAGGCGGAGAAGTAAATACCTGGATGGTTTGGCTACGTGATATGGTTAAGACAAGAACACAGAACTGATCCACGACTCTAGTGATCGAATGCGATGGCGAACATGACCGCCCAAGCATACCGGCATGACATATGATGAACGACGTTTGGTATGATGTTATTTCCGTACTGTATTGATTTTCACTTTCGGTTCTCGCATTCTGGACATTGCTGTCGATTTACATTGTTTATAATCGGTTGATTGGATTGATTCTCTCTGTAAATAAGTGTAATAGTTAAGTTATTAATTAGTCCGTCCAGTGTACTAATTTTCTAACGTGTGTTCATGTTTTGTTGCCACTTTTGAAAGTCTAGTTAGTACAAGGTGAACTCGACAGGGTAATGATCGCTAACACTGGAAGCAGCCGCTGTACTAAGGCCAAGCCCAGCCTCAAAGTTGTACGGTTGAGCGTTCCTAAGATCAATTTTGCCAAGACTGGTAACTCTGTCATAGGCGCAATCGGTAGTGTGAGCAACTGTCGTGTCTGCCGAGTCATTGATGTAACTTGAAAACCCACTGCTCGGTGTAAATATCGTTAAATTGCGTCGTTGGGCATTGTTGACATAGCTACAATCGGCGTTGAAGTCTCCCATACCAATAACACCATCAGCGTTGCTAAAGTGGCTAGTTACAGTTTGCATGACTCCGGGCAGATGAGTCAGCTCCCTGTACGCGTCTTCTGGGCGAGTGTGAAGCCCGAGAAGAACTACATTCCTGAATGCTGACTTCGTGACTGAATAATACTTTATCTCAATGGAGAATGGTTCCCTCTCAAAATAATCATGAACAGAGTCGTCGTACAAATACTGGCTGGTTACATTTACCGATTTCGTCCGGTAGAAAAAGGCGTACTGTTCTTTGTAAGTTGTTGTCCGGCCTAATCGAGCACTGGCGATAAAAGCCCACGAGTCATTCGCGTTAAGATGAGCCTGCAGTGTCTTTAAAACGGTGTCCTGCGAATCTCGAACTTCCTGAAGAAGTACAATGTCGTAACGCTGTAGAATCTTGCCAATAGAATTGACCAAGGTGCTGTTGGATATCTTAGTTAGACCAAATGTTTGGATGTTGAACGCTGCAACCTTCAGTGCTTGGTGAGGTGTATCCGACAAGAAAGCAACAATGGAGTTCATTACCAAACTGACCACCACTAGAAACGCTACTTTAATAGACATCATTGTGTCTGTACGCGGTGGCAGAAAAGCTATTAGTGCGTACAGACTGACAGCTTATTTATTGTCTTGTGTTGTTTTCTCTTCTTGTATTTTATTTGCTTACATTTTGTTACGAATTTGAATACCCTCGACCCCAATTCTTTGCTTCACTTCTGGAATAGATAAAGTATTTCTCGAAGCAAACCCTGGTCTTGTTTTTTAATTGGCGTTTATGTAGCTCACAGTCACAGTAACATATTATAAGTTGCTTCTTTCTGGCACGACATGTTTTAACTCTTTATGTCCTAGACAATAATTACAGGGCATGCTTGAAAAAAAGAATGTAGTCGTTTTCAAAGTTTATAGTTTTGGTAATTGAAAATTTGAATAGTTTTCGTTTGCACTACGCATTAAGTAAACTGTCTAAATGTGAAAAGGTTAATAATACATGCAAGTTTTCATTGCAGACACTTTTAGATGGTTTAAGAAATTAACTTGATCACAGCGGTAGTCGCTTTATGTTCTGCGGGTTGCTAAGTGACAACAAGTAATCACGTTGCAACCTAAGGTCAGAAGACAACTAGAGGCACCGAGAGTTGAAAGAAAGAAAGAAAGAAAGAAAGAATGAAAGAAAGAAAGAAAAAAAGAAAGAAAGAAAGAAAGAAAGAAAGAAGGAAAGAAAGAAAGAAGAGACAAGTGAAATATTTCTGCCACACAACTGAACATAACACTGTTTTGAACACAATTATGAAGACGAAAGTTGAAGTCAGACAAGCAAGAAATAGCCATCTATCCCAGTGGAAAGATATCATCAAGAGATGAACAATCAGCAGTCTTTCATAGTGTACAACCAGGGCAAGGGACAACATGTTGGATATCAACTGCAGTCACCTTTTATTGTGGAGACACTTCATGATCGATTCATTGATTCTTTGATTTTTTATTTTCGCTCGCTTTGAAGACAAGCGTAGTCCACACACGTGATACTACTTCTAGTGCACTGGACTGGTCTCTGCGTGTGGATTAACTTTCCCTGTTACCTGTGTCCTCTGTCATCAGTGGAGCAAACTCTAACATCAGAGGTACTTGTAACTTATGTCCCCAAGTCACGGACGAGAATGCAACATTTGTTTTGGTCCAAATGACCGGTTTAGGGGTTGAACCAACTACCTCGGTATCAGCGCATCGGATGTTTAAGAACGAGCGCTCTTATCTATTAGGGCATGCTGATCTTCATTAATTGATTGATTAATTAATTGATTAATTAATTGATTTACTGGTGGGCAAATGTGGGATTCTGTTGTGAAAGATTCAACTTGTACACTGTTCTTGTTTTCTTTTTGGTCAAACGATATAGTGCTCAGTCAGGGATGGATTAACCATTAGGCAAACAAGGCACGTGCCTAGGGCACCAAGATGGATGAATCCGGCCCTGTGCTCAGTGTTAAGTAGCCTAACTTAGATGACTGACTGACACCTTGCTGTCTTGACAGACGATAGTTTGTAAACTGGAGTCCATAACACAAAGCCTGGGTTGAATTTAGAGACAATGTGTTGCCCATGCAACATGATCCCTCTTTTGGCCTGCCTAGTTTACTCCAGATGAAAGGTAGCACCAATACATCTGGAACAAGACAAACTGCAGATGCTGCCTGATCAGCAAAGCAATGCTCTAACTGTCCTCCTGGTGGAGCTTCCATCTTAGACCAGTTGCCGACCAAGGCTTAGGGCCTGGTCTGCCCTGCCATGACATTTAGTCTTTGGGTTGCATTTCCTCGCACTAGAGGCTTGTACCCTCCCAATTACATTGGGAGATTATATGTTTTACGTACAGACATATATTCATACTAATCAGAGTATAATTTGTTAATTCGCCAGAGTATATTTTCTACCTATTAGTGTATATATGTTATCTACAAATGTATATAATTTACTTACTAATGTATATTATTTGATTTCTTTATATTGTTCCCTACAATTGTTGATTGTTGGTTTATTTGATCTACCCTCGTATAGTATTTTTCTCTACTATAGTAACCCCTCAGCCCAAGCAGCATACATTTCCCCCTCTTAAAGTATATTTTCACTTAACCTGGGTTGTATGTTAACTTACATGTGTATCTTTTACCCACCAGAGGAATCTATGTGGAATCTATCAGACTATGTTTCATCAATCTTCCATCAGCTGGAGGATAGTATGCTAGAAACACTCAATCTATATAGTTTTCTTTTAATGATTAGTGATAGGGATTAGGGAGGGGGAGGGAGGATGGAGGCGAGGGGGAGGGGGTGACAGACAGACAAACAGATAGACAGACATGCACGTAGGCAGACATAGATAGAGAGTGAGATATTGACAGACACTTTCTGACCATCAAATACGTAGACAGATTAGATAAATTGAAAGATATAAGATATATAGAAGATAGACAGATATATAGATTAGTAATCACATTGCATAGAGAGAAAGAGAGAGAGAGAGAGAGAGAGAGAGAGAGAGAGAGAGAGAGAGAGGGAAGGGGGGGGGGGGTGGGATCATGTTTCTCTTAATAATGTCTCAGATTTTCTTGATAGCCAAAGTAATACGACCAAGAATGCTGACGAACCGCGTAAACAGAAACACAAGTAAGGCAGAAGAAGCAACAGCATACATAACTATGTGCCTACGTGCACTAGCGGGTAAGGAACATTAAAACACGAAACACGTCAGCTAAGTAAGTATCCTATATGGCAATGTATAACACGAGAGTAAAGAGACATGTCTGTCCTCTCGCTTTCTCTCCCCGCTAGTGTGCGTGTCTTTTATTTTTGTTCTTCTCTGGATAATTAATGTTTGACTAATGCACAGCGACTCACGTTAGTGATTACGTCAAGCCTTTGTATAACACACGCATGTCAAACTACGAGCTTGCTTGCTTGTGTTGTCTTATCATTTGGACTGCCCCTGCTGTTAACATTTCTGCTAAATGGTCTTTTAAAAACATTGACGTTTCATAAACGCCATTAGCAATTCTTAAAGATGGCTGCCAGGAATATATGCGTGTTCGCTATCTACTGCTACAGTTATGCAGGGCCTGTTTTTAGTCCGTAAATATGATAAGTGTGAGAATCATATGTTCTGACAAGATAATATTTTAATTATGAAGCAATTTCTTTCCAAATAACCCGAGGATTGCCACACTCCTCACTGAACTCTGTGTCGTGGAGATAACGTCTAGATTTTTCGGATTCGTGCGGAAACATAGAGAAACGTGTACACTTCACAATCCCTCCACAGTTGGACATCTCAAAAATTAATCTCGTTAGGTCGCTGTCCAGATTACATTATAATCATTACAACACATGCCCACAGAGAAATATGTATAGTATAGGTTATGGTATATAATCGATGAAGAGATGGGCAACTCTAAATAGATATCTAGCCCTTAGAAATACGATTACGGAGCTTCAACTCCCGCTTTCAACTCTCCACGGAGCATAGGCGTTCAAATAACCCAGGCCCAGCCTTTTGTGAACGTTTTCATGAAAGGTGGGACTCTGCAGCTAACGTTTCCTACCGAGTTTGTTAGCCAGTCTCAAATCATCATCATCCATTATCATCCAGTGCCTCGCCGGCTGGCTTGGGCGAGCATGCCTCTCCACAAATTACTATCTCCGACGTCATGGATCAATTCGTGTGTTGACTCCCTTCCGTGTCATAACACAAGACTGTCAAGATTCTTCTCACGATGTCTTCCTCTATATCTCTTTCCTCAAATATTTCCGGTTGTCACAACATTGTCAAGTTTTTGTATTCACAGAACGTGGCTAAAAACGATGACTGCTTATGTCACTAGTGTTTGTGACAAGTTGTCTTTGTGACTCAGCTTCCCTTAAAACGTCCTGATTACTCATTTTGGCTGTGCAACTAATTTTCATCATTCTTCTACAAAACCACATCTCCAAGGCTTCCAGGGATTTTTTTTCGTCTGTAGCCTCACACCAACCTTCCTTAACCGCCTGTTACGACAGGCTTGGTAGGTTACATTGTTACTATTCTTTACATCCCTCAAGGGCGTAGGAAACCCACGGGCGACTCTGGACGCTTCTCTGCCGTCCAAGCGGTCAAGGGTTCGATCCGCAGCTGAGCGAATTCGGATTTTTTCAAAACTGACTTGGGCTGCCAGGTCGACCTATTCTAAAATAGGTACCATGAATGTCTTGGGAAGTAAATTCGACTGACGTGATACTGACCACATCACTCACTCAGTGCAGATTATAAATAAATGTTTGCATATCCTTTACAGGACATCGCTGTCAACATCAGCATCTTTCAGCTGATTGTTGATTTCTTGGCAAGATTACGCCCAGTAGTTTACCATTGCTTTCTGAGCGGCCGGCTCACATACCCCGTAAGTTACCGACGCGATTCGAACAACTGCTGATTCTCACCGTCGTCACGTTACTTAAGAGAGTATACGAAATTACGGAGAAAAGTTGCTAACCTCTAGGTCAGGAAGCCGGCCAGTGCAGATTGGTCTACAGTAATATGGGTCTAACACCGTATGCCCGATACGCCTTAAGGTGTGAAAAGGGACCTTTACTTTTTTTATTTTAACACTTTATAAACACCCGGCGATACTTTATAGGTTGATTTCATGTTTGAATCATTACGTGACTTTGGGCGCGAATTCAGCGTCTGTAGCTTAGTGGTAGTGAACACAGTTTCACACTTCCAACATTCCAGAATCGAAGTCAGCGGCAGACGATTTGGGACGGGTCCCTTTGCGAATATCTTCGCAGTGGTATGAAAGTCGGTCATTCAGAAAGCAATATCAAGCTACGGGACGTAAATTTGCCTTTTTTTTGGTGTCATGTCCTTTACAGAACATCGCTGTCAACACCAGCATCTTTAAGCTGATTGTTGATTTCTTGGCAAGATTACGCTCAGTAGTTTGCCATTGCTTTCTGAGCGGCCGGCTCACATACCCAGTAGGTTACCGATGCCTAGAAAATCATAAATGACCAATCGATTCTGGGCTTGGAAAATTGTTACGAATGAAAATCTGCCCACGAAAAGATAGTGCACGTTATGTTAGATAAAGTCTGTTTAGAGAAGGCAAACCTTACACACCTGATACACTGACCATTGAGGTGCATAAGCAGGTGTGTCGCACTCCCCTCGAAAGAGAGGCGGGGAAGAAGAGAAAGAAGAAGCAGGAGGAGGAGGAGCTAAAAGAGGGAAAGAAAAAGTGGAGGAGGAAGAAGAAGATGGTTTGCCGAAAGTGTCGCGCTTGCACGAACTTCATAGCTCCCACGACGATCCCCAGGAATCTCCGAGAAAAATGCACTGGTGAACCGAACGACTTAGGCCGGAATTGAACCCATAACTTTCGGTGCGCTTGGCAGGCGGAGTAACCACTTCACTACGGAGTTTCCCCGCTTTAGTAATGACAATGTCTCCCCCGACGTGTCTCCACCTTGCCGTGGTGGGGGAACTTGCGTGTCCCATCGACCCCATCTGCTTGCCGATGGATGAAAACTACATATCGGAAAGCTTATGGGATAGGGGCCAGACTAAGAGAGACACAACCTGCTGCTCTGCAGGTAGACTGAGGATAGCAGTCAAAAGTTTAAATCAGGCGCACGAAGGCAGAAGTTCCTGGTCCGGACAACATCCTAAGGCTCTCTGTCGAGGGTTTAGGCCACAAACCCTCGGATGTGAGACCGGGCCGATACCACCTACCGAAAAATAGAGGTGGCATACTGAGCACGCTACATGCCCAGTTCTGATACTTGTTCGAAGGCTCTCACCTGGGGGATATGAGGGATTCCCGGATGAGAGGGCCTGGCCGTTTCTCGTTCACCCCTGCAAGGAGGTAAGTTGCTGAGCCGGCAGCACATGTAGCCTACCAAGTGAGCGAGTACAAAAAGGCAGAAAAGTGCCTCAGTAGAATGAAATGGTTACGAAAACTGTCTGTATCACTCATAGAGAGTGTAGACAAAAGTGGAAAATCGTCTCAATAACAAGAAATGGAACGCACGGCTAGCGAATCCACTGAGTGGTCTAATGTCTCTCGAAACCCCGGGAAGGCTAACCCGTAAAAATGCCTGCTGAAGCCGGATGTGCTGGCCTACGGGTGCAAATAAATCAGGCACAACGCAAAAAAACGTCCTAATGAAATTTCTTTCGTGCTAGGAACAGCTCTGACTACCTAGTCTCCGAATGCCGCTCTTGTTCGGAACAGCTCTGACTAGGTAGTTTTCCGAATGTCCGTCGTGCCTGGAACATCTCTGATGGGCACAAAGACAAGCACATGTCCGAACAAAAAACTCGCTGAGTGGATATCAGCTGCAAACCGGTTTGTGCGGGAACGGCCCGTAGTGAACGAAATGCCCAATATATTGAAGTGAGGATTTAAAGCAGCCATGAGCAGGACGTGACGATTCCCTCGGTGAGCCCAGTACCAGGGCGCTATGTGCCGGTCCTGCAATTATGGAAACCACCCTGGATGGCGGAAAATGCCATGGACTGTCCCTGCCTTCCTTTGAGGGATGACCGTTGTCTTCGACCGTTCAAACTTGGCCAGCTGGGTTGTGGACGGTACCGCAAAAGTGAGTCTCCCAGGAATGCTACCTGGTAAAAAAAAAAAAAAAAGCACGCTAAAGCCGGATGTGTTGGCCTACGGGTTTCGGCCCAAGGGTGCATAACAGACACACCGCAATCACATCTGAAAAAAACACTCCGGATGAACGCAAAGAAGAAGAAGAAGTAATGACAATGTTATAATGTGAATATTTTGCATGCTAATGTAATGACAGTGTTATAATGTGAATATTTTTGCATGTTATTGTAACGTCAATGTTATAATGCAATAATCTTGCATTCTATTGTAATGACAATGTTTTTAAGTTAATATTCTTGCACGCTATTGTAATGACAATGTTATAATGTGAATATTCTTGCATGCTGTTGTAATGACACTGTTATTATGTAGATATCACGATGGAGCACATTTGTTTATGACATCGCGTACTTCATTTTTCAAATTGGTCCTAAAGAAAGTGTAGTGAGACTGTACAAACACCAGGTATATTGACTATGCCATAAATTAATCTCCACGCTGAAGTACAGGTTAAGCTATGAAGCGAAGATGTACAGATGACGTCATGCAGTGAGTTGCCCAGCAACATAGAAAGGATTCAGCAGAGAAGAGAAAATGCTTCAGACACAGATGTAAAACCTAGATAACATTAGGCCTAGTCATATCCCATGGAATTCCACGCGCACAGCTCGAATAACTAACTACCTGTCTAGGAGGTAATTAGTGTAAGGTAACAGCAAATGTCATGGGCCAGCTAGCGAAGTTGACAGCGAGCTGCGCTAATAATGTCATGAGCAAGGGCACACGCGGGTTTGACGTGTGGGTCCGTCGCTTGCCAAAGTGAGGGCAAGATTGGTCACCTACCCCTCCTTGCTCTCAGGCCTACATGTTATGCCGCTATCACATCACAGACCAATTGCAGGCAACTGCATCGGAACGAAAATAAAGGCAAAGTTAGTCCATGGCATACCGTGCCATTTTAGTTGGTTAGTTTTGTGTTGGGGTATAATTCTTGCACTCCGGACATTTCCATAGGTGCTCAGATACCCCTCCTCCCTTCCAACATATACATCAGCTTCCGGCGGTTAATAGTGCCAGTTCTGTGTTGGTTGACGAGACCCCCTTATTCGCCAGATGGGCCTCTCGTGTCTGGTAGTGTCAATTCTGATTCCCAGGCCTCACATTCTAGACCAAGATGTAGATTCACTGGCGTCAAGGTCCTCCCCTTTCCAAGTATCTCTAAGGCAGTGGTTCTCAACCTTTTATTTTGGCCCATGCACCCTTTCATCATATGTCCGAATGTCATTCCCCCCTTTCCAGCGAACGCAAGAAGAAGAAGGATCCCCCTCCCCCTCTTTCCAAAATTGTCAGACTAAAAGATGCATTTTTTATATTCACAATATTGTATTAACACAGAAATTAATTATATTAAAATACACAAACAGTTAATACGTCAAAGAATTGTTACTGAATAGGATATTGTGCCTGAAGCCATTTTGAGTCTGTCAATCTGTGGTCTTAATTCTCCCCTCCCCCCCCAACCCTAAAATCCACCCCCCCCCTGTGGGGGAATTCCCCATCGGTTGAGAACCACTGCTTTAAGGGCATTAATAACAAGGCACGATCCCTGGGCAGGCCATCTGCAAGGGATGCAGAGCCAGCAATTTATCAGCTCGTTCATTTCCCTGAACTTTTGCATGTCCCGGAACGAGGATGAAAGTGACTCTACGAACAGCCGACCTCAGCAGCGACTCAATTCACTGTCTGCGTAAAGAACTCGCTCCGACCTTTCGGATCATGCTCATTGAATCACTTACGACACAAACATCGGTATAATTATGTGACCCCAACCGTATAAAAGACCGTGTTACTGCCATCACCTCCATCGTCATTCTGCTCTTGGTAATAGATTGTACACCACAGACTTCTTAAAGGGTTCGGCCCACTGTGTGACCCGTAAATGCCAACGCACTTCTCTGTGTGTTTAGTGTTAGCCTTTCACAATTTAGTGTATAATACAGGCTTAGTGTGAGTTGAATTTGAGATGGAAATATAAGAAGGTTAAACACAATTAAAAGTTACGATCCCATTTACACGTCCAAGGTCCAAGACGGATTGATTTTGTAGAGCTAGACCCATGTCTGTATAGACCAAACGGCAATCAGTGGGTGACGTGGTGGCTATCTCACCGGCTGCCTTTTCTTCCCTAGACATTTCCTGGTACTAGTGTTCGGCTGGGTCGATATGAGTGCGCAGTTAATTTATTAAAATTCGAAACCACCCGGATGCGGATCGAACCCAAGACCACATTTAGCCGCTACACACCTTCGCCGCTTCCTAATAAGAAGGGAGGGGGCAGGGAGAGGGGTGTTACCTACTCGAAGATGGTCGACATGTGGATTCTGTTTCGTGTGAGCGTCAGCCAGACACGAGGTACGAATTCAGCCAATGTCCAATGTGAGGGTGAAGTGAGCACGAGATGTTTTTTGCGCTCAGGTGTATAATTAACTCACTCTGTACCAAGCAACTCACCATACGTCTATTGTTAACTCCATGCATGGTATAAACAAGTGTCTACTCAGAGATTGCTATGAGTATGTGAAGTTTAATGCGGGGAGGGGGAAGGCTGCGAGGGAATCGATTTCATTGCACCTGGTGGAGCTTAAAATGGCTAAATGAATAAAAACGCGCGTTCTTAAACATTCATTGTGCTGATTCCGAGGTAAGAGTTCCATTCCCTACACCGGACAGTTAGACTAAAATATTGACCTATCGTCCTTGACTTGGGGACGTTAATTACAAGTACCCCTCAAGTCAGAGTAGGTTCGCATGGTGGCGAGGGACGCTGTAATATGTAAAGCTAATCCACATGTAAAATCCAGTCCAGTGCTGTCTAGAATTAGTGTTTATGCACTATGGTTGAGTTCAAAGCGAGCGAGCGACCGAAACAAATTGCACCAGATCTTATCCCATATGTCTCCTCTTTCCGTAGAGCGATCTTCCGAACGCTTCACATAGAGCACGAACTCTATAGCTCCAGCGACGAGCTCCGAGAAAACTGCAGTCGTGAACCGAATGACGAAACCCGATAACGAACCCACGTCCTTAGGAGCGGGAAGCAGGCGGCTTAAATACTGCGCCGCGGAATATGTAGGGGTAGAACCGTGGCCATGTGTAGACCTGCATGTACGGGAGAATAGATGGCCAGTCTTTTCCTCTCTTAGCCGACGACGAATGCAGGCGTTAGACCATCGTGCGGCCGCGCTCATAACGTTATCACTTTAACCTCATAACAACTTTACTTACGCTTTATTTTAATATCTGCTGGTCTTAGCGGTACCCCAGGCTTTTGCAATTTAGAGAGGCCATAAAGTTGAACACGTTATAGAAAGAAATATAATTTATTACTTGGTGACAACTGGCAAGATTGAGGAGAAGGGAAAAACTGGGAGGCAGAGAAGTAAATACCTGGATGGCTTGGCCACGTGTTATGTATGGTCGAGACAAGAACGCAAAGCTGATCAACGGCTCTGGTGATCATGTGAGATGCGGAACATGACGAACCATGCTCATCGGCACGGCACATGATGATGATGATGATGATGATGATGATGATGGCGATGATGACAATTCCCTAGAAAATCCAGACGCCAATAAATGTTCCATTGGTTTCGACGTCCTGTAAAACATATGCAACAAACTTATTTGTTTATACGCACCAGAGAAAGAAATTCACTCTGCTGTGACAGACCATCAATTCCTGAGATTATATCATGGGGAAGAATGTATTGCTTAACAATGTGTTACTGTGTAAATACGGTGAAATACCTGAATGGCTTGGCCAAACGGCATAACAGAACAACTAAGTCTATCCACGATCCAAAGCTCCGGTGCTAGTCTGAGATGAAAGCAGGCTGAACGATGTTATCTTGTTTTTCAGTATTTATTTTTGTTTTATCCATGAGAAAATTCCCTTCTCATCCCTTAGCATAGTTTCCACAGCTGAAGACATACGTCCCCTTTGAGTATGTCAGTAAGCTAGTTATCACAGGCTGTCGTGAACTGCGTCAGGTTTAGGTGAGGTAGTTTCCAGAGAAACAAAAGTGTATGGGAGTAGAGCTGATTCGTTGACCTTTTCGATCTTTAGGAACTACTTTGGGGGGCTGAGTTGTCTCGAGGTATATTGTACGCCTCGAGTGCTGGAGGTACCGGGTTCAAGCCCCGGTGAGACCGGGATGTTTTCACGTGGACTTCCAGTAACATTTCCCCTGGTCTCTGGGCAGTGAGATCGGACGCCCGTGTGTATTGTTGCGCACGTAAAAAAATCCCTTGACAGTTGAAAATCGAAAAAAGAGCACCCTAACGTCGATGCCCGGGCAAAATTTCGAGTTAAAAATCTAACCAAAGTACTTCAGGATCCTCGCCGGTGCTACGGAGTTCGTGCACTGAGCTGAGATTCTTTGGACTCAGGCTTGAGTTAGGAGTAAAACGAAGCACTTATGAGTTACACCCGTGTGCCGTGATGTTTAACGGAACAACAACATGTCGTCATTAACCGGGAACAATTCCAATGAGCACAAGCGGTGTAAAAAAAAGAGTTGCATATCCTTTACATGACATTGCAGTCATCTCCAGCATTAATTTGGTTCTTTGTGAATGTTTTGGCAAGCTTACGTTCAGTAGTTTACCATTGCTTTCTGAACGGTCAGCACTCATACCTTTGTATGAAAACCAATGCAAGGCAGTCTGTTTCCTAATCGAACGCGGTATGCGGGATTACGAATTGCGTCCGTAACCCCTTCATCACAGTGCCAAATGTACACCAGTACAATCCCTTTTTCAAGCCCGAAGTGTATTGGGTATATGGTTAGTCAGTTGCATATACTTTACATGCCAAGCAGTCAACCCCAGCATTGTTTGGCTGTTCGTGATTCTTGGGCAAGTTTACGTTCAGTAGTTTGGGCGATATGGTGCTAGCCCCATATGTTTGTACATTAATGGACGTTTCTGTTGCGATGTTGTCAGTATGACGTCGGCGGCCTTCACTTGCAAGGACATTTCTATTTTAAGCCGGGGCGGGTTGGAAGCCAAGGTCTTGACTTGACTTGATTCAAAAACACAAATTCCAAACTCGGTCTCGTTCAACCTGCTTCTTCAGTGGTGGTTGGAGTTAAGATCCGTGGTTTTTATGGGTTTTTAACCCTGGTTCTGTCTGTGCGCTCTTTCGAGTGAGTCCTAACTCGGACTGGTTACATAAGCGTTTGCGTCTGTGATGTCAGCTTGGGGGGTTGGTCGGCATGTTGTTCTTTGTGTCCGTCTCCTCTGGTGGTTTCTTTGGTTAGTGAGGGCACCTGGCTCGTCTGGCTTGACTGCTTGCAGTCCTTATAAAGACTTTTTATTTGGTCTTTTTGCCTCCATTTGTGTGTATTGCCTGTAGCAGCTTCTCGTTTTTCATTATCTTGCTTGCGCAATGCCTCTTCCCCGAGCCTTTCGAAATCCTTGCACCTGTTTTCTATTTCGAGTTTTGTTTGCGTTCCTGTCGCTTTCGTATTCTGCGCTCTACTTGAGGAGAAGCTTCAAGGAAAGTGGAGGTGGACCGAATGGCGACGATGGGGTGTCCTGTTTGCCGTCGTCATGGTGCTCCTCTAGGTTTTCTTCAGAGATCTGGCGGGACAGTGGTTTCCCTTGAATTTCTTGGTCGTCGTGGTTGGGCTGCTGGCTTTAGCTCGCGGTTCCGGCTCGGTCTTTTGTTGGATTTCATCTTGCGGCTTCTCTGTGGTCTTTTCCATGGCTTCTGCTGGTTTGTTTTGGAAACATTACCTTTCCGCTTTTAGCAGTTCTCTCTCTGATTTGATGGTGTATAGGATTTCTTCGTTTTCCTTCTTTATCAGTGCCATATGTCCCCCCCCCCCCTGTTTGATGTTTTGTTGGATCTCCTTAATTTTAGCAAGTAGTTATTCATTGTCGCTGGTTGGTGCCGGTGTTTGAAGTCGCTTGACTTGTTTCTTTAACTCGTCAATCTGGCTTTGCAGTTGAGATCTTTCAGCTTGTGAGATGCACGTGGCATCTCGCACCTCCGCATTGCTTCCTTATGTAGTGTCTTTGTGGTAATGGCGATCTTTAAGACGTCTCTGTGTCTTTGGAAGTACGGACAGCCCAAGAGCTTGCTCCATGCTTGCCAAGGCAGTTGGCACAATTTCTGTTGTTGTTGGGCCTTCGGAAGTCCTTGTCCAGTTTGGCCAACGGACATTCCTTGAATGCATGGTTCTCGGCGCAGTATCGGCAGATCTCTGTCTTGCTGCGGCATGCTGTTCTGCTGTGGCCGGCCCTCTGACATCTTGAGCATTGAATGATTCTTGGAATGAACCATTCAGGCTGTTCTACTTTCTTGTTTATCGATACCTGGCGTGGTATCTCACTGCCCTCAGTTGTCACCGCCTCTAGTGTAGTAGGGATCTTGGAGTACGTCAGAATCTGCTCCGCCCTCAAGATTCGTATGTGGAGATTTTCTTGTTGTAGCTGCTTCAGGATCTGTTCATCTGTCAGCTCCACTTGGATACGTTTGACAACCCATCTGACTGTCTATAAGTCGGTGTTTCCAACTCTGGTGTCTTTCCCCTCCTTCTTCTCAATAGACTTGGTTCTTGTCTGTGGTGGGTTGTCGTCAGCCTTCCTCGTGGCAGCTTCCTTCGATGTGGCTATAGGTTCATATTCTTTGCTGCAGCTCACTGGCAGGTTCTCTCCTTTCGTCTTCTTTTAGATCTGGTGGCTTCAACGCTACACATCTTGTGTATCGGTAATCTTTTGGTGTTTTTCTTGTCACGTGCTATTCCTCCCACGTGTCAGGCTTCTTGAACAGTTTGAGGGACTTGTTCTTGATAGCGCTCCGCTAGTGCGAATCCGACGAAAATATATCACCATGTGGCTGGCAGGAAAGCTTGAAATAGCTTGAGGAATGAATTCGCAGACATTGGTGGGCACGTATAGAAGTAGAAGAAAGAAGTGGATGTATGTCAAAGAATGCCACACACGGACAGACAAAGTCCCGTGGCAGGATCCTGATGTGGGATGTGAAGTGTTAGGACAATCACATGTTTGTAGATCAGAGTGTACGGAGCAATATATGGCCAGTCGTTTCTTCACTTAGCGAACGACGAGGTCTGACATCGGACCCTTGTTCTATCGCACTCTTGGCATGTTCAGCGTAGCATTCTAACCGTTACACCAACGTGTCCATTTAATCGGTCTTGTTTGAATATAAAGTTGTCAAAATAGTAATGCAAATGAAATAGAAGCAGTATGAACATATAGAACAACACCAGCAAACAAATACCAGCACACATTTAGGACCATGCATCTATCCTGTGGCAATATATTGATGTGAATCGTGGACAATTTCGGAATCACAACTTGGAGATATTGAACGTCTCGGTGGTTTTGAACGAACAGGTACGGAAGACATGTTCTTGGAAGAAGATGAAGCACAAGTTGATCAACAGGAACGAACGAACGAACAAGCTGTATTTTCAAATGGTTAAGAATTTAGCACGCAAACCAGTCTGACATTATGCCCCTCTTATCTCCCTCCTCTCGTACATTATTTCATCCATACATCAACTATGAAGCTAATCTAGGAAGGCGGACAAGGACAGTAAAGGCATCATGAGCATGAAAATGCACGAGACAAGGGAGCTTACGAAAGACAGACAGTCTTTCCAGAAGGACTGCAATACGAGCGGCGTTCTGCAAAAGTCTGCTACATGATCGTAATGAAGAATGTGGAATAGAATGATTTAATGTAGAAATGGAGATGTAAGAAGATGTATCGTCTTGCTGGGATATATATTTAATTTATCAGTGAGGCGACTGCGCCGCTACTTACGCCCATGGGGCCCACAAGCCCATCCTCCTGCCCCAACCACCAACTTTATCATCATCAGCATGTGCCATGACCATAAGCGCATTTCGTCCAAGAAAGTCTCCTTGAAAATAACTTCTCTCGTCACAGAAAGCCTGAGAGGTTCTCGATCTTTCATCAGCTTTCCCTATTGTCGTCATTAATTTCACATTGAAGCTCTGTAACCACCGCAACAATTAAATTGAATGTTCATATGGTCGAACTAGTTTGTGGGCTATAATAATTAATGTGTCGTCCCGAAGTTCAAATCGGCTTGGCACCCCCCCCCCCCCTCACCTCCCCCATGCATGCCAATGACTTTATGGAGTCAATGACTTTATGGGGTCACTTGCCACGGGCAGCTGATAGGTAGGGCTTATAGGGGTACTTTTAGACGTAGACTTCTGCTGCTGAACTCCGTGGTTTCACTTGTATCTTATATATAAAAGGCAATCTCCGTCCATCTGTATGTATGTATGTATGTCCTTTATGCGCTCGCGAACGGCCCATCCGATTGAGATGAAATTTTCTACACGCCTTCCTTTCAATCCAGCGCTGCCAACTGTGATATTTTGTTAGTGTGAAATCGCCTGCTTACCCAGTATTATTTCATTTTTCATTTTTCATCATAATTTCATATATCTCAGGGGACCTAACTCTGTAAAAGTTATTTAAAGGGGCATAACTTTTCTGTATAACTTATAGTCTAATTGTGGCATCGTTTTCAAAGATTTATAAACTCTTTGCCCATAGTTATGTACCGGCATATGAGTTATAATAAATAATGATACAATCTGTAAGGCATTTTCAAAGTTTTCATAAAAATAATGCACAATGCATAACATTGTAACTCATCTTTTTTTTGCTTAAGAAGTTACTGTAGTCATGCAGGTGATTAGAAAGAGTTTTCATTAAAAATAATGGATGGTGTGTGTTATAGACAGGGTCAGGCAGACAGATAGACAGACAGATAGACAGACAGATAGACAGTCGGGAACGGGAACTTATATAAATACTTATATGAATTAAATGAGATGCTCCACACCAGGAGCTGGGCAATGCCGGGCCGGGTCAGACAGACAGACAGACAGACAGACAGACAGACAGACAGTCAGTCGGTAACGGGAACGAGAACTTATATGACTACTTATATGAATTAAATGAGATGCTCCCCACCAGGGTCTGGGCGAAGCCGGGCAGGGTCAGCTAGTCTTATATATAAAAAAGGATCTCCGTCTGTCTGTCTGTATGTCCGTATGTCCGTATGTCCTTTATACGTTCGCGAACGGCCCATCCGATTGAGATGAAATTTTCTACACGCCTTCCTTTCATTCCAGAGCTGCCAACTGTCATAGTTTTTTTTTCTTCTTCCTCCTCCTCCCTCCTCCCCCTCCCAAAATAATATATGATGATGATGATGAAAGAATCCCCGAACCAAAACGCTAGGGAAAGGGAAGAAAATGACGTGACTACACAGAATCCTCCTTCCTCCTCCTCCTTCCTTCTTCTCCCTCTGCCTCCTCCCTCCTCCTCCTCTCCCCTCCTCCTCCTTCTCCTCCTCCCTCCTTCTCCCTTCTTCTCCTCCTCTCCCCTCCTCCTACCCTCTTCCACTCCTCCCTCTCCCTCCTCCATCCTCCTCTCCTCCTCCCTCTTCCTCCTCCTCCCTCTTCCTCCTCCTTCCTCCTCCTCCCTCTTCCTCCCTCTCCCTCCTCCCTCCTCCCTCTCCCTCCTCCTTCTCCCTCTTCCTCCTCCATCTTCCTCCCTCCTCCTCCCTCCTCCTTCTCCCTCCACCTCCTCCTCTCTCCTCCTCCTCCATCCTCCGCCTTCCTCCTCCTCCCTCCTCCTCCCCTCCTCCTCCCTCCGTCTCCCTCCTTCTCCCCCTCCTCCTCCCTCCTCCCTCTTCCTCCTCTCCCTTCCTCCTCCCTCCTCCTACCTCCTCCCTCCTCTCTCCTCCTCCGTCCACCTCCTCCTCAATCCTCCTCTCTCCTCCTCCTCTCTCATCCTCCTCCCTCCTCCTCCTCCTCCTCCCTCCTCCTCTCTCCTCCTCCTCCCTCCTCTTCCCTCCTTCTCCCTCCTCCTCCTCCTTCTCCCTCTTCCTCCTCCTCCCTCCCTCCTCCCTCCTCTTCCTCCTCCCTTTCCCTCCTCCCCCTCCTCATTCTCCCTCCTCCCCCTCCTCATTCTCCCTCCTCCCTCCTCCCTCTCCCTCTTCCTCCTCCATCTTCCTCCCTCCTCCTCCCTCCTCCTTCTCCCTCCACCTCCTCGTCTCTCCTCCTCCTCCATCCTCCGCCTTCCTCCTCCTCCCTCCTCCTCCCCTCCTCCTCCCTCCGTCTCCCTCCTTCTCCCCCTCCTCCTCCCTCCTCCCTCTTCCTCCTCTCCCTTCCTCCTCCCTCCTCCTACCTCCTCCCTCCTCTCTCCTCCTCCGTCCACCTCCTCCTCACTCCTCCTCTCTCCTCCTCCTCTCTCATCCTCCTCCCTCCTCCTCCTCCTCCCTCCTCCTCTCTCCTCCTCCTCCCTCCTCTTCCCTCCTTCTCCCTCCTCCTCCTCCTTCTCCCTCTTCCCTCCTCCTCGCTCTTCCTCCTCTTCCCTCCTCCTTTCTCCTTCTCCCTCCTCCTCCTCTCTCCTCCTCCTCCTCCTCCCTCCTCCTCCTCCCTCCTCCTCCTTCCTCCTCCCTCTTCCTCCTCCTCCTCCTCCCTCTCCCCTCATTCCTCCCTCTTCCTCCTAATCCCTCCTCCTCCCTCCTACTCCTCCCTCCTACTCCTGTCTCCTTCTCCTTCCTCCTGCTCCCTCCTCCTCCTCCCTCCGTCGAATATGAATTAAATGATATGCTCCCCACCAGGAACTGGGTGAAGCCGGGCCGGGTCGTATTTTTTGGGAATGGGAACGGGAGCAGGGGCCGAATATGAATTAAATAAGACGCTCCATTTACCCAAGTTTATTGTTTGGGGAAGATGTAAAGATCTTTTAAGTGCTCTTTCTAATAATAGACAGACAGACAGACAGATAGATAGTCGGGAACGGGAACGGGAGCTTATATGACTACTTATATGAATTAAATGAGATGCTCCCCACCAGAGTCTGGGCGAAGCCGGGCCGGGTCAGCTAGTATCTTATATATAAAAGGCAATGTGTGTAGATGTGTATGTCTGTATGTATGTCCTTTATGCGTTCGCGAACGGCGCATCCGATTGAGATGAAATTTTCTACACGTCTTCCTCTCATTCCAGCGCTGCCAACTATCATATTTTTGTTGTCTTCTTCCTCCTCCTCCCTCCTCCCCCTCCCTAAATACGTACGTAAATATATGATGATGATGATGAAAGAATCCCCGAACCAAAACGCTAGGAAAAGCGAAGAAAATGACGTGACTACACAGAATCGTCACACGGCAATCATCATCATCATCAAGTGCCGAGCCGGCTGGCGTAGGCGTTCATGGTTCTCCATAGATCTCAGTCTTTGGTTTTATGGATCAACTCTGCTGCTGATATATAGCCTCCATGCCATGGCAATATCAACAACAATTCATCTTTTATGTGTAAGGAAGTTATCTACAGTCCTCCTCTTCCTCCTGCCTTTCCTTCCTCCTCCTCCTCCCTCTACCTCCTCCTCCCTCTACCTCCTTCCTCCACCCTCCTCCTCCCTCCTCTTCCTCCCTCCTCCTCTTCCAGCTCCCTTTCCTTCATCCCCTCCTCATTCTCCCTCCTCCTCCTCCTCCCTCTCCCTCCTTCCCTCCTCCCTCCTCCTCATCTCCCCTCCTCCTCCCTCCTTCCCCTCCTCCCTCCTCCTCCCTTCTCCTCCTCCCTCCTTCTCCCTCCTCCTCCTCCTATCCCCTCCTCCAATTCCTACCCTCTCCCGCTTCCCCTCCCTCTCCTCCCTCTCCCTCCTCTTCCTCCTCCTCCCTCTTCCTCCTCCTCCCCTTCCTCCTCCTCCCTCCTCCCTTTTCCTCCCTCCTCCTCCTCCCTCTACCTAATCCCTCCTCCTCCCTCCTCCTCCTTCCTCCACATCCTTCCTCCTCCTCTCCCCTCCTCCTCCTCCTACACTCTTCCTCTTCCCCTCCCCCTCCTCCC
>OY992892.1:52488711-52606674 GCA_963921405.1 Cepaea hortensis | reverse complement strand
AGGAGGTAGAGGGAGGAGGAAGAAGAGTGAGGAGGAGGAGTGAGGAGGAAGAGGGAGGAGGAGGAGGAAGAGGGAGGAGGAGGATGGAGGAGGAAGAGGAGGGAGAGGTAGAAGGAGGAGGGAGAAGGAGGGAGGAGGAGGAGGGGAGAGGAGGAGGAGGAGGGAGGAGGAGGGAGGAGGTAGTAGGATGATTGATTGCCATCCCACCAGGTTAATATGTTATCGCGGACCTCAGAGAGAAGTGTCTATGTAGAAGACCATTTCCTGGACGTACGTATTTTGGGAGGGGGAGGAGGGAGGAGGGAGGAGGAGGAAGAAGAAAAAAAAACTACGACAGTTGGCAGCACGGGATTGAGAGGAAGACGTGTAAAAAATTTCATCTCAAATCGGATGGGCCGTTCGCGAGCGTATAAAGGACATACATACAGACAGACATACAGACAGAGATACGGAATCCTAATTTATATATAAGATAATCTGTTCGCGGTTGTTTATAGCGTGAACTGCATGCTCGGAATAATGGCGGTCGGCTTGTCGCAGAACTGACTGGTTTGCCTTATGCAGTAAGCTGCGGCTGCTGGTTTTCTAGTGACTGCCGATTCCATCGACGATGAACTGTATTTTTCGTGGAGGTCTTTTGTGTTGTCATTCTGGCGGAGGCATTGTGCACAGTGAAATGTTAGTTAGTTAGGTAGTCGACAGATCATCCTCATTGCACATCGAACCATTCAGTCCATAAGTGCTCGGATCCCCTCCTCAGCAAATCCCGCAGCGTGTAGCGGCTAACGACACCAGTTCTGTGTTGATTTATCAATCTTCTTTGGCTTCCTGCGTAGTGTTCTTGTTTGGCCACCCCTCTTTTAATTAGCTGTTCTCGTAGTCTGGCCATGGTTGTAGATTCACAGTCATCACTTGGTTCACGCAAGAGTCTTACTTCTCGTAGAGCATTCAGAATGTCAGGCCTGGTCCATGGCGCGTCCGCCCTCCACAGTAGCCTCACCTGCGAGCTTGTCAGCCCTCTCATTTCCTTGTACTCCCGCATGCCCTGGCACGAAGATGAAACTAATCTTTGTCAGCCGAGACCGCCCTAGAGGCAGCAACCATTCTCTTCGGATCGACCCCTCCTCTATCCTCTTGATCATGTTAATTGAGTCGCTAAGGAAACATGCCCTAGTGAATGTCTTTGTCTCGAGCCATGTTACTGCTTTACTTACTGCCATGACTTCCATAGTCAGGCTACTTGTGGTTTCAGTGAAAGCACCAGAGTCCTCCTTCACAATTCTCCCTCCGGCCCGGCTGTAAAGGCCCATGAGCTTCTCATATGTCGGACGACCGACCCATCTGTGTAGATGACCGCATCACCGTCTAGCGAATTCTCGAAAATCAACGCTTGTACTTCAGCCTCCACAGCAGCCGGATTTTCTTGTCTGCATTTTCTATCTAGTTGGATGCAAACTGAAAAGGATGTGCAGAAATCTGTTGGCACTTGCACCCACTCCTCGCCAGGTTCTAAGTCCTCAAGTGAACACACCTGTTGAAGAATGTCTTCGGCTTGACCCGTCCTCATTTTAACCTTCTGCTCTTCGCCTTCATAATTTCACTATGCAGTGGATGTCGTGTGTTTGCGTTAACTCTGAGGTAGGCGCTAGCCCTGCAAACTTGTATTCTCTCTTCAATGGTTGGAAAATCAAGAAGGTAACGCATCGCCCTGCATGCTGTATCTCTTGTACATCCAAGAATAATGCGCATAGCTTCCTTTTGTATCCTTTCCATCATTTCTGTCTGCTTACGGCTGAGAGTCAGGATTACCATTGCATACTCCAAAACAGACATGACCAGCCCCTCGTACAAAAGACATAGATGGCGCTGCTCACAGTTTGCTGCCGCCATCACCCGCATCGCAGCCAAACCCCGCTTGGCCTTTGTTATCACCTGGTCTATGTGCTCATTATAAGCAAGGCTTCGATCAAACCGTATCCCCAGGTAATTCACTGCCTGCGTTCTTTCTACCGTCTCTAAACACAGCTTTACAGTTGGTGTTGGAGTGTTGACAATATGATTATTCAACAAGGACCAAGTCACTGTTGCCTTTGTTGGGTTGACCATTGCCCCAGCTTCATCACACCAAGTACTTATGCGTTGGAGTTCGGTTTGTAGTTCCACAGCAACCTGCTCTCTATCCTTACCCTGACGATACACTAAAACATCATCGGCATATGACAATGTCCTGCCAGGTCCAGTGATCTGCTCACTGGTGATTCTCACTGTGTAGGCGTTGAACAGTACTGGAGATAATGGTGATCCCTGTGGTAGGCCAGGATATATTGTTGTTGGTTCCGAAGTCCAACTGCCACACCTAAAAACTACTTTCCGTTGGAAGAGGGCTGCAACGATCCAACTAAGGAGGAATGGACTTACTTTTAGTTCAAGAAGCTGAAGCATTAAAAAATCCAATGGTACTCTGTTGTATGCGTCCTCAAGATCAATCGCTGCAGCAAAGGTTTCAATGCCTGAGTGGAAATCTTCATAGACATCATGGGCAAAGACTGCTGCATTGGTCCAGGTTTCTCTTTTTGGACGGTACCCACCCAAGGTAGATGGGAAAACACCTTGCCTCTCTAGCTGGCTTGATATTTTCCTGGCAATTACCTTCTCCAGCAGTTTGCCTATTTTATTCTGCATGGTTATAATTCGATATCCCTGAATTTTGTTGTGGTCTTTGTCAGGCTTCGGCAAGGGAATCAGATAGCTGTGTAACCACTCCTCCTTGATGCTAGAACTCTCTATACTGTTGTTGTACATGTCTGCTAGTTTCTCTAGCTCATTGTCGGTACACCTATTGATGTCGTCGTATCTTATGCCACCAGGCATGGAGCGCTGTTTTTTGATCGTCGAAGTACAGCCTTGATTTCTTTCACTGTCACTGTGTCTTCATCCGAAGTGTTCTGGGCCTTGCACCTGTCTGAGGTGACCTCCTTGGCCAGATTTCGGCCTCCCATGTATGTCTGGTTGCTCTGCTCTAGATAGCGTTCAAAGAGGGCTTTGCCCTTGTCCTCGTCAGTCCTCTGCCAGATGAGGTCAGCACCTTTGAAGTCAGAAATGCTCTTATTTTTGACTACATGTCACGAAAAAACACCGTGAGTAACCAGTGATGACAATAAAAGGCGTTCGGATTAACGACATGTTCGAGGCCAGAGGTGCAAATACAGAGTATAACAGTCGGGATTACAGCTGCATGTGTTTACATCTGGTGGGCGATATAGGAACATTCGGTTGTGAGTGAGATGAATCTATACACCACTTTGACAGTTCATAAACAGTCAGAGTCAAGCGGAAGTGGCCAGCTAGGGAGGAAACAGTCCGTCTGTCATTGAGAGTTTCCGGACATCAAGCGAAATGACGGCTGTGATTGTCACCACTCGACAGAAGATTGGCGGTTTGTTGTGGAAACCCGGTGTTGGGAGCATACAGGAACTCGCTGGCTTGTTGTGGGAGTCAAAACACGTGATGACAACTCTGACATTGATTGAGCCAGGGAAGATAGATTCCTGACAAGGGATGATCTGCCCAAAATAATACCTGTGTGGACATAAAGAATAACGTCACGTGACCAATTTTAGGCGTTTGCCAAAAACCATGATTGGGAGAGACAGTGTAACTCAAACAGTGGATTTGGGCGGACGTGCTTTGGCACTGCAGTTAGGGAGTGGAATAATATCTACCGTGTGCGAATTGGGTTAATTTAATTTTACACGTGCCTGTCATGGCAAGAGTAGATGTGATTTGATCTAACTGCGGTGTTGCCTAAGGTAGTTATATTGTATAATTAATCCTAATTAGTTTAGGCAGTAGCATGGTTGAAACTAGCTAGAGTAGCGAAGTGATATTTGGCTCTGTTGGTTGAAAATAGATTAGTGAAGTATTGATAAGCTTTACTAGTTGAGAATTGAGTAATGAGGGATAATGGGGATATTCCAGTGGGTGTCCCTGGTGGGCGGGGTTCCGCATTCTGTTCGTTGATTTTTTTTCTTGTCTTGGCCTGATGATAACCAATGTGTTGAGTCATCTGTCCCTGACAGAGTAGGTTCATTGTATTTTGCTGAGCAAGGGCCAATGGCCACGATCATCTAATAGAGATCAGTGACGGGGAGGCTATCACCAGTTGTATGATCTAATTTACAGGTTCTCTCTGGTCGGGATGAAGAACAAAGAACAATTGTAAAATCCGATCCCGGATAAATTATGATGCAGAGAGATTGGCCAGCAACCTTCTAAATGGGTCTATGCTAGAAGAAGCTGATAAACATTGCTCAGTGGAGCTGAATGGTAGAAGTATCCTACAGGATAAGTACCGACTGAGTTGTAGGTCATACCAGTCTTTAACACACCAGTAGTGATGGATGTTCAATCCACGTAGGACTAGAACAGTAGCGACTGATGTTCACATTGGAGGAAAGATAACATTTAAGGGTAGTTGTCCACATATCAAGGAAATTATAACGTTAAGACAATAACGAGAAAACAAGAAAACTATAGAACATTTCGCAAGAAGGAAAAACGTCATGTTCATAGGACAGTGTTCCATGTTTTTTTTTTTCACTGCGCAGGAATGATGAAGTCTGAGTTTCTATAAACTATTAGGACCAGTTGTGTTAGGAACAATAATAGTATCTTTCACGGAGTATATATTTGAATGGGATTCAGATCTCATGGTCATCAGAGCTCCTGGAGGAGGACATGTCTGGAGAGAAGGACATGACTTCGGTGAGGTCTATTGTGCTGATTCTTGTGATGTCGTGTAATCCTTGCCATGATGAGTGGACTCTGATCATGAACTTTGTGGCCTGACTATACATTTACTTTAGAATACACTACACACATTTTCTTCGCATACACGTCTCATATACGTTGCACTTTTCTTTTACTAAATTAATCTTTATTAATTTTTAGAAGCAAGAGTTGTTGAATATGTTGCGTTGGGGAGAATGCGAGGGGGCATAGTGCGACAGTGAGAGAGAGAGAGAGAGAGAGAGAGAGAGAGAGAGAGAGAGAGAGAGAGAGAGAGAGAGTGATAGGAAAAGGTGTCCACCGGCTGATGGAGTGTGTTGGACTGAAGCTGGTGGTTTCTCCAGGATATTGATAAAGGGAAAAAAAATTATAAAGTGGGTGTTGACTCCCCTCACTCCAGGGACGACATTTTAAAGGAAGACACGACTTTATTGGGGGCTCGTCCGGGATCTTTGGACAGCGGGATCTCTCGTAAACGGGATCTTTGGACAGCGGGATCTCTCGTAAATGTGATCTTTGGACAGCGGGATCTCTCGTAAATGTGATCTTTGGACAGCGGGATCTCTCATACATGTGATCCTGTGACATCGAGATCTCCTGCAAGTGGGATCCTTTGACAGGGGGATCTTCTGACAAGGGGGTCTTTTGACACGGGATCCTTAGTTATAAGACGGAGATATCATATTGGAGAATCCAGCTAGAGTGAATGTGGATAGGGGTTAGGACAAATATCTTACCTGTTCACACTTCACACGTCTGCATAGGTCTGCGGTCCTGATTCTACTCTTGTCACTGAGTGAATGTGCTGTGTGTGGTAATATCTAGATTTATAGTAATTGTTCATATATCTGTATATTAGTTTGCAGTTATATTGTACTCAACCTGCTAGCTTACCTCTCTGTAAAATGGCCACTCCGAAACTTACCACTGCAGAACTAAGGGCAAAGGGGGAAGAAATAGGATTGTCGGGTTCTGCCCTAACAGATTACATACAGGAATTGGAGAGAGAGTATCGTCAAGCAGAGAGGGAAGATCGAAAGGCCGAGTTGGAATTGAGAAGGATAGAGTTGGAACAAGAAGCTAGGAAATTTGAAGCTGAGCAAGTAGCTAAGAAATTTGAAGCGGAGCAAGCAGCTAAGAAACTGGAAGCTGAACAATAAGCTCAGAAAAGGGAGCACAAGTACCGGCTGAGGGAACTCGAGTTGAAGAGTCAATCTAATGGGGAAACTGAGGGAGCAGTTGGAGGTTCCTCCATCCCAGGCTCAACCCCAGCAGGTGGACATTGTTACCATGCTATGAAGTTTCCTCTAGCGGTCTACGAGGAGGACAAAGAGAAGATTGACCAGTACCTTCAACGCTTCGAGGCCATGTCCGTGGCTATGGGTCTGGAGAGTAACAAATGGAATCTCAAGCTATCCCAGGGATTACTCGGGACCGGCTACGAGGTTTATTCTCGCCTGCCACCAGGACATGAGAACAATTATGACGAGTTGAAGACGGCTCTGCTGAAACGATTCGAGGTTACGTCACATACCTACCGGAAAAAATTTCGAGCAGCGAAACGAGAACCGGGGGAGTTGTTTGCCGCCTACAGTTTGCGTCTAAAATCCTATCTCCATAAGTGGATGGATTTGGCTGGGTTCGCACATGACTATGAGAGTCTGGAAGAGCTCATGGTGGTCGACCAGCTGAAGAAGCAAATGTCTAAACCGCTCAGGACATTCTTGGGAGAGCAAGGAGCGGAACGTATTGACCTCGTGACTAAATTAGCACAACGGTTCGTCGAGGTACATGGGGAGGCAGGGGAAAACCTTTCCACTTACATCAAAAGTCAGGAGAAACATGACAAGAAGAAAGCCAAAAACTCAGGAACCAAAAAGTGGGAACCTTATGTGCAAAAATCATGGGATAGTTCAGAGAAGAAGAAGGAGGGAAGCAAGAGCACTTCAAGCCCTACACCAAAACGACCGTGGTCGGAGAAGTGGTGTTCAATTTGTAAGTCACCCTCTCACAATACGAGGGACTGCAAATCGAAGGCTAAGAGCCCTCACTTCGCAGCATGTCAAGTGACTTCCAAAGAGGTTGTCACGGAAAATGCCAAGGTCGACAAGGAAGCTCGCCACCAGGAGGGCTCACTCAAGTCCGGCACTAGAAAATCTAGGACAGGGAAATGGTGCAACCAATGCAAGTCAAACACGCACAATGCTATTGACTGCAAGGGAAAGTCAGGAGACACTCAATTCGTCGTGTGCCCCGGGAAACCTAAGGTGGAGCCCACCGAACAGGTCGAGGCCGAGGAAGAGAATCCAGACCAGGAAAAACCACCTGTAGTGGAATTGGTAGAGGTTAACGGTCGTCAAGTGGAGTGTTTGTATGACACAGGACTGGACGGGGAGGCCGTGATTTCTGCGGATCTAGTACATCCAGAACAATTCACAGGTGAGACCATGGGGATACAGCCTGCACAGAAGAGTGCTGTGGCCATGAAGTTGCCCATTGCTAATGTGGAGATTCGGTCAAGGTATGTCATCGGCACAATCAAGGCCGCCGTATTGACCGATCCCATTTTTCCAGTAATCCTCGGTTTCCGGTATGTCTTTCTGGGAATGCCCAGGGAGCCAATCCATATGGGAGCAATACAGACTCGCTCTCAGACGAGAACGGGAGAGGCAGAAGCAATTGTGACTAACCCAATGCCGGGGGAGCTACGAACTGCCCAGAGTGAGGATGCTACTTTACGTCCTTGCTACAAAAAGCTGCAGAAAAGTGCTGATCCACCAGGAAGGGGACAGTACTACATGAAGAACAGGATACTCTACAGGAGAGCAGGAAGGAGAGACAACCTATACGGTCAGTTGGTCGTCCCGAAAGCTCACCGGTCCCAGATTCTTCATATGGGGCATACCATCTCCTTTAGTGGACACATGGGTATTGCCGCAACCATGCAGCGAATTTCTTGCCACTACTATTGGCCGGGAATGACAGATGATGTGCGTCGGTATGTGAAGTCATGCCCTGAGTGCCAGAGGGTGGCACCGAAACACTGGACAGCACCGGTGGTCTTGGGTGAAATGCCCATCATGTACTCTCCTTTCGAGAGGGTAGCCATCGATATTGTGGGTCCACTTCCCAGGACTAGGAAGAGGAACATGTATATACTCACAATGGTGGATTGCTGTAGAATGTGGGGTGAGGCCATACCGTTGACCACGATCGACTCGAAAAGAGTGGCGGACGCACTGATGGAGGCCTTTACCAGATTAGGCTTCCCTGATCAAATTCTGACGGACAATGGGTCCCAGTTTTGTGGAAAACTCATGGAGGAGGTAATTAGGATGTTTCACTCTATCCACATACATACCAGCCCTTACCACCCTCAAGACAATGGACAAGTAGAACGTTTCAACGGCACGTTGATGACAATGCTCAGGAAACTAGCGCAGGAAAAACCTGATAGGTTTGATGAATATATCCCAGCAGCCCTCTTTGCTTATCGGGAAGTTCCTCATGACTCAACAGGATTACCAACCGCTACGTTGCTGTTTGGTCGTCCAATCAAAGGACCGTTGGAAGCCATGTTGAGGAGTTGGAGTGAAGAGGGGACGTCAGAAGAAGTGATCTCATCCTATCAATACGTGGAGGAACTGAAAGAAAAACTCCACAAGGGATGGACTCTGGCAAATCAAAACTTGAAAAAGGCCAGGAAAAGACATGCGGCTTACTACAACCGTAGGTCTTAAGACAGATATCTAGAGGTGGGAGACAAAGTCTTGTTGCTACTCCCAACGGGAAACAACAAACTGGAGATAGGTTGGCAAGGACAATTTCCCGTGGAAAGGGTGATATCCAGAACCAACTATCAGATCCGGATCCGGGGAAAGTCGAAGATTTTCCATATCAATCTCTTGCGGAAATATGAAGAGAGACCCGGAGACAAGGCAGCTCGTCTCATGGCAATGGCAGTTGCAGTGGAGACGGAAGTGGGATCCAGCGAGGGCAGGGAATATCCTCTGGTACACCAGGAAACCTACAAGGATGCGCAAGTGAACCCTGATCTGACCTCCCAGGAGAGGGAAAAGATAACCCAGGTTCTCAAGTCTCATAAGGGGATACTGACTGATAAACCAGGACGAACGAGGTTGGTGGAGTTCGAGATGACTTTGACCACACAGGAGCCGGTTCGCCAGAAGGTTTACCCAGTGCCATTCTCTAAAAAAAAGGCCCTGGAGGAGGAAATACAGAAACTGCTGGAGGATGACGTGATTGCACCATCCACATCCCCATATAATGCAGGGGTAGTTTTGTTACGGAAACCTAGTGGAGAACACCGGTTGTGTATAGACTACCGACTTCTGAACAGTCACACACAATTTCAGGTGGAACCTTTGCCGAATCCAACTCAGTTATTCGCTAGGCTCCATAAGGCTCGGTACTTTTGAAAGGTGGATCTGAGTCGGGGGTACTATCAGATACCAGTCAAACCGGAGATTCGACCACTGTTGTCTTTCAGTACACCCAGTGGACACTACGAATTCAAAGTCATGCCCTTTGGACTCAGCAATGCACCTAGTATGTTTACACGCATGATGAGGACTTTACTAGATCCTTTACAGGATCCGGCCATCATCTCATTCATGGATGATATTCTGATTTCCAGTGACAGCTTGGATGACCACTTACAATCCTTGGAGAGAGTGTTTAATAGACTCAAGGAAGCAGGCCTTACCGCTCGTCCAACCAAGTGCATGATTGGTTACCAGACTCTGGAATTTCTAGGTCACACCATCACTCCAGGACACATTGTCCCAGAAGAGAAGAACCTGGAGAAAATCAGAAATGCACCAAGGCCAAAAATGAAGAATGATGTGCGATCTTTTCTCTCGTTGTGTGGGTTCTACCACAAATTTATCCCACATTTCACTGAACTGGGAGCTCCATTGACGGAAACCTTGAAAAAGGGATTCCCGGACCAAATCATTTGGACACCAGAATGTGAAACTGCCTATAGTCAGTTAAAGGGGGCCTTGGTCAGCAAACCTGTATTGCAGCTCCCTGACTTTTCCGAACCATTTGTGTTGAGAACGGATGCGAGTGCGATTGGGATTGGGGCAGCCTTGTTACAGGAAGGAAAAGACGTTGCTTCGGTTTTGAAACCTGTGGCATACGCAAGTAAGAAACTTCTCCAGGCTGAGAGGAATTATTCAACCGTCGAGAGAGAGAGAGTGCTTGTCCCTCGTATGGGCAGTGCAAAAATTCCAGCCCTATTTGTATGGAGTTAAGTTTCGGGTCCAGTCGGTTCATCAGCCCCTGATGTTCCTGGCTACTTCTAAGAAGCTCAACGCTCATTTGATGCGGTGGTCGTTGCTACTTCAACCTTATAATTTCACAGTGGAGTACATTCCTGGAACGGAAATTGTTGGAGCGGACTTCTTGTCGAGACACCCAGCTCCGGAAGAAGAGGAATGAATCATCTGGATTAAACTCACGGTGGAGAAGAGTGAGATGGACTACTCTCTTAAGAGGGGGCCTATGTCACGAAAAAAAAACACCGTGAGTAACCAGTGATGACAATAAAAGGCGTTCGTATTAACGACATGTTCGAGGCCAGAGGTTGTTTCAACAAATACAGAGTACAACAGTCGGGATTGCAGCTGCATGTGTTTACATCTGGTGGGCGATATATGAACATTCGGTGGTGAGTGAGATGAATCTACACACCACTTTGACAGTTCATAAACAGTCAGAGTCAAGCGGAAGTGGCCAGCTAGGGAGGAAACAGTCCGTCTGTCATTGAGAGTTTCCGGACATCAAGCGAAATGACGGCTGTGATTGTCACCACTCGACAGAAGATTGGCGGTTTGTTGTGGAAACCCGGTGTTGGGAGCATACAGGAACTCGCTGGCTTGTTGTGGGAGTCAAAACACGTGATGACAACTCTGACATTGATTGAGCCAGGGAAGATAGATTCCTGACAAGGGATGATCTGCCCAAAATAACACATGTGTGGACATAAAGAATAAAGTCACGTGACCAATTTTAGGCGTTTGCCAAAAACCATGATTGGGAGAGACAGTGTAACTCAAACAGTGGATTTGGGCGGACGTGCTTTGGCACTGCAGTTAGGGAGTGGAATAATATCTACCGTGTGCGAATTGGGTTAATTTAATTTTATACGTGCCTGTCATGGCAAGAGTAGATGTGATTTGATCTAACTGCGGTGTTGCCTAAGGTAGTTATATTGTATAATTAGTCCTAATTAGTTTAGGCAGTAGCATGGTTGAAACTAGCTAGAGTAGGGAAGTGATATTTGGCTCTGTTGGTTGAAAATAGATTAGTGAAGTATTGATAAGCTTTACTAGTTGAGAATTGAGTAATGAGGGATAATGGGGATATTCCAGTGGGTGTCCATGGTGGGCGGGGTTCCGCATTCTGTTCGTTGATTTTTTTTTCTTGTCTTGGCCTGATGATAACCAATGTGTTGAGTCATCTGTCCCTGACAGAGTAGGTTCATTGTATTTTGCTGAGCAAGGGCCAATGGCCACGATCATCTAATAGAGATCAGTGACGGGGAGGCTATCACCAGTTGTATGATCTAATTTACAGGTTCTCTCTGGTCGGGATGAAGAACAAAGAACAATTGTAAAATCCGATCCCGGATAAATTATGATGCAGAGAGATTGGCCAGCAACCTTCTAAATGGGTCTATGCTAGAAGAAGCTGATAAACATTGCTCAGTGGAGCTGAATGGTAGAAGTATCCTACAGGATAAGTACCGACTGAGTTGTAGGTCATACCAGTCTTTAACACACCAGTAGTGATGGATGTTCAATCCACGTAGGACTAGAACAGTAGCGACTGATGTTCACATTGGAGGAAAGATAACATTTAAGGGTAGTTGTTCCACATATCAAGGAAATTATAACGTTAAGACAATAACGAGAAAACAAGAAAACTATAGAACATTTCGCAAGAAGGAAAAACGTTATGTTCATAGGACAGTGTTCCATGTTTTTTTTCACTGCGCAGGAATTATGAAGTCTGAGTTTCAATAAACTATTAGGACCAGTTGTGTTAGGAACAATAATAGTATCTTTCACGGAGTATATATTTGAATGGGATTCAGATCTCATGGTCATCAGAGCTCCTGGAGGAGGACATGTCTGGAGAGAAGGACACGACTTCGGTGAGGTCAATTGTGCTGATTCTTGTGATGTTGTGTAATCCTTGCCATGATGAGTGGACTCTGATCATGAACTCTGTGGTCTGACCTATACATTTACATTAGAATACACTACACACATATTCTTCGCATACACGTCTCATATACGTTACACTTTTCTTTTAATAAATTAATCTTTATTAATTTTTAGAAGCAAGAATTGTTGAATATGTTGCGTTGGGGAGAATGCGAGGGGGCATAGTGCGACAGTGAGAGAGCGAGTGATAGGAAAAGGTGTCCACGGGCTGATGGAGTGTGTTGGACGGAAGCTGGTGGATTCTCCAGGATATTGATGAAGGGAAATAAAAATTATAATGTGGGTGCTGACTCCCCTCACTCCAGGGACGACACTTTAAAGGAAGACACGACACTACACCACTCATGCTTCTATGTAGTCGCCAGAACAATTTCAGTGACTTGTCTGTGTTTCCTCTTTGACAGACCTCTGCCCATTTATCGCTTTTAACCACCGTGACCAGTTTTTTTGAAATGGCTTACTTTTGTGTGCATCTCTCTTTCTAAGTGCATGCAGGGACTAGGATGACCAGCTCTGTTCTTCTTGGCATTTTGCCATCTCCTTACAGCACTACGCTTAACCACCCAAGCCTTCTCCACCTCGAAATTCCACCAAGGTGGCTGCTCCCAGCTTTTTTTCCTGCCCTGAAGCTTTCTGCGCTTGTCACGTCTTATTTTACTCACCACATGTTGCCCTGTACTGTCAAACTGGAAAGTCTTTACCTTTAGCTTGTGCTGCCTGGTTCTGCCTTTCTCCACCAATATTCTGCAAGGGTGGTAATCGCTGCCGTGGTGTCCTAGGATACCCCTTCTACACAATGTATTGAGTGAAGGTGAAACCAGCGACAGATAAATAGCACTGTCCTCATCGCCTGGACGGCTTGCTGTCCTGGTGACACAGCCACTGTTGATACAAACCAGGTCAATGGTTTCAAGTGCAGTCTCGAGCTCCTCCCCTTGTTTATTGGAGGAAATGTTTCCCCATGATCTGCCTTTAGCATTGAAGTCGCCACAGAAAATAACATTTCTCTCGTGACCTAATATGCCACTTAAGCACTGCCACTTCTGGGCGTCCATACTCGCATTGCGGGCATAAACATTAACCAACACGAATGGTATAGTGGAATGAACTCTCAACGCCTGTATTTGTATATCGTCACTGTCCCAACTGGACATGTCTAGCTCTGACGCCACCATGCTGTCGCGAACGAGAGTCGCCATTCCCAGATGTCGTCTGTTGTAGAAACATTTGAAGCCGGCAATTCGGAATAGCTGATCGCCCAGTCTCGTCTCCAGGAGTGCTACAATATCGTTCCTGTAAACCAGGGTTTCTAAAATAGAGCCCCGTTGATTTACGCTGGCGCAGTTACAATACAGAATACGGATATTCCTGAGTCCTAGACGGTGACACTTGAGTCTAAAACGTCTTAAACCACCACGCTTACCTTGCTTCTTTATGCCTGCGAGGCACCCACGCCGCATCGTTAGGTTGACTGCTGACCACTCGGAGAACACACGTTGTTCCGCCATGTTGAAAAACCGAATACACAGAAATCACACACACTGCCAAAGATTCACTCAAGGATTGCTTCGCTCGATGCACGAACTCCGTAGCATCCGCGCAGATCTTGAGTAGAAACTCCTGGTTTTACATCCTGGCACACAAATTACACGCAAGAGATGAATAAATCAATCTCCTACGCGAAAAAGTTAACGATCACAAAACAACCCGACCGTCCGTTGCCATCTTGAAACCGGCTTGCTGCCTTTCCTTGACCCGTGACAACGTACACGGCTGCAGCCGTGACTTCTCTTAGGGATGTCAAAGTTCTTCTTCAAAGACCGGAAGACATAATAGGAAGGTCTGAACTTTCTGATAATCTCGGCTAGCTTGAGCTTTTCACGGCCTGACCTTAGTCATCAGGACCACAGATACAACCTCCCAGCCACACATAACGGTTTAATTTCCGTGACCCCGGAACGTTTAAACGGTTCAAAAATGCCCGAAAAAGTCTAATTTGTCGACCGAAAGGAGCAAATATTGCAGCTCTGCTGTAAACACGCAGAACGCAATTACAAAACAAACATTTCGGTCGAACGAAGCAGAAGAAGAAGACGACGAATTTCCTTTTGACTTCCACAATCTACCAATACAATGAACACACCTCTTGTCACTTGTAATTAACCATCTTATCATCAACTTTTCTCCATTCATGTCCACACTGACATTCAGAAAGATGCATGATTCCACAAAATAAAGTGAGGTCCCACCAAGGGATATCAGGCCATTATCTGTCTGATCTATTCTCACTATCCCTGTCCAGCCTCTATGCATTCCTAGACACAATCATTTGACTTAATATCAAATTCCTCCAATCTATTCTTTAGCTAATTTCTCATGTGGGATACCAGAGCGATGTCGTCAGCGAAGTCCAGCGCTTCATGTCGCTCCATTAGAGTCCATTCGTTTCCCATTAGAGTTATTTCGCGTCGCAGCCATATTTCCGGTTTATCCGCATTATTATCATCATACAAGCGGTATTCGATCACACACCGTGTCCAGTCCACAACAAGGAAACACACACACACACACACACACACACACACACACACACACACACACACACATATATATATATATATATATATATATATATATATATATATATATATATATATATAGCCGGCTCCCTGGCCGAGTGGTTAGTAGCTTTCTCCGTTAACCCCGAATACTCGCTTGGTTGACGTGAGCGCACGAGAATTAGAAGTGGTTCGAGTCGCGTCAGTGACTTATGAGAGTATGGAGCCGGTCGCTCAGAAAGTCGTGGCGTGCTGATGAGCGTAATCTAGCCTAGGAATCAACATACAGCTGAAAGATGCTGGTTTTGACCACAATATCCTGAAACAGGATGGAAACGCGGGGAGTATATATATATATATATATATATATATATATATATATATATATATATACTAGCTGACCCTGCCCGGCTTCGCCCAGACCCTGGTGGGGAGCATCTCATTTAATTCATATAAGTAGTCATATAAGTTCTCGTTCCCGTTACCGACTGTCTGTCTGTCTGTCTGTCTGTCTGTCTGTCTGTCTGTCTGTCTGTCTGTCTGTCTGACCCGGCCCGGCATTTCCCAGCTCCTGATGTGGAGCATCTCATTTAATTCATATAAGTAGTCATATAAGTTCCCGTTCCCGACTGTCTATCTGTCTGTCTATCTGTCTGCCTGACCCTGTCCGGCTTCATTAAATTCATACAACAAAAAAAGTAACTTAAAAGAACGTTCTTCTACACACCATCCATTATTTTTAATGAAAACTCTTTCTAATCACCTGCATGACTACAGTAACTTCTTAAGCAAAAAAAGATGAGTTACAATGTTATGCATTGTGCATCATTTTTATGAAAACTTTGAAAATGCCTTACAGATTGTATCATTATTTATTATAACTCATATGCCGGTACATAACTATGGACAAAGAGTTTATAAATCTTTGAAAACGATGCCACAATATGACTATAAGTTATACAGAAAAGTTATGCCCCTTGAAATAACTTTTACAGAGTTAGGTCCCCTGAAATATATGAAATTATGATGAAAAATGAAAAATGAAATAATACTGAGTAAGCAGGCGATTTCACACTAACAAAATATCACAGTTGTCAGCTCTGGAATGAAAGGAAGGCGTGTAGAAAATTTCATCTCAATCGGATGGGCCGTTCGCGAACAAATAAAGGCCATACGGACAGAGATACATAAATACATACAGAGATACATACGCACAAGTCTTTTTTATATATAAGATATATATATATATATATATATATATATATATATATATATATATATATATATATATATATATTGTAAAGTCTCACTAAACTTTGTATGTAGAAAATGAAGTACATGATGTCAACAAATAATCTGCTCCATAGTCCATCGTGAAGTAATATGCAGCGAATTGTTGTCGTCTGCTGGAGTAATTTTTTGCACTTCAAACAGAATGGTGTTATTAACGGAAGAAAGAATGTTTTTTGGTTGACCAAGTGTTTCACAACGGCGAACGATGGATGCACACAGAAGGTTTTTCAAAGATTTATAACAAGATTTCCTGATAAACACCCTCCTTATCGCATTATGGGTAGAAATTTGTTGAATAAATTTCTTGCTACGTGAAATGTAGAAGATGCTCCGAGATCTGGTGGGCCTGCTGTGCCTGAAGAAAAATGTCTAGATATCCAAGACAGAATCCTGAAAAGCCCAAGCAAGTCCTAACGTTTCATGCCATTCACTCGCATTACACTCGAGTAATCCAAATACATACTACCTCTATGTACTTCTGCACGGGACTGGTTAGCTTTCCCTATTGCTGGTGTCTTTAAACATGAGACGAGACGTCTCCGACTACACAGGTAATTGTCATTTACATCCCCAAGTCAACATTTAAGTCCTAATGACCGGTGTCTGAAATGAACTCCCTTCGTCGCGGCTAGCAGAGAAAGTTTAAGAGTGTTAAACCGCTCAGCCGTTACGACCACATGGGACAGATGTAGTTCTCTGTCTTTTATTAGAACTTCCCTAGTATTTTTTGTTATTTGCTGTGTTCAGTAACATTACAGACGTCATTGACTTCGTTATTGCGTAGCATCAGTGAGTATATTTATACCTGCCTGCACCCGTTTCATATCTAGTAACTATGTCTTGCACCATTTCCTACTTTCCTTTCTCGACGGCTTCCTCTACATACGTTGTGCTTTGTATCTGTATAATTTCTGTGTTCACCTGCCATACGATTTCTTTTCATTTCGTATGGTTTTCATTCCCCACTTCGTGCGATGTGTTTTCCATTCTAGTAAAACCTTTCGTCTGGGGCCCAACCAGTCTGTCATTGTTGTTTCCATTGTTCGCATCTGCATCAACTCGCTCCCGTTATAAAAATGGCTAAAATAGTATCACTGACTGCTTATTTGATCAGGCAGCTAAAAAAAACACTACTCGTCCACAAATACAGGAACCGAAATACATAGGAAAGGTTAGAGGTCACTGTCTTTTTCCACGTAGATGGGTTAATTCCTTCCTTCTTACCTGTAGTCAGCTGGTGCACGCATTTAGTTGTTGCTCCCGGGCGAGGATGAGGCGAGAGCTTTTCAGCAGAGCCGTTTGCAAGTGCTCGGAATTATATTCTTGCTGTACATCTAAACGACTTATATGCTCTTTGTTGTGTTCTTGGTTCTGGATTATTGTTCTTACCGAAACCTGGATATGGATTTGATCCTAGAATAGCAGGTAACATATTGGTACGAAATTATTCATGCCCGTGATATTTCTTGTTTTAACTGAATGTGGTACAAATGTTGCATAGTCTATAGGGCACGTTAGGATCAACCTTATGTTATATTCTAGTCAATGTTACATTCAGTAGTTTGCCGTTGCTTTCTGAACGAAAAGTAAACGTTTAAGTATAAACTGACCGATGCAGGGAATGAATACACAACCCCCCCCCCCCCGCCCACCCCACCCCTAATCAACACATGTGCAATATAAGAGCGAGAACTCTTATCCTTTCAATCACGCTGACCTCAAGGTGTACACGTTATTAAAATATTCGCTGTTCAATAACTGGACTTTTTGTTTTTATCATTAGCTCACTATGAACTCAAGCCTAGTCCATACACATGCCTCTACTTCTAGTGCACTGGATTTTTACGTGTGCGTTAGCTTTCTCTATTACCAGTTTTCCTCGTCACCGGGAGAACCCATTCCGACTTCTGATGTACTTTAATTTACTCACCCAAGTCAAGAGCAAGAGGTCAACATTTTAATCCAACTGACGAGCGTAGGGTTTGAACTCGATACCTTGGCATCAGCACACCGGGAATTTAATATGCGAGATAAGCTGTTTAGATACCATCCTCAGAAATGGTCATCTGACACCAACGTGACTACACCCGGGACCTGCCCATAAGTGCTTCGTCTTCATTAGAAAATGTAGACAAGGGAAAAGAAACATAAAAGAAAAGAACTATTGGTCATAAGTTGCTAGTCCCATGTCTATAGACTAATCGGCATTGAGGGTTGATGTGGTCAATATCATTCAGACAGCATTTATTTTCCAAGACATTTTCTGGGACCCGTTTTGGGCTGGGTCGATCTGGGAGCTCATGTCAGATTTATAAATTGGCCTCGATGCGAATTCGAAACGAAGGCCATGAGTCCAGCAGCCAAGCGGTCGTAAAGTATGGGTCCCGGTGGCCAGTTGGTTACGTACGCTTCTACTCCGTCCCCTGCCACGATCCTTCCTCCATCCATCCATCATGTGCCATGCCGGTAAGCGTGGGCGGTCATGTTCTGCCATCTCACTCGATCAACAGAGTCGTGGATCAGTTCCGTGTTTTTGTCTCGACCATGCCACAAGGCCAAGCCATCCAGATACTTGTTTCTAGGTCTTCCCCTTGGTCTGTTCCCCTCGATCTTACCAGTTGTCACCAAGTTCTCCAAATCATTTCTTCTCATAACATGCCCAAAAAATTGTGACTGTCTACGTCTAATGTCTCTGATCAGTTTACGATCTTCATTTGTTTCTTGAAGGACTTGTTCATTGGTCTTTCTGGCTGTCCATGGTATTCTTTGCATTTTCCTCAGAAACCACATTTCTACAGCCATCAGATATTTTTCAGCCTGGCTGCTCATTGTCCAAGCTTCACATCCATATAAAAGTACAGGTTCTATGTAGCATCTCAACACTCTTTTTCTCGTTTCAATTGACATCTTTTTATTGGTCAGTATGTTTTTCATCTTGCTAAAGGCTACTTTTGCCATGGCGATTCTTGTTCTAATCTCTTCAAGGCATCTCCCATCAGATGTTATTACTGTTCCGAGGTAATTGTACCTATTCACTTGTTGAAGAGTATTCCCATTTACTTGTATATTACACTGTGGTATTTCGTTCTTCTTAGTGACGACCATAATCTGTGTCTTTTTACAATTTAATTCTAATGCTAGTGTCGAAATATATTCTTGATTCGTCAGTCATGTAGTGATTGATGTTTGTCCTCGTGCAACAGGCAATCTTTTATACACAGCATCAATTGAAGAGCTCGTCATATTATCCCTATACCACACACATGTAGCGTTGTCGTCTTCTTGCTCGTTTCCCATACACATTTCCTCCCAGAAAAGCTTTTAACAATGAGCTGTATCTCTTTCTGTAGCCGAAGAAGTACCTTAATTGTCTGATCTTGATCTCATTCAGTAATGTTTACCATAATCCCAGGTTTGTAATAATGATTTTGTTTCTTTTCTTCTCTTGTCAAGATATATAGTAATTTAATCTCATATTAAAAACTCGGCAACAGTTATTCTCTCTCTCTCTCTCTCTCTCTCTCTCTCTCTCTCTCTCTCTCTCTCTCTCTCTCTCTCTCTCTCTCTCTCGATGTGTGTGTGTGTGTGTGTGTATGTGTGTGTGTGTGTGTGTGTTTGGCTTGCACAACCTCAGTGTTTCCCTTGGAGGTGTTCTGGAGGGCAGTCATTTGGTTCTTTAATTTAATATACAAGTGACGGGATTCTCGTGGCAGATAGCACATTTACCATGTAAAGTGTTTGATCTTCACATATCACAGTTCTGAACAATGATGTATGACGCGTGATGACCATTTCCATTACTAGTCGCCATTCCTTCCCAAAGTCCCGTACATTTTTGAGTCTCATTGGCGAAGTGGTTACGCTGCCTGCCTCGTGCTCCGAAGATTGTAGAGATTCCGGCCTGCGTCGTTCGATTCACAGGTGCACTTTTCTCGGAGACTCATGGTGGTCGTCGCTGGAACTAAAGAACGCATGCTTTGTGCGACGCTTTCGGCAGGCCTCCCTGCGGAAAGAGACCGAGCCAAATGGGATAAAACCTGGGGCAATGATGTTGATCATCTCGCCTGTAAAACCCATTTTAGTCCCATAATTGTCTAGTACCCACTTTCACGAGACTGGGTTAGGCTCAGAACTGTACTGTTAGAAAAAATAAACTTGACTCTACTGCAAACTGAACCCGGACTATTGTCTAGGTAGTTTAACGCATAACACATTATGCCACCGATTCTCATTTCATTTAATGTAACATATATAATAATACAACACATTAAGTGCACATTGCCAAAATTACGCAACGCAGGTGGTATTCTTGTTAACGATATATGCTTTATGTCACTATGTCATGGCATTGTTAATGACTTATACGTTTTGTTACCACGTCATCGCGTTGGTAATGACGTTTACTTTACGTCACTACCTCATCGCATTAGTAATTGCGTATAATTTATGTCACTACTTCATCGCATTGGTAATTGCGTATAATTTATGTCACTACCTCATCGCATTGGTAATGACGTTTACTTTACGTCACTACCTCATCGCATTAGTAATTGCGTATAATTTATGTCACTACTTCATCGCATTGGAATTGCGTATAATTTATGTCACTACCTCATCGCATTGGTAATGACGTTTACTTTACGTCACAACCTCATCGTATTGGTAATGACGAATACTTTATGTCACTACCTCATCGCATTGGTAATGACCTTTACTTTACGTAACTGCCTCATCGCATTGGTAATGATCTTTACTTTACGTCACTGCTTCATCGCATTGGTAATGGCTTATACTTTACGTCACCACCTCATGGCATTGGTAATGGCTTATACTTTACGTCACTACCTCATCGCATTGGTAATGACGTTTACTTTACGTCACCACCTCATGTAATTGGTAATGACGTATACTTTACGTCACCACCTCATGTCATTGGTAATGACGTATACTTTACGTCACTACCTCATCGCATTGGTAATGGCTTATACTTTACGTCACCACCTCATGGCATTGGTAATGACGTATACTTTACGTCAGTACCTCATGGCACTGGTAATGACGTCTACTCATATGGTGACCATCGTGGTTATGTAAACATACACATTTATCCCACAGTAGTTTCCTGCTAGGGGCCTGTGTGGTGAGAGCGCTATGACATTGTATAGGCCTGGGTACAAGGGGCAATAGATGGCCAATCTTTCCCTTTATTTGGCAAGCGACGAGCCCAGGCATCAAACCCGCGTCCGACCGTGCTCTTGACTTTAGCAGCGCAGTTCGCCCTCATCTGGGGGAGGGGGGTGAGTTGTCTCGAGGTATGGTGTCCGCCTCGAGTGCTAGAGGTCCCAGGTTCAAGCCCTGGTGAGGGCCGAGATGCTTTTCACGTGGACTTCTAGTAATAAAATTTCCCCTGGTATCTGAGTAGTGAGATCGGACGCCTGTGTGTATTGTTGCACATGTAAATAAATGTCTTGGCAGTTGGAAATCGAAAAAGAATAGCCTTACAGCGCTGCCTGGACACATAATTTTGAGTTAAAAATCTACCCAAAGTATTTCAGGATCCTCGCCGGTGCTACGGAGTTCGTGCACTGAGCTGAGATTCTCCAGACTCAGGCTTGAGGTAGGAGTAGAACGGAGCACTTATGGGTTACACCCGTGTGCCGTGATGTTGATCCGTCGACTAAACTAAACTAAACTAACTAATCCCTCATCTTTGATAGCGCGCCCGCCAACCCGATAATGATGGTGAATACATGAAAAACAGTAATGCAGTAAGTATTGTGAGAATCATTTTCGCGGGAAAGGTACAACGGAGAAGGAACATGGTTGAGCTGAGGTGAGTCAAGAACCGACACCACAGCACTCGAGACATTCACATACGTACTCAGTCCTTAGCTTCAACAACCAGCGAGCAGTCTCAATACTAACGTACCAGTAGCATTCTGGTTTTATGTCTGTCTGGCCTTTCCTCTGAGTCCTTAATGTCAATCAGATCCTCTCGTCGCTCCCTACAGCACCATTCTCTCCAAGCCGTGATTATCTACCCTTTCTTCTGCACTATACACACGACCACACAGGGTCCAGACCACGTCTGCCTTATCATGCACCAATACCCCACCGAGCGTCGCAGACTCAGCCAATCTGTCCGCCTGCTGGTTTCCCACCACCCCAGCATGCCCTCTGGGAAATATCTAGCAGATGCTCTCTATTTTTGATTATTTAATTGAAGCCTGCCAACTTGCATGAAGCATGCCTATCTTTACCTCTCTCATCATACATCGTGACAAAGTGAAGCTGACAACAGAACATTAATAATGACGCCAATGAAATGAGTCTGTCAACTGTTATTTACTGCCAATATAGTACCTTTCGGTGTATGACAGGGGGGTCTTGAGCCTGAGGAATTAAGGCCGCGTGGCTATTGCAGTCGCCACGAACTGTGCAGATTAGAGTTTTCTTTTTGCTTCCGATTGAAATAACTCCACACCTTACAGAGGATTCGAACCCGGGTCTCCCGAAGGAGGATTTGGCGTTAGAGCCACTCGGCCAGCCGCAGTAGGCATATGGATGAAGGAGTCAGCTGATGCAGGAATTTGTGAAATCACATGGAAGTTGATATAACCTTCTTGTGTCTCTCCTTAATATGTTATTTCATTCATACATCTCTTATTAAGTGAATCTTAAGCAGCAGAGAAAGAACAACAACAACAATGTATGCATAATAAACGTGTGGGAACTACAAAAATCATAAATACGCTAATAATTAATACAAGTAAGCAAACCATAGACAGACAGAAAAACCAATGAACAAGTCCTTCATGAAACAAATGAAGATAGTAAACTGATTAGAAACATTAGACGTAGACAGCCAACATTTTTTGGACATGTTATGAGAAGAAATGACTTGGGGAATTTGGTGACAACTGGCAAGATCGAAGGTATTAGACCAAGGGTAAGACCGACAAGTAAATACCTGAATGGCTTGGCCACGTGGCATGGTCGAGACAGGAACACGGAACTGAATCACGACTCTGGTGATCGAGTAAGATGGCAAAACATGACCGAAGACGCTTATCGGCATGGCACATGATGGATGGATGGAAGCAAACACCAATTATTATTATTGTCGTAATTGAAATAAGGTTAATTAAGCCTTTCTCTGATTGTTATCAGCATAGATTTTGCTTTACTATATTTTAAACTTCCGTTGCTCTGATGGCAGGTTAAGAGGTTCATTCTCTACACCTATCATTTGGATTTAAACGTTGACTTCTTGTTCAGAAAGCAGAAGGCAAACTACTGAAGGTAAAATTGCCCAGAAAAATCAATCTGGGGTTTAAGTTTATCGCCACGTCCTGCAAATGACATCCACATTTTAAAATGTTTATTTGTATACGATGTGCATTGCTCATGGTGTCATTGTTGACCTTTCTGGCTGTAGGTCTTCGTGTAGATAGCATGTGTATCGACTACACGATTCTGTAAACTTTGCTCACTAGGACTAATTAAGTGTTCGCTGAGTGTCTTTATGCTAGCTGGTGAACGCGGCGTGTACTCTAAAATGGATTATATGACAGCATGGTTGCCAAATGAATGCATGCATCAGGCAAACACATGCACTCACGTAGTTCATCACTAATGTGAACGGGAAAGGTAACATATGTATTTGTTTCTTACTTAAGCTCTTCTCACAGATGGCACTTTCTCTACAGAAGGCGTGTAACACACACACACACACACGCACACACACACACAAATACACACACATGCACACACAAATACACACACACACACACACATATATATATATATATATATATATATATATATATATATATATATATATATATATATATATTATGTTTTATGTGTTCATTTTCTTCTCAGTATATATATATATACTGAGCAATGAATAAAAGAGCACGTGCTTATCGTCCCATGATGCATAGGTTCTGTTTCAGACCGTTGAGAAAATGGCCGGGTTGATCAAAAATCCGTCCAAAGAAGCTCAAAGCGCGGTGATTTAGTTTCTTTCATTTAAAGGATGTCGACCAGTGGACATTTATCGAAGAATGCCAGCAACGTACGGTAACAAATGTATGTCGAAGACAACAATGACAGACTGAGCACGAATGGTTCGGAAAGGACGCCAGTTCACGACAGATCTTCGACGGCCGGGTCAAGCGCATATTGTTGCAACAGGAAGAACCATCACCAGAATTGATGCAGCAGTACAGATGAACCGTTGTCGAAGCATACGTTCGCTAGCGAAATAGTTTGATGTGTCAATTGGAACAATTCAAAAGGTCGTTTCTAAGAAACTGCAATATCGGAAGATGTGTTCACAGTGGGTACCACGGGTGTTGATCGACCATCAAAAAGAGGAACACATGGTATGGTGTTTGAACCACTTGCTGCGTTAAGGAGTGGAGGGTGATGCATTTATCTTCCGCATAGTGGCAGGCGATGAATCATGTTGTCACCACTTTGAGCCGAGCAGCAAAAGAGAGAGCATCCAATGGAAGCATGCTGGGTCACCAAAAGCCAAAAAATATTCAAGTTACAGGTTTCCTCTGGTAAGGTTATGCTGAGCTGACCATGAAGGGCTATTGTTGGCTGACTTTAAAGAACCAGGTGTCAATATTAACTCTACCCGCTACGTGGAAACACTAGACAAGCTGCAAAACGCCATCAACAATAAACGACCCGGTATGCTTTCTCGCGGCGTGGGTTTGTTCCACGATAATGTTCGTCCGCATGCTGCAAAGTTTGTGCAAGAAGCATCGGCTTGGAAGAAGTTGGAAATTCTGCAACATCCAGCCTATAATCCTGATTTGTCACCGTGTGATTTTTGTTTGTTCGGACCTCTAAAAAAATGCTCTCAAGTGGCAACGATTTCACACAGATGCAGACGTAATGAACCCATAAACACTTGGTTCAGTGAGCAACCACAATCCAATTTTTGCTGACGGCATTCGCCGCCTACCTAAGCAATGGGATGCTTGCCTGTATGACTATAACGACTTCTTCTGACCAACCCATTTTGCATAATTCATTAAAAATTAATGCTTTGTTTAAGTCTACCACACGTGTTAATGTTTCTTTCATGCTTTTATAATAAAGCCACTGGAACGCGTTTCAAATGAACAACCCTCATATATATATATATATATATATATATATATATATATATATATATATATATATATATATATATATATATATATATATATATACAATATATATATATATAAAATCTGCGTAGTTATCATGCACACACACTCACAGACACAAGCACACAAGTACACATACATACAGGAATACAGAAAGGCAGGCACGAATGGAAGGATGGTTGGGTTTATGGATGGATGGGTGGGTATGTGTATGTATGTGTACGTATGGGTGTGTGTATATGCATGTATGTATATATTTATTATGCAGATAGGTAGGTAGGTTTGTAAGTGTATGTGTCTATATACGTTTATGTGTGTGTGTATGTATGCATGCTTGTATGTTTGTGTGTGTGTGTGCATATGCATGAATATATGCATATGTATTATCTACGAATGTATGTGTGTACGTATGCAAGTGTACATGTGTGTGAGAACTGTTGTCACACGTTTTCGTCAAGTGAGCAAAAATAATGCGTTGTAGCCATCAACGGTGTGGATAACTGGAAGTAGAACAGAAACAATCACCTGTCAATCAAAACATTTAAAGATTGAGCACAACCAACAACTGGCAACGCTGATCGTATTCCGGTACGAACCTAAGGCCTTGTCCACGTCAGTATGGAAGCCCTAATGACGAGCTCAAACGAGAGCGAAACTCGAATAGTTAGTGCTTCAAAATTGACGTGGACAAGGCCTTAGGTTCGTACCGGAATACGATCAGCGTTGCCAGTAGTGGGTTGTGCTCAATCTTTACATCTCAAATCCCGAAACAACCAAATAAATAAATCAATACATTAATAGATTCAGTGCCAAACAAAATGTAGGACTGGAGCGAACACAAATGGATGTTGTTAAATGGGAAGTAGAAGTGTGTCACAGTTATGACCTAACAGATGTTAATATGGTTGCAGAAAATGTTGTATTATATATACAAGAGAAGGTGGGTGTTTAGGAAAAACTACTCTATAGATATTTTAATTGAAACAACATTTTGCAATGACAACATTTCGACGATATATAAGCCTATGGCGAATACGGGAAGTCACTTGAGACGATTAATCACCCCATAACATTTAATCAGTTAAACGACGAGAAGAAGGAAACTCCGCAATGTAATATACATGTAAATGGGCATACTCTTAAACGCGTAAATCAGTACAGTTATCCCGGAACAGTCATAACATCTGATGGGAGATGCCTTGAAGAAATTAGAACAAGAATTGGCATTGCGAACGTAGCCTTTTGCAAGATGAAAAACATACTGACCAATAAAACGATGCCAACGGAAACGAGAAAAATAGTGTTGACGTGCCATATAGAACCTGTACTGTTGTATTGATGTGAAGCGTGGACAATGAGCAGACAAGCTGAAAAACATCTGATGGCTGTGGAGATGTGGTTTCTGAAGAAAATGCAAAGAATACCACGGACAGATAGAAAAACCAATGAGCAAGTCCTTCAAGAAACAAATGAAGGTCGTAAACTAATTAGAGACATTAGACGTGGACAGTCAAACATTTTTGGTGGTGCTTGTTATGAGAAGAAATGAATTGGAGAACTTGGTGACAACTGGCATGATCGAAGGGAAGAGACCAAGGGGAAGACCAAGAAGTAAATACCTGGATGGCTTGACCACGTGGCATGGTCGAGACAGAAACACGGAGCTGATTCACGACTCTGGTGATCGAGTGAGATGGCAAGACATGACCGCCCACGCTTATCGGCATGGCACATGATGGATGGATGGATGGATGGATGGATGGATATACAGTCAGGACCAAATGAATGCCTGCGACAATAATCTCAACTCGCTGGCAACATTCGGTGTGTGTGTGTGTGTGTGTGTGTGTGTGTGTGTGTGTGTGTGTGTGTGTATATGTGTGTGTGTTTGTTGTTGTTGTTGTTGTTGTATGTTTCCGTGGCCAAGTGGTTAAACCGCCTTCGTTGCGAAGTTCCTGGTTTGGTTTATGAACTCCGTTATTCGGTTGACGAATGCAATGTTTCGGAGACGTCTTGGTGTCTTCAGTGGAGCTACGGAGCTAGTGCTCTGGGCAGCTCTTTCGGTATGCGGTTAGATGCCCCGCCTCGCACTCAGAAAACAGTGGGTTCGCCTTTGGACTCCAGCATTCGATTAGCGAGAGCAACTTTTCGGAGAGCTCTGGATGTCTTCGCCGGTGCTACGGATTTCATGCACTGTGCAACGGTTTCGGCTTGCTGTTAGCTACCCTGCGGAGAGACACAGAGTCAGAGGGGAGCAAAATACACGCTGCATTGAACTTGATTCTCACGACTTTAAGCCTATTTTAGAATCATCTTTATGTTAAATTAATTTCTATATAGTGCCATGCAAATTGCAAAGTAGGCATTGCAAACATAATGACTAGTTGTGGGATCAGATGGATATAAGCATAATCAATAGTTGTGGGATCAGGTGGGTGTAAGCATTATCAATAGTTGTGGGATAAGGTGAGTGTATGCATAATCAATAGCTGTGTGATTAAGTCGACTCCAGATCTCCCTTGTTATCACGCATTTCTTTATCTTGATAATTGTCTTAAGGTTTCCAATGTTCTGTTGCAGTGTGAAGTACGGACTTGAAAACAAATTTCGATTATGTTAAAAGACTCACTATAAAAGTAATCAAAAAGCTGGTTGTTGGTCTTTTGACGTGAAAGTTGATTTATTCGGAGACTTTAGTTTAAAGTTTAAAGGCAAACAGGTCGGTGTTTCTTTCATCAGGTGTTACCCAAATTGCTCAGTGGCTTTAGGTACCACGGTCTGTCGAAAGTGTCGCACAGAGCAGGAACTCCGTAGCTCCATCGACAACAACCAAGGGATACGGAGGAAACTGCCCTCGCGAACCGAATAGCTGGATCCGGAAACGAACCCTCATCTTCCGAGCGAGAGGCGAAAAGCTTAACAACTACGCCACTGTAAAATCTCTTCCCCACTTTCCTCCCGAAGTTTTAGTGTTCAGGCCTGGGATAATCAGTAAGATGTGCCTACATCGAGGACATAAGTTGAGGTTAAATTATAGATGGACAAAAGGCAAATATTACCTACTGTCAGCCGTAAAATAAAGGCAATCTTCCATTCGTTGGCATGGAATCGGCCGTTATCTGCAGTTTTAATCTGGCGTGAACTTCACTGTCTTGGGCAGATCCTGCAGACTTTCCCGCCACTGACATTTAGCTCTGATTAATCCGGCCAGAGAAGAAATCTTTCCTGGTATCCGTGTACTTTGAAATTTGAGGTGTATGCGCGCATATACACATTGTCGATAACTCTTCTTAGTCTTCTTCTTCGTTCATCTTCTGAGTGAAGTTTATCACATCTAGTTATGCTCCCCAGAGGTTAGTATCTTCGCATCCTCTAGACAAATTCCATCCAAGGTACACCTGGGTAGGTTTACGTTTCTTAACAATATTATCCCGCGTCTCGGTCTACTCATTGCGATGTTCAAATATCGTGTGTGTTTTTGTTTTTAAGTGCACAACTTTTAAACGGGACGTCCCGTTCTTCATCCAGTATTGTTGTTATTGTTGCTAAAGTTCTTCTTCTTCTTCTTCTTCTTCTTCTTCTTCTTCTTCTTCTTCTTCTTCTTCTTCTTCTTCTTCTTCTTCTTCTTCTTCTTCTTCTTCTTCTGTATGAAAGAGAGTGATAGAAGGGCAGAATGTTAGACGGGCCTGCGTGCCCAATTCTTAACCCTTTGAAAATAAAGTTGTTTGTTCGTTCGTTCGTTCGTTCGTTCGTTCGTTCGTTCGTTCTTCTTCTTCTTCTTCTTCTTCTTCTTCTTCTTCTTCTTCTTCTTCTTCTTCTTCTTCTTCTTCTTCTTCTTCTTCTTCTTCTTCTTCTTCTTCTTCTTCTTCTTCTTCTTCTTCTTCTTCTTCTTCTTCTTCTTCTTCTTCTTCTTCTTCTTCTTCTTCTTCTTCTTCTTCTTCTTCTTCTTCTTCTTCTTCTTCTTCTTCTTCTTCTTCTTCTTCTTCTTCTTCTTCTGCTGCTGCTGCTGATGCTGCTGCTCCTGCTGCTCTTGCTGCTACTACTACTTCATCCTTATTGTCTTCTGCTACTGTTGCTGCTGCTGTCCTTCTTCTTTGGGTGGCGGTTCTTGAACAGCCATTTGCGACCATGACTCTCCAAACTTCTCTACCGTTTAATATTGCAATGAAGTTTGTGTAATATTATTTCTTGTCCATCAAATTGTTTCTAAGTCCCCCGCTATGCATTTTGTGTACCCTTTTCTGCATTAAACCAAAACTAAGTGTTTTAAATTTCTGGTAGTATTTGAATTCTTATCATTTTCCATTAGATTGCAAAAGAGTATATTTGTGACCTGACTAATTACACTGATTAAAATGTCGCTTAAAAGTCGACAGGGTCGACTTCATTGCACCGGGTTTATCCCATATGGCTCGGTCTCTTTCCTCAGCGCGGAAAGTGTCGCACAAAGCACGAACTCCGTAACTCTAGCGACGACCCACAGGAGCCTCCGAAAAATTTAATTGGTGAACTGTTCTGTACGATTCGCATTCTGTTATTCCGGGTTAAAAATAAAATGTTCTACATGTTTTGATGAAAACTGACCTGGGAATATTTGAGATGGTTTCTCCTCTTTAACTTCCAATTCAGCATATTTGTTAATTGGTCTGTGTCATGTTGTCGTTGCACGGTGTAACTGACTACAGAAAAATAGCCTGCCTTAGTGCTTTGCCGTGTTATATTTCATTTACAAGACCACCACACTTGTTATTATGGGCGGGTCTCGATATTTCTATTTATTTTTGGTTTATCGCCTCGAATGTCCGTCCTTTGACTTGATATACTATTTCTGTATGCAGCTACATATGTGTTCATTTTCTTGTGCAATGTTTTGTTATAGTCACTTTTTGTTTTACAATTTTATTTTATTCCTCGTTGAGGAATGGTTTCTTTATTTTTATAATAAATTTTTCTTGTGGTGATTCTTTGCCAGTCTTCTTAATTCAAAAAGACCTGAAATGTCTTGTGTTGTCCAGTGTTTAGATTTATTTGTCATTAAAAACCCCAGTCTAAATTAATTAAACATACTTAAGGTTTCCGTATTGCCGTCGAATAGTAATAAACATATGACTCTTGCTATAACTAGCTGAACATGACTAAAGAATACCCCAAGTGAATTGATCTTCATCGTGTCCACTGTTAACTGGCGTAGGCGGACATGTCTCTCTACATATCCCGATCCTTGGTGTTCAGGATCAACCCTACTGAGGATATTCCTACATGCCGCCGACTAAGGCCATCCAGAATCAATTCTCTATGTCTGCCTGTGCTTCTTTCCCTACTGGAATTTCCAGTTGTCACGATGTTCTCCAACGCCTCTCTTCTCAACACATGACCAAGGTTTGCTGGGTATCTCTTTCTTATACTTGTATATAATATTCTAGTTTCATTAGCCACTTCAAGGCTATTGCTGTTAGTTACTCTGGCAGTCCAAGATATTCGTAACGTTTGTCCCTGGAACTACATTTCCTTCGCGGTTAAGCGCTTCTTAAGTGGTTCATTAATCACGTGAATTACCTGTGAATAAAACTAATCCATCATATTGTCAAGATAGCAAGACTATTTGTGAAAACAGCTATCTCAGAACTATCTATCTCGCCTGTGTTCATATGTCTATTACTGCAACACTAACTGTGAATACGACTTTCTCATAACTATATGTATCCAATGTTTATCAATCTATTGCTGCAACACTAACTGTGAATACTACTATCTCAGAACTATACATTTCGCCTGCGTTCATATGTCTATTACTGCAACTTTTGCATTCGATGTCTATGAGGGCTTCCAGGATAAAAAGGAGACAGTGGCGGTAGCTCTTGACCTGGAGGATGCGTATAACAGGGTTAGGTATGATCGGTTAATACACACACTGTTGGACATGGAGGTCTGCCCTTGCCTTGTTAGATGGGTTGCGGCAGTCCTTTATGAGCGTAAGGTTGCAATGCGCATGGGTTCCTGGACTTCTGACCCCTGTACTATTACACCTGGGTTGCCGCAGGGGTCCCCAGTGCTCTTTAATGTCTACACCAGCAAAATCGCAGCTATTGAGACACCAGGTGTGGGAAGAATCTTGACATTTGCAGATGATGTGCTGGTGCACAGACAGGGTAGAGACAGGGCCAGTTAGGCGAAAGACGTACAGGTGGCGGTAGACAAGGTGACGGAGTGGTGCAGGGACGCAGGGGCCATTTTATACCCAGACAAGGCATTGGTTGTGTGGTACTCCCTGGATAACCGGATCGTCAAGGCAGACGTCCCATGTATTATGTTGAATGGATGTCCTCTTAGTCGAGAGAGTAAATTGAAGTACTTGGGTATCCCCTCTGACAGGTGTTTGTCTTTTAAGGATCATGTAGAGGCTTTGGTGGTGAAGGCTGGTAGGGGACTTAATGCATTGAGGGCTATGGCAGCAACCGGGGTTGATCAGAGGATGTTGTACAGGCTCTTTCAGCAGTTAATAACTTCTGTCATTGAGTATGGTTTGGGGCTTCTGACAGTATCAAAGAGCCAACTTGAAAGGTTGGAGTGCATACAGAATGCTGCCATGCGGTTAATCCTGGGGTGCACAAAGGACACACCAATTATTTGTATGAGGCATATCCTGGCGCTACCAACAATGACGGATAGGCCTTCAGGCCAAATGATACCTGAGAGTTGCCGCAGACAGGGATCATCCGCTGCATGCAGCAATTGATATGGTTACGGGTCATAGACTAAGACGAGGCAGGTCCTGGATGGCACAGGCAGAACTTTCTATAAGTCAGGCGTGTGATCTAGAGACCATCAATAGTGACAGAGAGTGGGTGGAAGTTCCGGAAGACATGACGAACTGGCACAATGTAATAATAACACTGGGTCGTGAGTGCAGAGAATGGGCAGCGGGCCGCACTGAGTTCGAAATGCAACAGCTGATCCAGAGCAACACAAGTCAAGGTGACATAGTCATCTACACCGATAGGTCAGTGGTGAGAGATAGACGTAGTGGCTGGGGCTTTATTGCAAAGGCTAATGGGCGAGACTTGAAAAAGGGGAGTCTGGCATGTGAGACTACGACCTCCAGCATGAGAATGGAGGTGGGGGAAGTAACTGCGGCATTCCGGTGGCTAGAGGAGACTACTGCAACACACGTTGTATTCATTACGGATTCAAAGAGAATGCTTAGCAAGGTGGAGAAAGGAATGTTTCCTGTGGAATGGCTCTCGTCGCTTCAGACGATATTTGGCCATGGCCATGCGGGTGTACGAGGGTATGAACAGGCTGATAGGCTAGCAGAGAGGGCACCTCTTGGTGGTATTTTGCCTATGTACAAGGGGGAGGTGGTTGTGCGCTTGTGGGACCAGGTGGAGAAGGCGGAGGAACAGATTGAGAACCCATATGTGGAAAGAATGACTTTGCGGGGGATCAGCAGGGGTTGTGGAAGAATATCAAACCTGAGAGGGAAGACCAGGAGAACATTTAACCAGATAGCTGTGGGAACGATTAATAGTATGACTCTTCGCTGGCTGTTGAACGAGGGGACGGAGCAAGTATGGGAATGTCCTGAGTGCAGTGATGTCGGTTCTTAACTCAACTCAACTCAACAACTCAACAACTAACTGTGAATACGACTATCTCATAACTATATGTATCCAATGTTTATCAATCTATTGCTGCAACACTAATTATTACTACTATCTCAGAAATATATATTTTGCCTGTGCTTATCAATCTATTAATAACAAAATTCCGAACCTCCACATGAAAGAAGCCGTACGTAAACACCCGGTGTGAAAGCTAGAAGCTGTGTATATACTCAGCGTTATTCGGCAGTACAACAAACGTTTCTGCTCAGTTTGAAAACCCCGCAACAACTACCCCTGCACGAGCACAGCTTTCGCCTTTGTGAATCCACCTGTCATCTCGCAATAGATCTACAAAATTAAAACGTCAGAAAAAACCAACGACAGCAGTTTAAAGTAACAGAGTCACTCTTGTGTCGGTTCTTGACTCAGACATCTAAATCCAGTACCTTGGTATCAATGCCACTAAGAAGTCGACGCTCGTATAAGAATGCTCGTTCTTAAACTTCCGGTGCTTTGATGGCGGATTATGGGGGTTCAATCCTTATACAGCCTTTAATTTGTACTTAAATGATGACTCCTCGTTCAGAAAGCAATGGCAAAGTACTGAACGTAAAATTGTCTTGAAAATCAACGTGGGGTTGATCGCAACGTCCTGAAAAGGACACGCAATATTGTGTATGCCGCTTACAACAGGTAGCTCCTTGGCTTATGTACAATCAACACATCTCCATCACCACTGCTTCACCCATCATCGCCATTTCCACAACTGTGACAACAACAATAACACAAATTCCAACCACATATTACACTGCTATACCTTACACCGAAGCAATTCGTGGGGGTTATTTTGAGTTCACTGCCAATTTGCTGAGTCTAGGGGGTGAGGCTGGGATCTTTTTTTCAGTCTGATTACCCCGTTTTCACACTGATCAGTATTCTTGTACTCTTTTTTCCTCCTCACTTGCTGAACTCCAGGAGCTACAACATGGTAGGACACGTCTCTTCTCAACAAACAACCTAACCACAATCATTGTTTCAATTGTTCATTAATCTCTAGTGTTCCTTTCACAATCTTAACCACTTCGCACAATAAGAATACATCATTTACTAACATAATAACTCTAACGGCATGTCGAAAGCGGAGGACATTGATGCCAGTAAATCCATATCGTTGTCTAGAATGAGAAACTTTGGAGCAAAAATTGGCACGACCAGACACGAGGGACATACTTGGAGAATAAGGGGTCTCGTCAACCAACATAGAACTGACACTATTAGCCGGCGGACGCTGATGTGTATGTTGGGGAGAGGCTCTGAGCACTGATGGGTATTTCCAGAGTGCAAGGATTATATGCCAACAGATAAGCTACTAACTAAACACGGCAAACTACAACAGTAAACAACACTGAAATAACAAAACAGTTTAGACAGGATCCCAATCACATTTAGGGATCGTATGAAGCCTGAAGACGAAGGTTCACCATCTGAACTAACTTCATGTTTCTACTTTCAGTTATGGGCCAGATGTCAAAGTGGATATAAGGTATCAGGCCAATGGTTACAAGTTACAGTTACGTGTGATGGTTACAAAATGTGAGAAGGGGCTCAGTGTACTGAAGAGTATGGCAGCAAGGGACGTGGATCAGAAAAGGCTATTCACACTTTTTCAATGTTTGTTCATTTCAGTGGTAGAGTATGGACTGGGAATGCTCACTATCTCAAAGAGTCAGCTAGTTCCACACAGAATGAAGCCATGAGGGTGATTCTGGGATGCACAAGGGACACCCCCATTAGTGTGTATGCGATACATCCTGGCTTTGCCGACCAATACGGACAGTCGCAATGTGTTGCAGGCAAAGTCATACTTCAAGGTAGCTGGGAACAAGGAACGCCTCCTGCGTGACTCCCTTGATGCAGTCAAGGGCCACAGGCTGCTATGAGGAAGATCATGGACGGTTCAGACAGAAGATACCACTAGAGAAGTGTGCACACTTCAGAAGATTAGCAGAAGGACATAGTGGGTCAGAGTGCCAAATAGAAATTCATACTTGTGTGGAGTCATAATCACATTGGGCCGTGAGTGTAGGTAGTGGCCAGCAGGTGCTATGGAGGTTGAACTTCAATTCATTCATAACTACTCTCGTCCTGGCGATGTGATTATATATGCCAATATCTTCGTCTTAAGAGGCAACAAAAGTGCCTGTGGATTCATAGTAAAAGAAAGTGACCAATGTTTAGTAAAGGAGAGCTTGGCATATGCCACCACAGGATCTAATCTGCGATTGAAGATGGAGGCAGTTACTGCAGCTTTCCGCTGGTTGGAGAACACGATGTATTCGCATGTTGTGATTGTAACTGATTCATAAAGCATGCTGACAAAGGTAACACTGGCATGCTTCGTGCAAAATGGCATGTATCGATTCAGAGGTCGAGGGTTGTGAGCATTCGCTGGATCTATTCTCCACGACACTCTAGTGTGTTTGGAAATGAACAAACAGATAGACTGGCTGGTGCCGCATTATTGAGGGGTGATTTGATGCATGATAAGGCAAATATGGTTAAGGCCCTCTGGGAGAATGTGATTAACACAGGCGAGCAGATGGACAATCATTGTCTAGAGATAATGCAGCAGCAAGGGGTGGTCATTATTTGTAATAGAGCTCTTTGCTGGCTGTTGAAGATTAGGACTGGGTACTTATTGGAATGCCACGAGTGCAATGCTGTCGGGTTTTGACTCAACTCACCTCAAATCAATTCAACTCAATTCAATCTGATCCCCATGAAATATCAGGCTTGGCCTGATACCTTATATCCACTTTGACATCTGGCCCATAACTGAAAGTAGAAACATGAAGTTAGTTCAGCTGGTGAACCTTCGTCTTCAGGCTTCACCTGTTACTTGGTAATCCTGTCTGCTCGGGTGTAGTGAAAATCATGCATGAACTAACTGGGTTAATGAACAGGTGATCTACCTTTCTTCCTATATCATTATCAGTTGATCTGTTTACCATGTTTTTAATGAAAATAAAACTACTAATGAAAGTGGGGGGGGGGGGGGGGGGGAGAAACTAATAGAATGAGCGACAATCAAAGATACGATAAATGAAGCTCCTGGTTTTAACATAACAGACGACTTTACACAAGGAAAAACACTGATAAGAAAATACTTAACCAAATTGACTACATACTTATTAATAACAGATTTAGAAATGTATTAATTACTGTTAAGACAATGCCTGAGGCTGACTGTAATAATGATCTTATACGACAACATGAACAAATGAAAGTAAGATTGTGGAGAAAACAAAAAGTGGCTAAGAACAATAGACTTAATAAAGTTGTTCTGAAAGCAGATAATGAAATTCAAGAACAATACAGAGTGACTGAAAAATAGGTGCAATGCAATAGCTAAAATACAGAGCGCACATGAACAATGGGACATGTTAAGGGACTTCATGTATCAAACAAGTATATTAATATTACCGGAGAGAAGCCAAAAGCCTAAGAAAAAAAATGGATGACGGAGGAAATATAAAAGTTGATGAACAAAAGAAAACAGAGTAAAAATTACGAACAAGAGTATGATAAGATGTTTTTAAAAAAAAATGAGAGATTCGAGTGTAAAGGCAAAAGAAAGTTGATTAACCGGGCAGTGCAAGAAAACTTAATTAAATTATATTAGAGATATAAAAAATCTGCACAGACAAATCAGTGAGCTAACAGGAAGAAAATTAAGACTAAATACAGGTTGTCTGAAATCAAAAACAGGAAAGATATTATTGTAGGAAGGTGCTATAATGAAGAGGTTGAATGAGTATGTAAGAGAATTAATTATAAGGGGCGTTCAATTGAAATCCGTTCACGCCGCACCGCACGTTATTGCGTACATTGAACATAATCATGTTATATAGTCATGTGATAAGTACTGGCCAATGGATGAAAAAGCACGTGCTTATCGTCCCATGATGCATAGGTTCTGTTTCAGACCGTTGAGAAAATGGACGGGTTGATCCAAAATACGTCTAAAGAAGCTCAAAGAGCGGTGATTCAGTTTCTTTCGTTTGAAGGATGTCGACCAGTGGACATTCATCGAAGAATGCAGGCAGCGTACGGTAACAAATATGAGTCGAAGACAACAGTGACAGACTGGGCACGAATGTTTCGGAAAGGATGTCAGTTCTAGACAGATCTTCTACGGCAGGGTTAAGCGCATATTGCTGCAACAGAAGAAAAAAAAATCGCCAACATTGATGCAGCAGTACAGATGAAACGTTGTCGAAGCATACGTTCGCTAGCGAAATAATTTGATGTGCGAATTGGGACAGTTCAACAGGTCGTCATAAGAAACTGCAATATCGGAAGGTGTGTTCACAATGGATACCACGGATTTTGAACGACCACTGAAAAGAGGAAGGCATGGGATTGTGTATTAACCACTTGCTGCGTTACAGAGTGGAGGCTGATGCATTTTTCTTCTGCATAATGGCAGACGATGAATCATGGTGCCACCACTTTGAGCCGAGTAGCAAGAGAGAGAGAGAGAGAGAGAGAGAGAGAGAGAGAGAGAGAGAGAGAGAGAGAGAGAGAGAGAGAGAGAGAGAGGGGAGACAGAGACAGAGACAGAGAGAGCATGCAATGGAAGATTGCTGTATCACCAAAAAAGTCAAAAAATTCAAGTTACAGGTTTCCGCTGGTAAGGATATGCTGAGCGAATTTTTTTTTTTACCATGAAGGGCTATTATTGTTGGCCGACTTTAAAGAACCTGGTGTCAACATAAACTCTATCAACTACTTGCAAACACTAGACAAGCTGCAAAAAAAAGACATAAAGAATAAACGACCCGTCATGCTTTTTCGCGGATGCACGATAATGATCGTCCGCATGTCACAAAGATTGTACAGGAAGCATTAGCAAGGAAGAAGTGGGAAATTCTGCAATATCCAGGCAATAGTCCGGATTTGTCACCATGTGATTTTCAATTGTTCGGACCTCTAAAAAAGCCCTCAATGGGCAACGATTTCACATAAACGCAGACGTAATGAACGCGATAAACATTTGGTTGAGTGAGCATCCACAAATATTTTATGTGGCATTCGCCGCCTACCTAAGCAATGGGATGCTTGCCTGAATGCCTACGGCGACTTCTTCTGACCAACCCATGGTGCATAATTCATTCAAAATGAATGCTTTGTTTAATTCTGCCACACGTGTTAATGTTTCTTTCATGCTTTTGTAATAAAGCCATTGGAACGGGTTTCAAATGAACGCCCCTAATATATGACGGAGAAAGGAAAAACTAAACAGAAAAAAGTAACTTAGAATGTCCACCTATTTAAAAAAAAGAAGTCGTTGACGCTGTCTGTCACAAGGTTATTGACAGAAAGAATTGGCTGTGGTTGTGTCTATTGTATGTCAGTGTTAATATTTTGCTCCACAACTAAGAGTCAATATAGATCACCGGAATGCGCACAATAAAACTTTATTACGGATGAATACATATACTGCACATGCACATTTCCAGAACCTTTCAGGGTATAATTCGACACTGTATTCTCTTACGAATGAACTATTGCCGTCTATTGGCCTTGCACAATACCCTGTTACGGACTCTTCTCCGTCCCAGAATCTCACTCACTCCTTTGAGTATCTTTTCTCTGGACCCAGTTCCCCTCACTGGTCCTGAGCTTAATTCTCCTGGCGAGGTTTTCAGAACTCCACTGTCTGGCTAAGTCTCCAATACTTACCCTAGACCCAGCTGTCCCTGAATGCCTTGCTAAGTCTCCAATACTTAGCCCCAGACCCAAATGTCCCTGAATGCCTGGCTAAGTCTCCAATACTTAGCTCCAGACCCAACTGTCCCCAATTTGCCCATACTTATCTCTTTATTCACTCTTGCCGGGACCTCCCAAGAGACACCATTTAACCCCTGCACCCACTCACCACTTCCCCTGCAAATACCATTCTGGGTTTCCCTTTATTCAATCCTCTCTCTGGCACATTCTTCTCTGCCCTCTGGTGACTCAGACTGACATATCCGTGATATAACTCTCCAATGTGTTTGGAGCCAGCCATAGTCTTGGGATTTCTCCTCACCCTCTCTGACCCTAAATCCGCATTCCTCCTATCTGAGCCGTGTAACCTCGTATGTTCTGTTAGATTCTTAGCCCTTACCCCTCTCTGCCTTGGCGTAAAAACACGCACGTTACACTGTCAAACATGTAAAGATAGGAAAAACAGCTGGGCCAGATGGAATCACAATAGAAGTATTAGAAGTACTGACAAACTTTCGAGTAGATATATTAAACAACATGTTGAATGATATTTACAGCAGTGATATGCTGAAATCTGTATTTATAGCTATACCAAAAAGACCAGAAGCAATTGAATGTGAGATCTTTCGTACAATTAACCCCATAAACCATGTCACTAAGCCTGTATTCAGAATTATAATGAGAAGAACAAAAAATAAAATAAAAATAGAAATTGGTGAAGAACAGTATGGATTTGTGGAAGGAAAGAGTACAAACAAAGCAATATACACATTACTAACACTAATAGAAAGTCAAAACAATGTTTTCCCGTAGTGAATTTGAATAACGAAGACACAAACAATAGATTGCACGATTTATTGCCTGGCATATTTCTCTGCATCTCTTCAGGCACATACTGCAGAATTCACACAACATAAAGAATAAAATAACTAGATAAATCCTTCAAGCTGAAATATACACACGTTCGCACAGTAATGTCAATTGTCTACCACTGTAATTTTAAACTGACTAACATGTATTTCTGTTTGTCCGAAACTGGCCTATGTAGATTAATCATTATGGCTATTGCAATAGCCTAAAAAACTAATAGAAAGATCAATTGAGATACAGAAAGACAATTTTTTGTGCTTCTTAGATTATACCGAGGCATTTGATAAAGTAAAACACGATGAAATGATTAAACTCTTAGAAGATATCAACATTGATTGAAAAAATCTCAGAATAATAAAAATAAATATTTACTGGACACAAGTAGCAGCAATTACAATAGGGGAAAAAAAAACCGACAATTATGAACAAATAAAGCTAGGAGTACGACAGGGATGTGTTTTGTCACTTGATCTCTTCTCCCTATATAGCGAAGTAATAATGAGAGAGATGAAAGAGAAGCCGGGAATACTAATCGGAGGTTAATATATCAACTATATATGCTATGCCGATTACACAGTATTGGTGTCGGATAATGCAAATGATCTACAACAATTTTTTGACATTGTAGTAACAGAGAGTGCAAAGAAAGGACTCTACTTGAATATCAAGAAAACAGCAACAATGATGATATCAAAGAAAAAGGTGACACCAAGATGTGATATGGAAATAGAAGGGACAATTCTTAATCAAGTGGATCATTTTAAATACCTAGGTGCATTTATATCATCAGATGGAAAGTGAACAACAGAGATTAAGAACAGAATAGGGCAAGCAAATGTGGCATTTAAAACAAAAATGAAAAGCATCTTATACAATATGTTGCTATAACTGAATGTAAGAAAGAGAGTGCTGAAGTGGTATATATAACCTGTTTTGTCATATGGCAACGAATCTTGGAATGTAAATGAACAAACTAAGACGAGCTTGGAAGCAACAGAGATATGGTTCCTGAGACCATTGTTCCGAATTCCTTGGACTGCCAGAGTAACTAATGGCTTTTGTCTGAAAGAGGCTAATGACACTAGAACATTATATACAACAATTAGAAAGAGACAAACAGCTTTCTTTGGTCATGTGATCAGAAAAGAGACATTAGAGAATATCTTAACGACTGGAAAAATCAAAGGGAAGAGAGACAGAGGCCGAACAAGAGAAACGATGCTGGATGGATTGAGACACTGGCATGGAGCAATATTAGCAGCAGAGTTGATTCAGAACACCAAAGACCGAGATATGTGGATAGACATGAACGTCTACGCCAGCTGGCAGGGAACTTGGGTGATGATGATCAGCGCCAGTGATAGTAGTTGGTGGTATTGTATTCTAGCGAGATGGTCGAACAATTTGATCATCTGTCTTTCTATATACGTGGCACGAAATGTTGATCGCACTGTCTGTCTGATAACATCACTTCTTACTTGGCCTTGGATAGTTAAATTGGAAGCTCTTCTCAAGCATCACATCTCACAGATGTTGATTTTGCGCGTGGTGTGAGTTGGATAATGTCCAAGTTTGAAATTAGTAGCATAGGGTTGGTGTGAATATGTTATTTATGATCTGTCGTTCTTCTGACATGGGTATATTTGGAGGTTTCAGTATAAGTGATAATTGCTACATAAGCGCACTTGCTTTTTCACATCTGTTTTCGATTTTTCTGTCTATTCTGTTATCTTTTTTTAAATCACACTTCTTAGATATTTAACTTCTATAACTTGTTTCAGAGGTATACTATTTATCATTATTTTTAATGAACCAGGAAAAATGCTAACCTGCATGACTATAGTATTTGTTGTGTTAATATTCATATTGTATATGCTGCATGTAAATTCTGTGTTATGGCTTGTAAAGAGGGTTCTAAACATCAACTGTTATATATTACACAGAGACGGTTGAGTCATATTTTATATCTATTGCTATCACTACCACAATTACATTATCTTTAAAATTAATCGCCATATGCTTCTGCTTCTTCTACTTCTTCTTCGGTCGCACTCAGATATAATTTCAGGTTCAAACCATTACCGTGCGATTGTAGGTGAAGTGACATTGATCGATGCCGTCTTGGTTTACATACATTTCCATAGATTGGGCTAGGCTGTATAAGAAGTTAGTTACATATCCTTTACTGTACGTGGCAGTCAACCCCATGTTTTTTTTTTTGCTGTTTATGATTTCCTGGCAAGTTTACGATTAGTAGTTTGCCAATGCTTTCTAAACGACCGGGCCTCATACGGGAACCAACACAAGGTGAGCTGCTTCCAAATCTGTCTTTCTAACACGGTATGCAAGATTACGAATTGCTCCGGTAACCCCTTCGTCAGAGACTCGGCGTATAAGGTGACTCGCATAATTGTGTTACTGCCACTCACACAGCACCCAACGAACATACCTTGGACCCGTGATACATAATACTTCTGTTATGTCTCATTCGAAATCCAAAAATCGGGCATTGATTGTGTACTGAAAAGGTGTCTTCTATCCACTTATATACAAGGCGTTGTCAACGTCTATTTTTTTAATTAGGTGCTACATATGACAGACCGAAACTTAAGTTATGTTTTATATTAAGTGCTAATTATAGCATAGTTACATTACATGTACAAGTAAACTACTGTTGGTGATAACGATGCAGTTAAATTCTCTCACATATCAGTAACAAGACTCGACAAGCGGGCAGTGCAATTTCTGCATTTCAGAAACCCAATGCGGTGTTATAGGGAAGTAGTTAATTATTTAATTAATTCATTAATTATTACTCGTGCTAAGTTGACAGCTCTGTGTCAGTGCTCTAACTGTACTCTGCTGTCACATCTAATGTGATATTTAGGCTACGCGAGAAGCAGACACGTTATAATAGACATGGCAGCTAACAGCTAGCAAACTTGAGAAAAGCATCACAATATTCCCTGGAGAGAGAAACTTCTCATATCTTTGACAAGCAGTAACAGATAATGCCAGGTGCCAGACACAAGTCACGAAATCTCCAGGTTATGCCGAAACTTCATCTAACAACTTGCGATAAAACTCCAAACCAAACGAAACGCATTAAAACGAAAATGAGATTTCCAGCGACCTGTTTCTTATCACTTATTCAATGTAGATTGATTGTCTATCCAGATTTCAAGATTATATTTCACATGTTCATGAACTTGTAAGGCGGAGTAATTCAGTGCTTTAAAGCCTTAATCCTACTGGGCACATAGTGCAAGATCGATAGTGGTATAGACCAATCGGCTGTCGTTGACCGATATGGTCAGTATTACGCCGACCTGCTTTACTTCCCACAACACTTCGTGGTAACAATATAAGTCTAGGTAGACATGAGAACCCAGGTTAACCTTAAAAATCCACCCTGATACAGATTCGAACCGCATGACCGCCGGGCCGGCATGGTAAAGTAAAGCAAAGGACCTGTTTACATGCCAACATGGTACAGCTGGAATATGGCGCTGGGTCCACATTTTCTAGGTCAAATTGCTCCACATCGGTGAAGATACGGTTAGTATTAGAACTATCACCTCACTTTCTAGAAAATTGTCCTGTATGCATGCAATCCTATTTCATCTTCTTCTGCTCTTTATTCTCCATTGGAACATAGGCCTCTGTCAACTCATGCCAAGCCGTCCTATTATTTGCTCATAATTAGTTGGAATTTGCACGATTTGGCATCCAAAGTTAACTAAGTGATGGAGAAGCGAGACCCAAATCCACCAGTTAGTCGCCGTTTACAGCATGCGTTGTAGGTTACAGTGCTATTGCTCTCTGCTTCTCTCACGGGCCCCGGTAACTGTCATTGCTGTCTGAGACACTTACGATGACAGATGTACACGCTCATACTGGTCTAGACACTTGGTAAAAGGCACTCAGCTGAGGGATATGCTATTGCTCTCTGCTTCTCTCACGGGCCCCGGTAACTGTCATTGCTGTCTGAGACACTTACGATGACAGATGTACACGCTCATACTGGTCTAGATACTTGGTATAAGGCACTCAGCTGAGGGATATGGCTGGGCGTCTTTAAGTCAAATCCCCCGGATGTGAGGGCCTGGCCACTACCCGTCTCCTGCTCTTGGTAATTTGATGCTGAGCCGCCAGCATCTGCAGCCTACCTTGTTTCAGACGTACTAGTTATCCTTTCCTCTGGAGATAACAAGGCAAGGCCGAGAGAGGGATGATGCTGCATGGGCAAGACATGTTCTCTGATTTAATGCCCAGGCATTGTGATTTGGAATTCTATCTCTGTTCCAATTCACATACTTTCGTCTGTAAACACGGCAAGGTGCCACTTCGCTTACGGCAAGGGGAATTAAGGCCGCCTGGCCAGTGTAGTCTCCGTGAACTCTCTCTCTCTCAACCTCTCTCTCTCTCTCTCTCTCTCTCTCTCTCTCTCTCTCTCTCTCTCTCTCTCTCTCTCTTTCTCTGTGTGTGTGTGTGTGTGTGTGTCCGTTCCCTCCCCCCCCCCCCCACATAGAAGAAAATCCATCAACTTAACTCTTCTGTCGCAGATTAATGTTGCCGAACCTGCTTCTTTCCTTGTTAATTGTTGCTTAATCTCCTTCTGTTACCTAACCTCCTTTCTCTGGTGGTTGTGCTGAAGCTCCCTCTTTTGTTAGTAGTCATTTTCCTAACATTCTTCTGTCTTTGATAGCTGTTATCCAACCTCCTTCTGTCTTTCATTGTTGATGCCGACCCTTCGTCTGTCCTTGTGGGTATAACGACCTAATAAACACATCATAAACTGCGCTCATAGCGTTAGCAAAGAAAACCCCTCTCGCTTAGTGTATTCTACGAACAATAAACGATTGATCAAATAAGAGTTAAGCCTTAGCAATTAGGCGCTTCCAGCCAGTTTTGTGTGCAAACACAAATTTCTGTAAAAGGTAACAAATGTTCCACGTTCAAACAAAACCTGTGATTGTGTTTAAAGTATTCCAGCTAATGTATTGTTCATTTATTCACTTCATATGATGCCTAACTCAGCAGCATGTAGCTGAAGAGATGCAGCGAAATATGCCCTACAATAAATTCTGCGACATATTGTTTGCGACCTCTGTGTTTAGAATCAACTGTTATACCAGAAAGTCATTCTATAATCTCCTGTTTCAGACAATGGCTGCCAAAGCTTCTATTGTCCCCGACAATTGTTGCCGAGTATCCTTTATTCCTGGATAGTTATTATCGAAGCTCCTATTGTCCCAGACAGCAGTTGCTGATGCTCCTTCTGTTAATGGTAGTTGTCAAATCTGCGTTTGTCCCAGACAGTTGTCGAATGTCCTGCTTCAGACAGTAGTTGCCGAATCGCCTTCTACCTTCTGCCTCAGATAGTTTTTGCCGAACAGCCTTCTGTTCCAGGTAATTATTGCTGAAACACAGCTTGTCCCAGATAGTTGTCGCCGTTTCTTGTTCTGCCTTCTGTCCCAGGTAATTATTGTCGAATAGTTGTCTGTCCCAGATAATTATTGTCGAATCGTTGTCTGTCCCAGGTAATTATTGCCGAATCGTCTCTTGTTCCAGGTAATTACTGCCGAATAGCCTTATGTCCCAGATACTATAGTTGTCGCGGAATCTCCTTCTGCTTTCTGCCCCAGATAGTTGTTGACAAATCTCCTCCTGTAATGGCAGTTGTTGAGAAATCTCCTTCTTCCCCAGACTGTTGATGCTCAATCTCCCTTTCCCCCAAACAATAGTTGTCTATTCTTCTTTTGTCCAAGAACTTTATTTAGAACCTTCTGATTCAAACGTCAGTTAGGAAGCAGAAAAAGCTAAACCAACATGTGATGTGTGAGGTTGCCCAAAAATGCATGGAACACAACGGATAGCACGAGAGGGAGGGAAAAACCACATGCATGTATTTCTCTGTGTTATCCACAAACGCACAATACACACCTGAGTAAGGTTAAGTCAAGAACCAACATCACCGCAATTGGGACATTTCCATACGTGTTCCACCCTCATCTTCAGTAGCCAGCGAAGAGTCCCAATACCAAAGGTATGAGTTGCAGTCTAATTATGTCTGTCCGATTGTGTCCTCAAAGTATTGATTGTCATCCAGATCCTCTGGCAACTCTCTGTCTCTCCACTCTCTCTAGGCTATGTTGATCTATCTGCCCATCCACGCTATGCACATTATCCTAAAGGGCACACTACATACCCCCAGCTTGGTATTAAATCTATTACAAACTGAAAACTCACGAACCATTTTGAAAATCACTAGACAAATATAATCCTCAGACTTGTATATTATGTTTATAAAGGCGAGAGAATTGATTTCATTGCACCAGGTTTCATCCCAGAAAGTCGTTTTTTTTTTTTCAAAAGCGGATTCCAAAAGCGTAGCACACACACTTAGAAATAGTAGTCTCTGCCCCTTTGCTAACAATGGTTTCTGATTTATTTTGCTGAGTTCAATATATACTTACACCGCTAATTATACAGACATAAAGACGCCTACAGGCAGACACATTTATCTCCCTACTGCTGTTTTTTATGTTTTTATTTTTTTGTTATTTTAAAGTTGATGTCTCAAAGTTTAAATCATTTGTACTTGTTTTTTCAACAAAAACGCTCACATTAATGCTAACACAACCAAAAACACATACACACAAAAGTTACATATCTTTCTTTTGCTTTTTATATATTGTCTGATTTGTTTCTGTGACTGTAGTATATTCTTCCACTACAACAAACATATACACATAGTATTCACACATATGTACACGAAACACATACGCCTGTCTTGTTCGCGATGCTCTTAATTTTTCTTATGCGCGTCTTATACAGTGGAGAGATAATATATATACAGACCTACAAGCACTTGGTATCAACGACTGGCAAGAGAAGGTCCACCAGAGAGACGAATGGAGACGGATTGTATCTGCAGCAAAGAACCTCCATGGCTCGGAACGCTGAAGAAGAAGAAGAAGAAGTGCTTTTCCCCCAAGTCATTTATTCACATCCATTGCTAAACACATACACACATAGGCTTATACGCAATACACCACCCTCACACACACACACACTCACACACACATACACACACACATGCGAACACATACACACATACACACACGTGATTTGACTCCACCACGTAGAGCATTGAGTTGGAATCTGCTGAAAAATAAGGGTTTAAGGCTTTAAGGTGTTACGGTTTACAGGCGAGAGGATCGATTTCATTGCACCGGGTGTTATCCCATATGGCTCATTCGCCTTCCACAGGGCGCCTGTCAAAAGCGTCGTACAGAGCACGAACTCCGTAGCTTCTTCCCCCCCCCCCCCCCCCTTCCTCTTTTCCAGGTTTCTCGAAACAAATTGTAATCTTGAATGACTTATACACCGTGCTCTCAGCCAGTCCCCATGTTTTGTGCGCAGTCATGACCTGGTAGCATCGTATGATTTCTCTCTGCAGATGTGAAGTTTCAGTACCTGTCTTGCACACCCTGCTGGTTGCTGAACTTGAAGAGGGACATGATAGATCTACAGCACAGTCCCCCCTGGATATGATATTTTTATAGCGGATAGGAAGACATATTTTTACACAAATCTTAATCCAATGGACGCAAACTTTAAGGAGAATTACAAGCCAACCAACCAACCAACCACAAATCAACCAACAAACCAATAAATCAGCCAACCAACCAACCAATCAACCAGCCAACTAACCAACTGACTAACCGACCAACAGACCGATCAACCGACCCAACAACTAACCAACAAATCGACCGATTAACCGAATCGACATACCAACCGACCGACCATCCAACCAACCGACCAATTGATCGACTGATCGATCGACCAACCGACCAACCAACCAACCAAGTGACTAACTAACCGACCGAACCAAACAAGCGACCTACCTACCGACCAACCAACTAATCAACTACCCAACCGACCAACCAAGCACCCCACCGACGGACTGATCAACAAGCTAATCAACTAACCAACCGACCAACTAAACATCCGACCGAGCGACTGACCAACCAAACAACCGACCGACCGCCCAACCAACCAACAAACATTATAAATATCTGGCATTTTACTTTTTACTCTTTAAATGTTTCCTCTGGTAAAATATCACACACGCACACGCGCGCGCGCACACACACACACACACACACACACGCACACACACACACACACACACACACACACACACGTGTGTACATCTTTGATTTACGAATTGATAACACTTCATTTTCAATTCACCAAAAATGTATCTTGTATGTTTTGTTTTCTCTGGTTTGTAATGTGCGCACGTCGATTGGCATGTGTAGCTCTGACTTGATTTTCTTGGCTTATGTATCGCATTGCGTAAGCAGTGAATTCTGTGTCAGTATACCTATCTCTGAATCTTTATATTTATACCTTCTTATCATTACTGTAAAGCTCAATGCATTCTTGAGCTATCAAAGATAAAGAGAGCTATTGTTGACAGGAACATTCCACTTCCTACATATTCCTTCGTTATGATATATCTACATTGCAGGCATACTGTCCAGTCTTACAGAATATTAGGTTTGTTAGGAATTTGTTGGCAAAGAGCCGCCTTCATTCCCCACAAAGAAGCCTCTATATATGGAATCTGCGCTTGAAAGGAAGAGAAGCCAGCAAAGTGTTGATTGCATCAAGAAGAATAGATAAGCTTGTGGTGCTGCAGAGAAGACTATACCTAAGTTACATATCCTTTACAGGACATTGCAGTCAACTCCAGCATTTTTGGGCTGTTTGTGATTCCTGGGCAAGTTTACGTTCAGTAGTTTGCCATTGCTTTCTGAATTACCAGCTATCATACCATTCTTTAATACCCAACACAAGGCGGTCTGCTGCACAATCACCCGCAGCTGTGTTTCGAACGCGGTATGCGGGATTACGAATTGTGTCTCTAACCGATTCGTCTCAGAACCGCTATATATTATACCTAAGTGGTATGCTGTGTTATACGTAAGTGTTATACTATGTTACACCTAATTGGTATGCTATGTTATACCTAAGTGGTATGCTATGTTGCACCTAAGTGGTATGCTATGTTATACCTAAGTGGTATGCTTTGTTATACCTAAATGGTATCCTATTTTATACCTTGGTGGTATTCTATGTTGTCTATGGAGCGGTCTCGGCTGGCAAAGATTAGTTTAATCTTCGTGCCAGGGCATGCGGGTGTACAAGGAAATGAGCAGTCTGACAGTCTTGCAGGTAGGGCAACTGTGGAAGGCAGACGAGCCATGGACAACGCAGACATTCTGAATACTCTACGAGAAGTAAGTCGTTTACGAGAACCAAGCGATGACTGTGAATCTAGTACAACCATGGTCAGACTGCGAGAACAGCAAGTTAAAAGAAGTGTGGCCAAACAAGAACACTACGCAGGAAGCCAAAGAAGAGTAATAAACCAGCAAAGAACCGGGATCGTGAGCCGCTACACTCTGCGGGATTTGCTAAGGAGAGGATCCAAGCACTTATGGACTGAATGGTTCGATGTGCAATGAGAATTATCTGTCGACTAACTAAATAACTAACTAACATTATATGTTGTACCTGAGTGGTATGCTATGTTGCACCTAAGTGGTATGCTATGTTTTACCTAAGTGGTATGCTATGTTATTCCCAAGTGGTATACTAAGTTATCCCTAAGACATAATTCCAATATCATGAAAAGGCCGACGATCTGATCAAGTTGGCTCGTTGATTCTGAAGACTGATTTAATAGACAGTCCCGACAGAAAAGAAGACTTGGACACTTTTAGTGTGATAGATGACTACTAGTTGCTGTTACGCTCGCTCGCTTCGAGCTCGTGCGTAGTCCATACAGGCCTGATGTTTGCGCATGAGCTAGCTTTCCCTATTACCAGTGCCTACCGCCTTCAGACCATCAGACTTCGACTTTTAATGTACTTATAATTTACGTCCCCAAGTCTAGGACGAGAAGTCACATTTTTAAGTCCAACTGACAAGTGTAGGGAGAGAACCCACAATCCCCTACATGAGTGGACGGAAAGTTTAAGAGCGAGCGCTGTTAACCTTTCGACCAGGTAACTTCCATGTAGATAATGCTTGCCCTGCGCACAAATGGACTGAATGTAGGGTAGTCTAGGGAAGTTGATACACAATACACACTGACTGATCATGGACTAGGGATCACGTAGATACGACTAGTCCTGAGCAAAGATGGACTGAATGTAGGGTAGTCTACGGAAGTTGATGCACACAAGCTGATTATGGACTGTGGGCATGTAGATAAGGCTAGCCCTGTGCACAGATGGACTGAATGTAAGGTAATCTAGGGAAGTTGATACACACTACACACAGACTGATCATGTACTAGGTGGGCATGTAGATAAGGCTAGCCCTGCTCATAGATGGACTGAATGCAGGGTAGTCTAGGGAAGTTGATACACACTACACACTGACTGATCATGGACTAGGGATCACGTAGAGAGGGCGCACAGATGGACTGAATGTAGGGTAGTATAGGGAAGTTGATACACACAACTTCCGTTCTCCAATATGGAGGATAGTCGGTTGAGCTGTTAAGGCCTCTGGAGTGTTAAGCTTATGGCTACGGTTTGCCTACGCATTTTCCTCATGTTGGACTGGTAGTGCATGGTTCCGCCGCCATGCTACTGAGCTGAGTGTGTGGAGCGACACTGTGAGCTGTGACTAACTAATTAATTAATCATGCGCACAATCTGATCATCTGCTAAGGGGCACGTAGATAGGGCTAGCCCTGTGCACAGATGGACTTAATTCAAGGCTGGTTAGTTAGTTAGTTAGTTGCATGTACTTAATAGGACTTTGTAATCAACCTCAGCATTCATTAACAATGTTTGATTTACTAGACAATGTTAGTTCAGTAGGTTTTCATTGCTTTCTAAACTCTCAGCGCCTCATACCGCATAAATAAACTCAAAGTCGGTCTGCTTCCAAATCGCCAGAAACAGATTTAGAAACCTCGACTCGGTATGACGGGGAATTGTGTAGCAGCGCTTCTCACAATTCTATAAGCCACAGCGCCGGTTTAATGTAAGGTAGTCAAATGAAGGAGAAGCGACTGAGAATTGAAGAGGGGCCGCTGAGAAATGAAGAGGAGTGGCTGGCCGAGTGGCTTGAACGCCAGGTTCTTCTTCAGGAGAACCGGTTCGAATCCTTGGTAAGGTGTGGATTTTTTTCTGTCCGGGGCAAAAAGAAAACTCTAACCTCAACAGTTCGTGGCGACAGCACTAGCCAGGCGGCTTGAATAACTTAGGCTCAAGACCTCCCCTGTCCTACACCGCAAGATACTATAGGCAATTGTCGCTTGTTTTCCCGGGAGAGAGTTGGAATCAACAAGCACATCTTCAAACTTATTATCTGTTGGGATTATTGACTGACTTTTGTCTACACCCCTCCCTTCTGTCTTCCCTTCCATATATCTATTTCTTTCACTCTCTCTGTTATTCTCTCAACACATACTCTGACAACAGTTCCTTTCAACAATAAATAACAGATTTATTAAGAAAAACTATGTCTGGTGTATGTATGGACTGTGTATATGGAGTTGGTATTGTATGCTAGTGTGAATACAAGATAGGACGGTTGATCTCGTATGTGCCTTAGTTCTTCTCGTCTTTTCTGTCAGCCAAAACACAGGACTGCACACACAGAAATGGAGTGATCTCACCATGAATGATCTCCTCCTGATTGAGTCGGGAATTAATCCAATTCTTGAAGAAAACAACTGTTCAATGTCTTATCACCAGAAAATAATCCGATTTGGTAAGTCACTGAAGTTCATATATTTCCCGGTTTGGACGGTATTATAATCCACCTCTGAATACACACCGCCACTATCCAACATTGTCTAGGGTTACTATGACTGGTCTACACCATGTCTATGGGTAACAAAGTTTAATGTTTCTGCACAGTGCAATTGCAATTGTTTTAAGTATCCCTGCTTTTCCTTTTAAGGGTTTTAGTTGTATATTTGTTTGAGCATACAGGGTTCTGTATTTGCCATTAAGTTATCATTTCTTCATATTAAAACATGTCTATGTTCTTGTTGTTTCTGAGTAGGTACTTTATTTGCTCAAGTGTAGTAACCTTCATCTCTTCTATGATTTCAATAGGAGATTTGAACCTGTGGAGAAGATAGGTAATCTGGTGATATGCGTCTGCTTCATATAATTTTCTTATGTGATAGTCCTTTTCTAGCCATACTGAAAAGCCTCCGAAAATCATACGGACATACGATTTCTGAGTGCACTAAAGTTTACACGACTAGATAAACGAATGCAATTTCACACATTAATAACACACACCTATATCCCTATGCTACTATTACACTAATATATTAATACCTTATATATGCCTCTATAGAATTAATGTAAATCCCCGAATCGAAATTTATCCGCAGCCAAGCACTCTATCCCATTATAAGGGAGGATATTTCTATTCATTACAGGACACATAATTCTATCTTTCCGTCCAGTTTGGTATAACACACTAAACATAAACTCCATGTTCAGCTTTTTATATTGTGTGTCCCATCCTTCGTTGATTGTTTGATCTACAATCAAATTAGTCGTACCCGTAACATCAAAAGTTCAGTGAAATCACGTATACGTCCGTATACGTCCGGCCGCTCCGCGCTCCGGTCTCTTTCGTCTCTACGATGTTTCCCTGTATTCTCCGACGTTTGTACCTCAAAGTGTCCAACCTCTTTGATCACCATCTCCGCTGTTGCGCTGGTCCTCTGTCCATCGCTCGTTTGCACTTCAAAGCATTCTCCGTTCATTTTCCCGTCGGCCGATACTAGCGGGAGTCACTGCCCTCGGCGCGTACCTGTATCCTATTTTTATATTCGTAGGTCAATGATCGTGAAATTTATTCCTCCTCGCAGAATGAAGTACACAATTGGTAACCCTTCTCCTTCCTTGCATTTTGATATGTAAATTATCAAGGAATCACGAAACTGCAGTTTTTTTCCGTGACAGCAATAAATAACAATCTTTGACAGCCAATTGAAATTCGTGCACAGTAGCCGATCGTGTGACAGGTGACTTGAAGACAAGACTACCACTGCGAACAAATGGACTTAATATAATGTTGTCTAGTGAAGTTGATGTACACATACTAACCCTGTGATAGGAGCCACGTAGGCAAGACTAGCACTACACACTGGTGTACTTAATTCGGGGTGACATTGATGCACACACGCTATCTTGTAATAGAAGACCAGTAGATTTGACTATCCTCGCGCACAGATAGGCTTAATGCAAAGTAGTGTAGTTAAATTGATACACAGACTCCTAGCAAATGCAATTACAAAATACATCTCCCACGCATATATAGCGAATCTTCTTTCCCACTCTCACATACATCACGCTCCAAGTCAGTAATAAGTGGAAGGTGAGATATAAGTAAAGAAAATAAGTATAATTTTAGATAATATAACAGTTAAACAAGTTCGGGAGCCATAAGCAAGATAAGACAGCCATTTATCATGATTGGGAATATTGCCAATGTGCTTATGACAAACACATCTTTATGTTCAAAACAATGTTTTCCCGTGATGAATTTGAATAACGAAGACACAAACAATAGATTGCACGATTTATTGCCTGGCATATTTAGCTGCATCTCGTCAGGTACATACTGCAGAAATCACACAACTTACGTGAATTACGATTTGGCGTACAAAGCTACAGGTTGTTTTACACACCGATCCCCGTCCCAGCAGTAAATCAACCTGTAGCTTTGTACGCCAAATCAAATTGTATTTACCAATTTACATGCAGATGCGAGGCCATCTACATAGGCAGAACTGAGCGACAGTTACATTGCAGGGTTTCCGAACACATTCCGAATTGGGTGGACACGATACTACACACATAAGATGGTAGCCTATGCAGGCCGACACACCGGAACAGTCCGGCTTCATCGGTCGGGAGACATGTGCTCGAGAGCGGTCACGTGGTTGAAAGAGACAGTGCCTTCCGTGTGTTATTCAACACACAAAGTAGTCGATTGTTAAAGTTTGCTGAAGCTATAATAATCAACCTTCGTAAGCCGTCCTTGTGCAAGCAGAAAGATATGTTAGTCAGGTTAAAATTACCGTGGTAGACAATCGACATTACTGTGCGAACATGTGTATATTTCAGTTTGAAGGATTTATCTTATTAATTCACGTAAGTTGTGTGATTTCTGCAGTATGTACATCTCGAGATGCAGCGAAACATCTTTATGTATGTCCTGCGTGTTTTAACAGATACTTTATCAAACAAAAAGTAGGTTTTCGACTAAAGAAAAAGTAGGTTTGGGCCAAAGAAAATTAAAAGGCGGAAAATGGGAGGTAGGGATGTGTCAATGTTGTGAATTAAAAGTTGTTAATATGGTAGCAGACGTGTATTATACTCGTATATCACATTATAGCATGTTACTGAGAGAAACTGTTGTAGTGATATTTGAGATATGTGACTAAGACAACATTTCGCAGTAACAACATTTCGGCATTATAATCATCCGACGACACTTAATCGGCTAAGATTACTTTGATTTGCCGATTGTTCTCCGATTTGATTTTGTTTGGAGCACCAACTTGATCTAGCCTTTAGTTCACTCCCTGGAATGCAATGTCTCACGATGTTCTTAATGATAACCGAGTGAGATGGTCGTTGTCTAGGTTACAATGCTCCTTGTATGTCACTGCGGAGTGTAAGTTGAGCTAGCCTCCTGTCTCACAATACAACTCACCCCCGCAGTACACATCCACCAGTCAGTGAACAAGATTGAGTTGGCGCACATAATCTTTTAATGCAGAAGGAACACGGACACACGTAACATATTTCCATATCCAGAAAACAATATAATCCACAGAATATATATATATATATATCCTCCTCACAACTTAACACGCACACATCACTGCCTTCTCAAGGCCTTCTTAATCTCAAATTTACAAGACAGTTATCCAGCGACTATCCACGGCCGGACCTCACACAATACAACCCACACACTGGGTCTAGGCCTCCACTAACTATCCAACCCCCTCTGGGTTTAGGCCTCCATTCAAAACTGGGAGAACAACAGAACACAGGACGGAGCTCTCTAACTAACTCCGCTCCTCTCCTTAGACCAACGACCAGCTCGGAGTCCAAACATCAACTGTCCTTCAAGTCTCCCGACTTCACACAAAACTACACTGTCTCTCACCCCATCCACCCTGGGGGGCCTGCACCAACCCTCACCAATATTTCTCAGGGCTGGTTGTTTTTCTCGTAGCCCCGTGTAACAGTACAGCGAGGTAATGAAGTCGATGGCATCAGAGACAACACAACTCCAGCAATCTCCCTATGTATAGCATTTATTGGAGTAACTTTAATATTACAGTCTCGTGATAACAATCCACTTTTAATATATTGTAGATAAACAACAGAGGTCCAGCCAATTCAACATGCCAGATGACGACATTTATACGACCTCTCCCTAAGACTGCTGGCTAGTGACTCCTATCTTCGCTACCCCTACGTCACCGCGTGAGCGTCCCTAGTTACATTTACATATTAGCGGGGTGCTCACGCGTGCATTGAAGGCTAGACCCTTTTTCCCTTGCACGCCTATCTAAATCCCCTTAACAAAGACAGACAATCTGTTATACCCGCTACAAGATCACTCACCTCAATATCAATGAACCAGGCATATGTCATTAACCCTTCTCAAATGAAAACATCGTTTTCAAATGTTGGGAGACTAATACTTATCCAATATGTGAACCAGACATATTGCCTGGGTAGCCCTAAGTATGACTCCATCTCACTTTAGGTACCACACTAAATAATATATCGAATAATTATAGTAAACTCCCAAATTCCCCACACATCACTACAACCAACTTTCCATCTTGTGTACCAATGGATGAGCTAATACATTGTATAATAATCAACATATCCTAGAAAAAACATTATATTTGTGTACCCGCAGGTCTATTAATATCTTCAAGAACACACAAACCATGTACCTTTTCTAATAATTGTCCATGAATGCATGTCGAGGCGCTGCCTTGCCTTTGTCTTCCCTCGTCCAATATATTGTATTACAAACCAACCATAATAACCCATGCCAGATAGGATATAGAACTTCCTGTTACTTGTTTATGAGGCCTCATGCCCTTGGTAATTCATTGACAGCAGGTCTGCCATGGTGTTGTCTTCACCCCGCATGGGCATCGGAACAAACGCGTATTCCTGCAACAATATGCTCTAGGGTTGAACCCGTGCATTCTTCATCGCGGCCGTATGGATGAATGTAAGTGGTATGTGGTCAGTTTGTAGAATGAATTGTCTGCCCAACAGATACCTGGAGAGTTTGTGTACCGACCATACAATCGCCAAGGCCTCACGTTCTAATGTTGAGTAATGTTCCTCCGGTTGCGAGAGTTTCCTGCTGACGTACAGTACTGGATGCATGAGGTGGTTCTTTTCTTGCATCAAACATCCTCCGATTCCTGTCGATGATGCGTCTACCCTGAAGGTAAATTGTTGATCCAGATTAGGGAGTATTAAAATGGGATAACTGGAAAATACCTGCTTAATCGTTCTAAGTGCATCATCACACTGCTACGTCCATATAACTTTGTTAGGTGTGTCCTTTCTTGTCAACTCGGACAACACTGACGTGATGGCAGAAAAGTTTTTTTTTATAAACTTATTATAGAAGTTTGCTAACCCGAGTAGGCCCCTAACTTGCTTCTTCGTTTTTGGTATTTGGATATCCAGAATCTTTTTCACATTTGTATCTTCTGGTTTCAGTACCCGCTGCCAATAACATGTCCAAGGAAACTTATTTCCTCATATCCAATTTGTCTACCAATATAACTGTTTGGATGTGCAGTCATGTAATTTTGCCCTAACTGAGACATTGTGTCTATGTCCTTTGGTTTACGTTCTTCAAAGAAAGCCACTCAGTTTGTATTGCATGAAGATAATACCTTGCCTCTTAGCATTAAATCCACTAATCTATTAACATCTTTTCCAACTTCTGCAAGCTCCATCCATTTATTAAATGTGTTCTTCACTGTATTGACAAAATCATAAAAATCCTGATTTGTCTCTGGCACTAATTGTCTGAACTTTGTTCTGTATCCATGCTCAATTAGTTGGAACTTTGTAAGCAAGCGTTGACGCAGAATAGTATAATTGTTTCTTTCTTCCAAAGGTAAATTAAACATGGTATCTAGGGCCTTTCTGTTAGATACTCACCCAGTCTAATAGCATATTCTCCTTCTGGAATGCCTAAAGCTTTCGCAGATGCTTCGAATCTCGCAAGATGAGCTTCAAGACTGTCCCGGTCCGTAAAATATGGCAATTTCAATCGTTGTGACGACTGCGAAGGTCTTCTGCCTTCCTCACTTTGACCCTTAGATGATAGTTCTAATTTTCTGAGAGCAACCGCCTTCTCAATCTCAAACTGATACTTTTTTTTTCCATTTATAGTTTCACTTGTGTCTCTCTCTTTTTCTGTAGACGCTTTGCTTCAGCTAAATTTTCTTCCTGTAGGTGTTTATTTTCCATTTCAATCTGTCTCTGTTCTCTTTCAGCCTGTCTTTGTTCTCTTTCCCATTGATTATATTCTTTCATTTTTGCTTCTGCAAACTCCTGCAAATCTTTGCCCTTCAGGCCTAACCGTTACCCTGCTTCAATATATTCCATTAAAGTAGGCATCTTGTAATTGTGGACACTTAGCGTCCGTCAGTCAACTATAATATAACGACACTACTTCTAGTCTTTGTGTATTTTCCCTATGTACACCACCACTCACTCTGTACGTAAATTCATAGTACTAATAATATCACTCAGTCACTCTACAAGCACTAGGTAGTGAGGGAGGTTATTACCTATACGTCCTCGAATTTATAACAATTATCTGTAGAAAAATTCATGGAAATAATGTTATATATATATATATATACGTATACAAACGAATGAATGATAAACAATAAGTGATGTCTATAAACGCTAGACGCACAATATGAGTACACGGAGACGGTGATCACAAAGAAATAAACCACAGTAACATCCACAAGCTTGTGTGAGACGACCACAGTGCGCGTAAGACACCGAAAACAATCTATATAGCAGATTTAGTCGCAAGAGTTACAATAATAACACACTTATATTCAAAGAAATAAAATATCATTACATAAAATAATATGAAGAAAAGAAGGAATCTCAAATCATTAATATACACAGATCTGACGCAATACACCACGGCTCTATATATTGGTCAGGACCCCAATGCCAATGCAAGAGCACGCTAATTTTTTAGCGTTTTCCTTACAAAAATATCTTAAGCACAAGAACCACATTTTGCCAAGCCTATCCTGATTCAGATAGAAATTGCAAAAAATGCCTATCCACCAACTACATGTAATAACATATACATATATAGATACACAAACGATAAAGACAGTTAGAACGATGAGAGCAAACAAAATGTCCAAATGGCTGGCCGACAATAATGTGCTTATTAACCAGTCGCAAAAGTTCTTAGTTTGTTTTTAATAGTTTTCCACAATATGCTGGAAATGTCTGTTGGTAAATGTTCCAAAATGTCTACGACGCTAGATCCCAACAGCAAAATGTTCTTTTGATATGTTGTTACTTTCCCTGGACGTGGTGACAACACAGTAATAGTCCAAACGTCTTGTCTCAACACAGTCCGTAACGTCTTTGTACCTTGGTTGCGTGGATAGCCCCTTGTTGTATCATATATGCAATGAATTCACGTTTAATGACAAGGTTCAACACAAAAAATGCAGCAAATGTCCAGGGCTTTAACTCTGTACAGTAAGTCCTTTTTGGCAAATGTATGCGACCACGCTTGCATTGACGACACGTAATCGTTCGTTGTAAAAATGTTTGCTCATGACAGGATAATGATAACAGAGGGATTCAACAAAGACGAACACAAAGTCTAGTTTCAGTACCAATACAACTTGGTATCATTTGCGACCGACTTTCACAGTCCCATGAGTCATCTTGTAATGCTCGTGGAAATTTTTATCCATTCACATTCATTGTGTGTCAATTTTCAACACCATTTTCACCGTCAGTGGAAAAATCCTCAGTACTTCTTACTGGTAAACAGCCTTACCTCCCAAGGTCAACCCAGCCTCAGCAAACACTTTCAACACAACCTCCTCTGCCCCAACACGGCTGTGGTAGGGGTACTGTTACTATCCCCGTCTGTCAACCCTCCGGCGAACTCGCAAATATCAAATTCTGTGTATTCTACAAATCCATGTAAATCTTCCCTTCCCGAGAGTTTCCTTTTCTCAGTACTTTACCTGAACTGTCCGCTGGCGCCCCGTCTATTGACCTATAACCACATGTGCCTGTCCTCTCAACACGACAGTTTTGTCTGTGGTGCTGTTTGTGACTAGTGACCAACCCGTCACCTTACACTCTCCCGGTTGATCTGTGGGGTGTCTTCTCCACGCGCTCTGACAGTCTTTTTCGATGGACGTCTACCTGTAGCGGTCTGTTGTGCCCCTGTCCTTAACACACACGCACTCTCTCCTCGCCACACTCTGGACTCAACCCTAGTTTTCCGTGAACAGTCTGCTAGCTTGGGTACTCACTCCCGTCTGTCTGTGTTAATTATCTGGCACGCACACAAAAGAATTCCCATTAATATCTTGAAGCAACACTATCTAAATTGTCACTGGTTTGTTTGTTTATTTGATCGAACGTAGTCACCAGATAATAAATCCTCTCTAAGTGACGAGCCCACAGATATCTCACGATGTTCTTAATGATAACCGAGTGAGATGGTCGTTGTCTAGGTTACAATGCTCCTTGTATGTCACTGCGGAGTGTAAGTTGAGCTAGCCACCTGTCTCACAATACAACTCACCCCCGCAGTACACATCCACCAGTCAGTGAACAAGATTGAGTTGGCGCACATAATCTTTTAATGCAGAAGGAACACGGACACACGTAACATATTTCCATATCCAGAAAACATATAATCCACAGAATATATATATATATATATATATATATATATATATATATATATATATATATATATATATATATATATATATATATATATATATATATATATATATACCCGCCTCACAACTTAACACGCACACATCACTGCCTTCTAAAGGCTTTAGGCCTCCATTCAAAACTGGGAGAACAACACAACACAGGACGGAGCTCTCTAACTAACTCCGCTCCTCTCCTTAGACCACCGACCAGCTCGGAGTTCAAACATCAACTGTCCTTCAAGTCCCCTGACTTCACACAAAACTACACTGTCTCTCATCCCATCCACCCTGGGGATCTGCACCCACCCTCACCAATATTTCTCAGGGCTGGTTGTTTTTCTCGTAGACCCGCTACAAGATCACTCACCTCAATGTCAATGACCCAGGCATATGTCACAATCATTCCCCAGGTCATTGTTTGCTGATAACGATCTTGATAATGCTAAAACAGGGATTAAGGGGGGGGGGGGACACCCGGTCCTAGGGCTGTATGAGGTCCGCAAAATCATTTGGCCCTACCAAGACACCCGCAGACGGGACTCGAAATTCATATAAATACAGGAGCTTTATAAACTTGTTGAGTTGAGTTAAGCTAAGAACCGACATCACTGCACGCAGGACATCCCCATACGCGCTCCGTACCTCGTTCAACAGCCAGCGAAGAGTCATACTACTAATCGTTCTCATGGTTATCTGATTAAAAGTTCTCTTGGTCTTCCCCCTCAATTTTGAGATTGTTCCAGAATCTCTGCCGGTCCCCCGCAATATCATTGTTTCCACATACAGGTTCTCAATATTTACCCCCGCTCTCTTGCCCTTGTCCCACAGCCACCCGACGGACTCTCCCTTGTCCATGTTATAAACAATCATCAACAAATCTAGTAGCAACAAATTCGCTACCAGCTAACATCACCCGCCTCACCACAGAGAAGACTTCCAGCCATTATATTAGAGGTGTAATAATTAAATTTGTGTCCACATATATTATGATTAATTTATAAGTTAATAATTTTGCATGGCCCGCGAAAGTTGCTATAAATACCCAAATGGCCTTTGTCAGAAAATATATATAGTAAGCCATTACCTTCTTTGGACAACAATTACCATCCAAGTAATATCCTATATGTGGCTGACTTAGTCATAGGATTATTACTATTAACCAGGCGATGGACTCTAATATAACTTCTCTTCTGAGGTAGAACGGAGTAGCGGTAATTGTGCAATGGAATTATTGACATAAAAAAGGTTGCTCACCCCTGGGCTATAGCCTGGGATGCTTCTGCCTAAGATGCTGGTGATGCCGCCACTTCTTGCTTACCGCAGTCGGGGTTTTATTGGGAAACAAAGTAGGTCAGCGTGGCCGAATGGATACGAACGCGTGTTCTTAAACGTCAGGTGTGCTGATGCCGAGATAAAGGGTTCAACCGCTACTCTGGACAGTTGGACTAAATGTTGACCTATCGCCCTTGACTTGGGGACGTTATTTACAAGTACCTCTAAAGTCGGAATGGGTTCGCCTGATGGCGAGGGGCATTGTTAAAATGTAAAGCTAATCCACACGCAAAATTCAGTCCAGCACTACTATAAGTAGTTTCTACGGACTACGCTTGAGTTCAAAGCGAGCGAGCGAAAAATAAATTGGGAAGGGAGAAAGACGTCTGTAAGATGTTAGCCTTTAGTCTTCCTTGTTGCTGGTGAACTACCTCTCTGGCTGTTATGAGTCACATTACGTTTAATTCTAACCGAATATATAAAATACGAATATTAAAGTGTGAAGGTCTTGACATATTCCTAGCCACGAAGTATGAAGTACGGGTGACAGTTCTCTTCCTCGTCGCCTTTCCTTCTGAGACAATTCCTAGAAAATTCTTAACCTTATCTAGTACACATTTTATAATTTTGGATCGACTGCAGAGCCGTACTGGTGGAAAAAAAAAGTCCTACCTTTGTTGAGGAATGAACCTGGATTAATGTATGATTGGCAAGAGCACTAACAACTCTGCCACTGCGTAGATGCATCTGTAATTATTACGTGTGTGTTTGTGGAAGTGAGGAGGTAAGTGAGTGAATGCATGAATGAATGAGCGAGTGAGAGTGAAATGTTGTTGCGACCTTTGCAGTTTACTCTTGTCGATGTAATCCTGCTGAAGAAACTTTAACGTACGAAGTGTGTCCACGTGACCTTTATTTTATCGCAGTTATCCAAGACAAATTGGCATTGGCTCCACTATCCGATGTGTAAATGGCGAGGAAACTGCCAAAAATAAATACTACCCCAAAAGCGCTGGATCTTCAACGGGTTCAGTGACCGTAAACTAAGTTCATAAGATCAGTGGATGTATAAAAACACAAATGTAGCGTAAATCGACTATAGTAAAACTCTATATGTGTCATTCTAGCCAGGAACGAGTCGGCTTTGAAAACTTGACCTGACCTCTGACGACCTAGCTTACAGTGTACTAGGAAATGTCCAGGGAAGTAAAGGCTGTCGGCCTGATATTGACCCAACCCTCACTGAGTGCCGATTGGACTATAACAATATGGGATTATCCATCCATCCATTATGTGCCATGCCAGTAAGCGTGGCCGGTCATGTTTTGCCATTCACTCCATCACCAGAGTCGTGGATAAGCTCAATGTTTCTGTCTCGACCATGCCACGTGGCCAAACCATCCAGGTATTTACTTCTTGGTGTTTCGCTTGGTCTCTTCCCTTCTATCTTGCCAGTTGTCACCAAGTTCTCAATTCATGTCTTCTCATAACATGCCCAAAAAATTTTGACTGTCTACGTCTAATGTCTCTAATCAGTTTACGATCTTCATTTGTTTCTTGCTTGCTTGCTTGTGTTCGTTGGCTTGAACTCCAACGCGAAGTCCTGCATGTCGGATGAAGACATCCTGTTGTCCAACATCAGTGTCATGTCATACAGGACCTGAAGTTTGCGTGAGTATCCGTTGTCCCGTGTCTGGCTTATTGGTGTGCAGACTGGTGGTTCCTCGCCGTACAGGCAGACACTCACCGACTTCGGAGGAATCGGCGATCCTACTGACTTTAGCCAGGACCCCGAAGGGACCTGTTGCCCAGGACGCTCAACGAGGACGCGTCAATAGGTCTTGGCCAGTATATAACCCGGCCCTCGTGCCTTGGAAACACCTCTGCGTCCCATTTGTTTCTTGAAGGACTCGTTCATTAGTTTTTCTGTCTGTCCATGGTATTCTTTGCATTTTCCTCAGAAACCACATTTCCACAGCCATCAGATGTTTTTAACTTGTCTGCTCATTGTCCATTATCACCTTATACCAAATATCCTTAAGGCTTCAAATGAGTTCTCTTTTACTTTTATATGTGGCATTTGTTGTTAAGATTTGTATGTTTTGATGCTGATAAAGATAACACATATTTCGCCGAAAAGTCGTTTGTATTAACATTCCGTTGTAGGTCAACATAGCCGAATGGATAAGAACGTGTGTTCTTAAACTTGCGGTGTGTTGATGCCGAGGTAAGAGGTTCAAACCCCACACCGGATAGCTGGACTAAAATGTTGACCTATAGTCCTTGACTTCGGGAAGTAAATTACAAGTACCTCTGAAGTCGGAGTGGGTTCGCATGATGGTTAGAAACATTGTTAATAGGGAAAGCTAATCTAAACGCAAAATTCAGTCCGACACTACTAGAAGTAGTATTATGGACTACGCTTGAGTTTAAAGTGAGCGAGCGCAAAAACAATATTTTGTTTTATGACATTATGACTCAGTTTACTAAATCCATCCATCCATCATGTGCCATGCCGGTAAGCGTGGGTGGTCATGATTCGCCATTTCACTCGTTCACCAGAGTCGTGGATCAGTTCAGTGTTCTTGTCTCGACCATGTCACGTGGACAAACCATCCAGGTATTTACTTCTCAGTTTCCCACTTGCTTTCTTCCCCTAGATCTTGTCAGTTGTCTCCAAGTTCTCTAATTTATTTCTTCTCATACATGTCCAATAAATGTTGACTGTCTACGTCTAAATTCTCTAATCAGTTTATGATTTTTATTCGTTTCTTGTAGGACTTGGTCTTTGGTTTTTCTGTCTGTCATGTATTCTTTGCATTCTCCTCAGAAACCACATTTCCACAGCCATCATATGTTTTTCAGCTTGACTGCTCATTGTCCACACTTCACATTCATACAAAAGTGCAGGCTCTATGTAGCACCTCAACACTCTTTTTCTCGTAGCAATTACTAAATACATATTTTTCTAACTTTTCTATCAGGCATGCTTAATTAATCAACGAACGGTTGACTAGATATATATATTAAGTCGAATCGCGTCTAATGGTTGACTAATAATGACATTTAAATAACGGAAGATACACTAACCAGAATTGTGCCTTAAGGTTGACTTACAATCAGTTCATATAGAGAGAGCACTAGCGCGCTTTTCTATCAATCAATGTCATCTGCACTGACTAAATCCACAACACTGTCGCCTTGCAGCCATTTTATCAACAATACGGACTATCGAGAGAAACTAATGATACTAATGTCAGTAGCTATCCATCCTGTTTCCATGGCGACATCTGTAAACTGTTTTTCGCCATCGAGGTATGTTATTTATATGTCATCGGAAAAGCAAAGGGCTGCCAAGGGGCTTCTGAGGTTTAACCTTACTCACTTTTACACAGAGGAGATATATTTGTTTGGGGAATCTATTTATACGTTTTGTCGACAGTGGCAATATTTGTTTGGAGAACCTATGTTTTGTCTACAATGGCAGGTGTCTAATTATTTGCAGACGCAAGGTCAAGGAAACATATTCGGGTCAGTTTGCAAACGGCAAACGCATACATATTTAATCATATTATTTACATACAGGTCAGTGAAAAAAAATTAGTTTAGTATCTATTCTACTGTTTAAAAAAAAAAATGACTATTATTACATCATGATGTAAGCCCTAAGGGATTTGGTAAAGGCGTCGGAATGACTTGTTGGTTTGCCGGAGCAGTCACTACTCACTGTACAACCCGTGTCTTAAAAATTTTGTTCCGTATTGTATGCATGTGATTGCATTCAACCCTTACATTTATTTGCTGTTTATAATTCACTAGGCCATTTAAGAAATTGCCATTGTTTTGGTAAAGGTCGACGCTCATAACATCGAAATCAGCGCAATACTAATAGCATCTACTTCGCCAACAGTTGATTTCAAATCCTCCCCTTAAGTATCGGGTGATTAATTCACCACTGACAGATAAAATCCCCTTACCTTACTGAGATTAATCTCAAGACAAGGACAGTTGCCAGGTAGGTAAGGACTAACCTGTGGTTTCATATGCTTGTTGTTGTTGTTGTTGTTGTTGTTGTTGTTGTTGTTGTTGTTGTTCTTCTTCTTCTTCTTCTTCTTCTTCTCCTTCTTCTTCTTCTTCTTCTTCTTCTTCTTCTTCTTCTTCTTCTTCTTCTTCTTCTTCTTCTTCTTCTTCTTCTTCTTCTTCTTCTTCTTCTTCTTCTTCTTCTTCTTCTACCTCCTCCACCTCCCCCCCTCCTCCTCATTCTTCTACTTCTTCTTCTTCTTCTTCTTCTTCTTCTTCTTCTTCTTCTTCTTCTTCTTCTTCTTCTTCTTCTTCTTCTTCTTCTTCTTCTTCTTCTTCTTCTTCTTCTTCTTCTTCTACTTCTTCTTCTTCTTCTTCTTCTTCTTCTTCTTCTTCTTCTTCTACCTCCTCCACCTCCCCCTTCCTCCTCCGCCAGAAGACGTGTTTTCGTGTCTCTTACTTCTCGGATTATTATTACTGCAAGCTGAATCACCTATCATGGATTTTTATATCAATGTGCTCGTTGTGATTCTGAGGATGTGGTGAAATAGTTTTTAGATTAATACAAGTGTTTATTATCGCAAAAATGTGTGTTATATCTAATATTCATTTCGAGTGATAGTTGAACACTATTAAATTTTAACCAATCAAGAACACGAGGCATGTCAGATACAACCACGGGACCTCAAATTGCCCGCGGCGTGGCTAGATAACAATGCGATTGCTGCGTTCTTCAAGTTTAGTTAGTCGTAATATTATGCAATACAGTCAGGTCTTAGTCAGATATGACTGAGCTACCGTATAACAGTAGACGGTACTACCTGGTTTCTGTTAGCGCCGAACGTTGGGCGGCGCTTACCAAACCCGACACCCCACATTGTGCCAACGGCTTCGGGCGGAAGAGCTCAATTGGGAGGGTACAAGCCTTACCCTGGTGCGAGGAAATGCAAGCTAAAGACAAAATTGTCATGGCAGGGCAGACCAGGCCCTAAGCCTTGGTTGGCGACTGGTCTAGGATCGAAGCTCCGACAGGCGGACAGTTAGAGCATTGCTTTGCTGATCCGGCAGCTTCTGCAGCTTGCCTTGTTCCAGATGTAGGGGTGTTACCTTTCCTCTGGAGTGAACTAGGCAGGCCGAGAGAGGGATCATGCTGCATGGGCAACACATGATCTCTATATTTTAGCCCAGGCTTTGTGCTATGGAGAGGCAATAAGTCCATCCCTGGTCTTAACTGGTCTCGGAATCAAAGCGAGAGGCAACTGTTACGGGTTATAAGTCCTTGTCAGTTGGCGTAGACATGGGGCGCCACGCGTTGCCTCTGACGGTGGGAGACACCTATAGGTGTCACTGATCAGCTACCGCCCACCTCAAGCTGGGCAGCCCCCAGCCAATTGGGTGCTGATCCGCCACAGCCTGCCTGCTTCAATGGGTGCTTGGGGCTAGGACAAAATCTGAATCGCAGGCTGTAAAACCAATGCACCAGGTACAAACAAAAATAAAAATAGAAACCTCAAGCTACGGCTTGTAACCTGGAACGTGAGAACCATGTGTCCAGGATTTTCCACTGACTTGACCAATATTGACGATGTGAGAAAAACGGCTGTGATTGATGCCGAACTCAATCGTCTTAACATTGATATTGCTGGCCTGCAGGAGACTCGCCTCGCTGAGGAAGGGTCACTCAGGGAAAACAACTACACCTTCTTCTGGAAGGGTAGAGGGCAGGCAGAAAAGAGGCAACACGGTGTGGGCTTTGCAGTGAAGAATTCGCTACTGGGAATGATTGAAATTCCAGCAGGAGGAAATGAAAGACTATTATCCCTGCGCTTGGCAACCTCTTGTGGGTTTGCCACCATTATTACTGCATATGCACCGACACTCGATTCCTCTGATGATGTGAAGGATTTGTTCTATGAGGAGTTAGACTCCGTGATCAAGTCAGTTCCAAAATCTGACTACATTTATATGCTCGGTGATTTCAATGCTCGTGTGGGCAAGGACTCGAGTTCATGGCCAGTGTCCCTTGGAAAATACAACATCGGTCGCATGAATGAAAATGGGCAAAGGCTGCTGGAGCATTGCACCAGTAATGACCTATGTATTACAAACTCTTTTTTTAAAACAAAAGAGATGCATAAGGTCACATGGAAACATCCAAGATCCGGCCATTGGCACCAGCTGGACTTCATCATCACACGGAGACAACATCTGAACCATATATCATTGACTCGTAGTTACCACAGTGCTGACTGTGATACAGATCATTCTTTGGTTGTTGCAAGAGTTAGACTGAGACCAAAGAGAATCTACACAGCTAAACACAAATATAGCCCCAGGATTAATATTATTAACACTCATGATCCTGAAAAGTGCTTTCAGTTTCAACAGCAACTTGAAGACGCTTTCACTGATACACCAGAAAATTGTACAGTAAATGAAAAGTGGGGTCAAATTAAGGAAACTCTTTATAAAACTGCCGTAGGGGTTTACGGCACTGTGGATCATAAGAGGCAGGACTGGTTTGCGGCCAACAGCGAGACTCTGCAGCCCTTGATTGATAAGAAGAAGAAAGCTCTCTTAAGAAACAAGGAAAGACCAACGCGTAACACTCTGAGTGAGCTAAGGCAAGCTAGGAAGGATGTGCAAAAGGCTGCTAGGCAGTGTGCAAATGATTATTGGATCACGTTATGTGAGTCCATTCAAATCGCAAGTGATAAGGGAGACATACGAAGCATGTATGAAGGAATAAAGAAAGCCTGTGGTCCAGTGATCAAAAGAAGTGCACCGCTGAAAACCTTGACTGGAGAAGTCATCACTGATAAGAAACAGCAGATGGACAGATGGGTAGAGCACTATTTGGAGCTTTACTCAAGTGAGACCAAACTAGCGGATGATGCCCTCAACGCCATAGAGGCCCTACCAACTCTTGACCACCTGGACACACTTCCCACCATAACAGAAGTTAAGTGTGCTATAAATGAACTTGCATCTGGCAAGGCTCCAGGTAAGGATGGGATTCCAATAGAGGTTATCAGGAGTGGGCAAGACACACTCACTCTACAGATCCACCAGCTAATAGAGCTATGCTGGCGTGAAGGACAAGTCCCACAGGATTTCAAAGATTCAAGCATCATAACGCTGTACAAGAACAAGGGTGATCGGAGCGACTGTAACAACTATAGGGGTATCTCACTTCTGTGTATTGTTGGAAAAGTATTTGGCAGAATTGTTCTGCGCAGACTTCAAGTCCTAGGAGATCAAGTCTACCCCGAATCACAGTGTGGCTTTCGACAGAACAGGTCTACCACTGATATGATATTCTCATTGCGACAAATGCAAGAAAAATGCCGTGAACAGAATCAACCACTGTTTATTGCCTTCATCGACCCCACAAAGGCATTTGATTTGGTCAGTCTTGAGGGTCTGTTCAAGGCACTAAAGAAAATTGGCTGCCCACCAACTCTTCTGTCCATTGTGGAATCGTTCCACACAGGCATGAAGGGAATAATCAAGTTTGATGGTGCAACTTCTGAAGAATATGAAATCAAGAGTGGAGTTGAGCAAGGTTGTGTACTAGCTCCCACCCTCTTTGGAATATACTTTTCACTTCTACTGAAATATGCATTTCGTGATCAGGATGGTGGTATATACATTCACTCACGCTCAGATGGCGGCCTCTACAATGCTCAGAGATTGAAGGCTAAGACCAAAATTAGGAGGGTACTGATCAGAGAGTTGCTTTTTGCAGATGATGCTGCAGTTACGACCCACTCTGAGGAAGAATTGCAATGTCTACTATCTGCATTCTCCAATGCTTGTTCTGAATTTGGTTTAACAATTAGCAAAAAGAAGACACAGATTATGTCACAAGGTGCACATGGGGTACCATCAATCTTTATTGACGACGCCGAACTAGAGATAGTAGACCATTTTACATATCTAGGATCAGTGGTAAATAGCAAATTATCCCTAGATCAGGAAATCAACATCCGGATTGGTAAGGCAGCAACAACAATAAACAGGTTAAGAAAAAGAGTCTGGAAGAACAGGAAGCTTACTGCCAAAACAAAAGTCCTTGTCTATCAAGCCTGTGTCCTTAGTACTCTTCTCTATGGCAGTGAAACCTGGACAACTTACTCACACCAAGAGAACAATTTAAACAGCTTTCATATGCGGTGTCTGCGAAGAATTCTTGGTATTAAGTGGCAAGACAAAATCACAAATACTGAAGTATTGGAAAGATCAGGTTGTGTGACAGTTTATTCCATGCTCAGTCTTCGTAGACTTAGATGGATAGGACATCTTAGGAGGATGGATGATGGTAGAATACCAAAGGATATCTTTTTTGGTGAATTACAGATGGGTAAGAGATCTCAGGGTCGGCCTCTACTACGATACAAAGATGTGTGTAAGCGGGACATGATTGATACAGGCATTGATAATGCACATTTGGAGCAAGTCGCCGCTGAACGTGCTGCATGGAGGGCAAATATCAGAAATGGAATAAAGTCAAAGGAGAAAATTATTGCAGAAAAGTCACACACCAAGCGTTTGAGACGTAAGATGGTGCATGATGGTGGAAATGACCACGTGTTCACATGCACCCACTGTGAACGGACATGTACAGCGCAAATTGGCCTTATCAGTCACACTCGCTACCGCCATAGTTAAAAGTTATTATGCCTTTTTAGAGCACAAACTATCGTCTGTCAAGACGGCAAGGTGCCAATGAATGTCAGGGGAAGGAGAGTGCTCCGTATTGGAAGTGAATGGTGAAAGGACTCGCTCAGGTTTACGATCGGCTGTCAATAAAACTTACACACTAAACAAAGAGAGGGCCGTGAAGAATAAGCTATCCAAGTGCATAAATCGCTATACCAACAACCAACACAACCTGGTATTTACTAGCAACTTAGCACAAAGCTACACCGGATCTCGGTACAAGAAAGAGCCTCTCCTTGAACGTTTATCTGCATATTTGGTTACTACTTGGTCTAGTAACGTATTAGGTTATAAGCAACTACAAACATTGACTTGTTTTGACTTTATATTAATGGATAGTACTTAGCTGTATAGCTTTTATAATACCTTTCATTGTGTTTTTACTGTGAGTGTGGGGGTCTTCACTGTTCTTCCTTCTGCTTACTGTTTAACGTTTTATTTCCCGTGTGGGATACTCCGCTTTAAACAGAGACATTGACTTGTATGGTCATTTATTAATTCTTTTGGATAACAGTTGGTTACTTAGCTTGTGAAGTAGTTTTTTTTTTTCAGGTTAATTATTTGTTGTATGTTCTTTAATTCGTTTTGTTCCGTGTTTGCATTATATTCGTTGGTCTAATTAGTTATATCGTTATAATATTGTCATTTACATATCTATTTGTATTACTGATATTTTGTAAGTTAATGTAATTGTGATTTTTTTTTTTATGATCTTGTATTTTTGCTTAACTTTGACTAATTTACACTTTCTTCATGGATGAAATGTCTGAGAAGTGGCAACACTGGCTCAATAAGTCAGGAATACGCCTTGGACACTTAAACATTTGCAGCTTATTTAACAAGCTACCAGAGTTATCTTCTATTCTTAATCAAAATTTTCATTTATTCGGCCTTAGTGAAAGTAGACTTAATGATAACATTTCAGATGAGGACATATCTATTAAAGGGTACAAAGTTTTTAGAAGGGATCCCTGTAGGACACAAGAGACAGGCATAGTAACCTATGTTTCTAATTTACTAAATGCTCACCGTAGGCTAGACTTTGAAACTTGCGAAATAGAATGTATGTGGTTAGAGCTAAAACTTCAAAACCGCACACCCCTGATAATTGGCTACCTCTATCGAAATCCCAGTGCTGGACACGTCTGGTAGGAAAACTTCACTACCATGATGGATGTGGTTTTCGCTTCCGGGAAGGAAATTATACTACTCGGAGACTTTAACATTGACACCAACAAATCCAACATAATATGGGGAAATATAATTGCATCATACAATTTCCAACAAATAGTACAACAGGCTACTAGAGTAACAAAGTCATCTTCAACAGTCATAGATCACATTTATGTAACTTGCTCAGACAACATCATATAATGCGCTGTACCCAATTGTGCAATGAGCGATCACTACCCAATATGCTGCACGTGGTCTAAACAAGGAATTAAAACTCCTAAACATAAACACATAAGTGTAAAATATAGAAGTTACAAACATTTCAACCAAAACGCATTTTTACAGGACTTGCTCAGTTCACCTCTAGACAATGTTTGTCAGCTTCCTGACCCGGATGATGCTCTGGAATTCTGGATGAAAACATTTATTGATGTTTTTGATAGACATGTGCCAATCAAGGAAGTTCGAGTAAAACACCACGTCAAGCCACCTTGGATCACCCAGGAAATACTTCAAATTATGAGAGACAGGGATAAAGCACATAAAAAGCGGGATCTCAGCGCATACCGTACTCTTAGAAACAAAGTTCAATATACCATACGACGGGAAAAGAAAAATTACTTTAAGAACTTAGTAATGGATAAAACAAATAGTAAGGATATATGGAAAGCAATTAACACCTTGACAAACAAGTATAACTTCCGAAATTCTTTACCATCAAATCATATTACATGCGACCAATTCAGTAATTTTTTTCAAACTGACATAGACCAGTTGAAGGCTTCAATACCTAATTCTCCTTGCAACTTATCTTTAATGTCATCGTTTTGCGAGAATAGATGCTCCAGCGATATTCTTTCCGACATACCGCTAATGACAATCACTGAGGTATTCACTTACCTCAGTAACCTAAAAAACACAACCTCATCTGGGTTAGATGGAATCAGCAACCGGATTCTCCGTTGTGCTGCGCCAGTGATCTGTATATCACTAACCTATGTATATAATCAGTGTCTCACCAAAGGCCACTTTCCATCAGCTCTCAAAATCGCTAAAGTGTACCCTCTTCTTAAATCTGGTTCATTGGACAATGATCTCCCGAACAATTACAGACCCATTTCCTTACTATCATCACTATCTAAGTCACTAGAAAAACACATCCATAATGTAACATTACAGTATTTAGTTCGCAACAAGCTTATTGTTGACAACCAATCAGGATTTCGACCAAAATATTCTTGCCATACGGCCCTAACAAACATGATAGAAAATTGGCACCAGAATATAAACAACAACAGTCTATGTGGAACTGTGTTTATTGATTTCAAGAAAGCATTTGATATGATAGACCATGTTATTTTAATTTAAAAACTTCAGACAATGAAAATTGGCCCTAATGTAGTCACTCTAATATCATCTTTTCTATCAAACAGAAAGCAAGTAGTATCACATAATAAATGTCTGTCTCATACCACTACCTTCAATATTGGAGTACCGCAAGGCTCTATTCTTGGCCCTCTATTGTTTGCCATATATATTAACGATCTACCTTTACATCTTTCGTCGTCTTGCTATCTATTTGCAGACGACTGTACAGTGTACACAAATGCTGAAAACTGTATTTTATTGGAGTCGTCTTTACAAAAAGAATTAAATAATGTAGTGAGGTGGAGCTATTCAAACCGTATGCAAATTAACATCACTAAAACAAAATTAATGTTACTAACAACCAGACAAAGACTTCAAACTCTAAGCTCACACACATCACTTCAACTTCACATCGATAACATGCCAGTAGAAAGTGTAATTGAGCACAAAACATTAGGCATAATCATTGATAGAAACCTAACCTTTAATTCCCACGTTCAAGCGCTTATTAAACAAACAGCGAAACAAGTCTACCAACTCGCCAAAATTAAAAACTTCCTTGATGAGGACACAAGGAAACTATTCTATACTTCTCATATACAGACCCACTTTGACTACTGCTCTACAATCTGGGACGGTTGTTCTAATTCAAACACCAAGCGACTTTACTCACTCCAAAAACGGACCATCAGTCTAATTTATAATAAACATTTATCTGACAATCCTAGCCTGTATAAACGCCTTCAGTTACTACCACTCCGCAAACGCCTGCTTTTCAATAAAGCTAAACTAATTCACAAAATCCTGCATCGGAATGCCCCAAATTACCTTTAGCCATTGTTTAAATATAATGCTAGACACAGTAAACGTTTAAATATATTACACATTCCGAAGCCTAGGATTGACCTATATAAAACAAGCTTAACGTACTCTGCAGCTCAGCTGTGGAACAATCTTCCACAAGAAATCAAAGACATCACCAATCCCTATTCATATAATCGCAAATTACTCGAACACTATCTCAGTACGGATTACCTTCCCTCTTAATAATATAGATAATAATAATAATAATAACAAAACCCTAGTATAACAGCCAGTCCCCTTTTGGTAGGCCAGTATATTTCACATGGCTAATAACAAGTGTCAGACCATTATCTAATTTTACTGTGTCGTGTAGTTTTGATGTTCGCATTTTGCCCATGCCTTTATAATGCATATCTTTTTTATTGTTGCTGTTCTCTGTTAGCCTTGAATGATGTGTGAATGAAATAATGTATGAAAGAGAGTGAGAGAAGGGCAGAATGTTAGACGGGCCTGCGTGCCCAATTCTTAACCCTTTGAAAATAAAGTTTGTTCGTTCGTTCGTTCGTTCGTTCCTCCTCATTCTTCTTCTTCTTCTTCTTCTTCTTCTTCTTCTTCTTCTTCTTCTTCTTCTTCTTCTTCTTCTTCTTCTTCTTCTTCTTCTTCTTCTTCTTCTTCTTCTTCTTCTTCTTCTTCTTCTTCTCGTCCCAATTGGGCATGGGCGCTCAACTAACTCACTTGTGGCGGATTGGTAAATATAGGATGAGTTCTGAGCCCTCTGAAGTGGCGCAAGGTATACTGAAGTAAGTTTAGCATGGCCACAGGTCTACATTTTCTAAAGTTCTGAACTTCCGGTGCTCTGATAGACGAGTAAGATTGTCAATCCCTTCGCGGGTTATTTAGACTTGAATATTAACTGTCAGTTTAGAAAGCAATGGCAAACTACTTAACGTAAACTTGCCTAGAAAAACGACCTAGGGTTGGGGTTGATGGCAATGACCTGCAAAGGGCATGCAACATTTAGAATGTACACTTTGAATAATGAGCGGATGGACATGCAACATTTATAATGTACACATTGAATACTGAGAGGCTGTAGCAAAACATTGGTGAGAAATTGGTAAACCAGCTGACAACTACATATCCGCCTTTGAATATAAACGTGACACAATTCATTTGACGGGAAGAGGAATAAACATGTCTATTTAACAAGAACTTAACAGAGAAGAAGACTGGTTATTACCAGATTCAGTACCAAGCAAAAAGTAGGTTTGTATCCATAACAAATGGATGGTAGAAATTGTGAAGTTGGGGTGTGTCACAGTTATGACTTAAAAGTTGTAAATATGGTAGCTAACATGTTGTATTATATATTAAATTACAGGGGCTTACATAATGAAAGATAGTTAGTTAGTTAGTTAGTCGACAGATCATCCTCATTGCACATCGAACCATTCAGTCCATAAGTGCTCGGATCCCCTCCTCAGCAAATCCCGCAGCGTGTAGCGGCTAACGACGCCAGTTCTGTGTTGGTTTATCAATCTTCTTTGGCTTCCTGCGTAGTGTTCTTGTTTGGCCACACCTCTTTTAATTTGCTGCTCTCGCAGTCTGGCCATTGTTGTAGATTCACAGTCATCACTTGGTTCTCGCAAAAGTCTTACTTCTCGTAGAGCATTCAGAATGTCGGCCTGGTCCATGGCGCGTCCGCCCTCCACAGTAGCCTCACCTGCGAGCTTGTCAGCCCGCTCATTTCCTTGTACTCCCGCATGCCCTGGCACGAAGATGAAACTAATCTTTGCCAGTCGAGACCGCTCCAGAGGCAGCAACCATTCTCTTCGGATCGACCCCTCCTCTATCCTCTTGATCATGTTCATTGAGTCGCTAAGGAAACATGCCCTAGTGAATGTCTGTGTCTCGAGCCATGTTATTGATTTACTTACTGCCATGACTTCCATGGTCAGGCTACTTGTGGTTTCAGTAAAAGCACCAGAGTCCTCCTTCACAATTCTCCCTCCGGCCCGAGCTGTAAAGGCCCATGAGCTTCTCACATGTCGGACGACCGACCCATCTGTGTAGATGACCGCGTCACCGTCTAGCGAATTCTCGAAAATCAACGCTTGTACTTCAGCCTCAACAGCAGCCGGATTTTCTTGTCTGCATTTTCTGTCAAGTTGGATGCAAACTGAAAAGGATGTGCAGAAGTCTGTTGGCACTTGCACCCACTCCTCGCCAGGTTCTAAGTCCTCAAGTGAACACACCTGTTGAAGACCTGTTGAACACCTGTTGAAACACCTGTTGAAGGAGCTTCCGGTTTCAAGATGGCGACGGACGGTCGTGTTGTTTTGTGTTCGTTAACTTTTTCGCGTAGGGGATGGATTTATTCATCTCTTGCGTGTAATTGGTGTGCCAGGATGTAAAACCAGGAGTTTCTACTCAAGATCTGCGCGGGTGCTACGGAGTTCGTGCATCGAGCGAAGCCATCCTTGAGTGAATTTTCAGCAGCGTGTGTGGTTTTCAAAGTCTGTGTTTACGTTTTTTCAACATCGCGGAACAACGTGTGTTCTTCGTGCGGTCTGCAGTCAACATACCGAAGCGGCGGGGTAGCCGCGCAGGGAAAAAGAAGCAAGGTAAGCGTGGAGGTTTGAGGCGTTTTAGACTCAAGTGTCACCGTCTAGGACTCAGGAATATCCGTATTCTATATTGGAACTGTGCCAGTGTAAAACAACGGGGCTCTATTTTAGAAACCCTAGTTTACAGGAACGACATTGTAGCACTCCAGGAGACGAGACTGGGCGATCAGCTACTCCAGATTGCCGGCTTCAAATGTTTCTACAACAGACGACATCTGGGAATGGCGATTCTCGTTCGCGACAGCATGGTGGCGTCAGAGCTAGACATGTCCAGTTGGGACAGTGACGATATACAAATACAGGCGTTGAGAGTTCATTCCAGTATGCCATTCGTGGTGGTTAATGTTTATGCCCGCAATGCCAGTGTGGACGCCCAGAAGTGGCAGTGCTTAAGTGGCATATTAGGCCACTAGAGAAATGTTATTTTCTGTGGTGATTTCAACGCTAAAGGCAGATCATGGGGAAACACTTCATCCAATACACAGGGGGAGGAGCTCGAGACTGCACTGGAAACCATCGACCTGGTTTGTATCAACAGTGGCTGTGTCACCAGGACAGCAAGCCGTCCGGGCGATGAGGACAGTGCTATTGATCTGGCGCTAGTTTCACCTTCACTCACTACAGTGTGTAGATGGGGTGTCCTAGGACACCATGGCAGCGACCACCACCCGTGAAGCATACTGGTGGAGAAAGGCAGAACCAGGCAGCACAAGCTAAAGGTAAAGACGTTCCAGTATGACAGTACAGGGCAAGATGTGGTGAGTAAAATAAGACGTGACAAGCGCAGAACGTTTCAGGGCAGGAAAAAAAGCTGGGAGCAGCCACGGTGGTGGAGTTTCGAGGTGGAGAAGGCTTGGGTGGATAAGCGTAGTGCTGTAAGGAGATGGCAAAATGCCAAGAAGAACAGAGCTGGTCATCCTAGTCCCTGCTTGCACTTAGAAAGAGAGATGCACACAAAAGTAAGCTACTTCAAAAAACTGGTCAAGGTTGTTAAAAGCGAAAAATGGACAGAGGTGTGTCAAAGAGTAAGCACAGACAAGTCACTGAAATTGTTCTGGCGACTACATAAAAGCATGAGTGGTGTAGTCAAGAATAAGAGCATTTCTGACTTCCAAGGTGCTGACCTCATCTGGCAGAGGACTGACGAGGACAAGGGCAAAGCCCTCTTTGAACGCTACCTTGAGCAAAGCAACCAGACAGACATGGGAGGCCGAAATCTGGCCAAGGAGGTCACCTCAGACAGATGCAAGGCCCAGGACACTTCGGATGAAGACACAGTGACAGTGAAAGAAATCAAGGCTGTGCTTCGACGATCAAAAAACAGTGCTCCAGGTCCTGATGGCATAAGATACGACGACATTAATAGGTGTACCGACAATGAGCTAGAGAAACTAGCAGACATGTACAACAACAGTATAGGGAGTGCTAGCATCAAGGAGGAATGGTTACACAGCTATCTGATTCCCTTGCCGAAGCCTGACAAAGACCACAAAAAAATTCAGGGATATCGAATTATAACCATGCAGAATACAATAGGCAAGCTGCTGGAGAAGGTAATTGCCAGGAAAATATCAAGCCAACTAGAGAGGCAAGGTGTTTTCCCACCCACCCTGGGTGGGTACCGCCCAAAAAGGGAAACCTGGACCAATGCATTAGTCTTTGCCCATGATGTCTATGAAGGTTTCCACTCAGGCACTGAAACCGTTGCTGCAGCGATTGATCTTGAGGACGCATACAACAGAGTACCACTGGATTTTTTAATGGTTCAGCTTCTCGAACTAAACATAAGTCCATTCCTCCTTAGTTGGATCGCTGCAGCCCTCTTCCAACGGAAAGTAGTTTTTAGATGTGGCAGTTGGACTTCGGAACCAACAACAATATATCCTGGCCTACCACAGGGATCACCATTATCTCCGGTACTGTTCAACGCCTACACAGTGAGAATCACCAGTGAGCAGATCACTGGACCTGGCAGGACATTGTCATATGCCGATGATGTTTTAGTGTATCGTCAGGGGAAGGATAGAGAGGAGGTTGCTGTGGAACTACAAACCGAACTCCAACGCATAAGTACTTGGTGTGATGAAGCTGGGGCAATGGTCAACCCAACAAAGGCAACAGTGACTTGGTTCTCGTTGAATAATCATATTGTCAACACTCCAACACCAACTGTAATACTGTGTTCAGAGACGGTGGAAAGAACGCAGGCAATGAATTACCTGGGGATACGGTTTGATCGAAGCCTTGCTTATAATGTGCACATAGACCAGGTGATAACAAAGGCCCAGCGGGGTTTGGCAGCGATGCGGGTGATGGCGGCAGCAAACTGTGAGCAGCGCCATCTATGTCTTCTGTACGAGGGGTTGGTCATGTCTGTTTTGGAGTATGCAATGGCAATCCTGACTCTCAGCCATAAGCAAATAGAACGGATGGAAAGGATACAGAATGAAGCTATGCGCATTATTCTTGGATGTACAAGAGATACAGCATGCAGGGCGATGCGCTACCTTCTTGGGTTTCCAACCATTGAAGAGAGAATACAAGATTGCAGGGCACGCGCCTACCTCAGAATTAACGCAAACACACAACATCCACTGCATAGTGAAATTAGGAAGGTGAAGGGCAGCAGGTTAAAAAGAGGACGGTCGTGGATGGGTCAAGCCGAAGACATTCTTCAACATAATGAAAGATACTGTATATAAGCCAATGACAGATACGGGAAGTCGCTTGAGACGATTAATCATTTCATCTCACTTAAAATCAGTTAAGACTAAAAAAACTGAGGGCAATGCAATATTTTTGACATGTTAAGAATCATACAGGTCTTTTAAAAGAAAGTTGGGGGTGGAAATGTACCGGGTTTTCAGAAAATAAGGCCATAATGTAGATGGATTAAAAGTAGAATAGATAATTTACACATGGCGGCAACAGAAGCAGCACATTTAGTTTCATTCGGAGATAAATTTCTAAAAACCGTTATGTGGGAGAAGTTATACATACTACAGGCCACTGAACGAATGCAATACTTGCGTGCAACAACAATTATCACCGAGTTATAATGAAGGTCATTGTAAATGGCAAGCTGAGACATCTACAGCGGGGGCAATGTGACGTGATAGAACTTAGCGTGTGCCGCATCACGGCATTATACTGTTGGGGTAACCAGTTCAATTCTTAATGGACTTTATTTCACAGAAACTGCTGAGACGCTCACTCATCTTGCGAGGCTGGATCGAAGTTATAGGAGCACGATATCACGAAATGCACTCATTTTCAAGTGTAAATTGATCATCAACTACTGCATTGGTAAACCAATGTGCTGTTCAATAGGGTAACTGCCTTAGTAAGTAAAGTAAAGGGCCGCCTCTAGTGTCGTGAGGCTATTGGATATATGGTGCTTTTATATTTTCATACTCAAGGTAACCTCATTGTTCTGTGTCCATCTTTGTACTAGTCGACTTCTTCCTCTTTTTTGGAGGAACCACGCCTTTCATTGTTGTTCTTTCCAAACCACCACGACTTATTTTTTGTTATTGTTACGTTCGCTCTTTGAACTCGAGCGTAGTCAATACACGTGCGGCTACTCCTAGGTAACAGGACTGATTTTCACTAGTGGATCAGCTTTCACTATTACCAGTGTTCCTCGCCTTCACAGGTGCCTGTTAACACTGCCAAAGTACGCCAGTCTACAAGAGCCACTTCTCATACCCCCACAGGGTTTTTATCGCACGCTGCTCTGCGATCGTTCTCTCCTGTGCCATAACACCCGAACACTGGTCTGGTGTTCTTTTGACACACCTGAAGCTTCACAAATTCCGCTTTTTATCTGGGAAAATTGCGCACCTGGAGGTTACATAAACCGTTTATCGTTGTAGTCTGTGCCGTGTTTCAAGTCTGAGGAGATAGCAGACGACTATGTAATTGAAAGCCGCAAAAAAGTACACAAGGAAAGGGTTGTGTTTATACAATGTTTCTCTGCTCGATATCGCATGGAGTGTATACTAGTTTGTTGTCATCACAGGTGTCCGCGTGTTCAGAACTGGAGAAAAGGCTAAAGACAGAACAATCAATGAAGCCAGGAAGGTGTGAGCCAGGTCTCTTTGTTAAAGAAATTTTTTGAAAATAAAATATCCCGAAGAAGTTTTCTGCTATGAGTCTGTGATGTGATGGTGCTATCGTATTCTGTGGGCCTGAGAGTAAGGATGAACAGGGGGCGGTTAGTTTACCCCTCACTTAAGCAAGCGATGAGCCCTTTCGTTAAACAAGCACCCATCGTGTTCATGACATTACTATAAAAGAATCTAAAAATTGTGAATTGATTTTGTTCTGAAAAGATGTCTTCTATCCATATATACAAAAGGCGCAGTCAATGTCTCTGTTATGTTTCAAATTAAGTAACAATAAGATGTAGACAGTAAGCTTTACTATAAGACGATCACAGGTAACAAAATGAACGTTGTTGCCAAAGACTTCGTCAGCTCAGGAAAAACAAACACAAACCGACACAACTACATGAAAAACAATACATGAAAACATAAATATGAAAATTACTTATCTGTATCCTTGTTGTGTTTCACTGGATCCGCGTGTATGACATCATGACATTACCAGCGCAGTGCGTAGTCACCTTCGCTAGCACACCCGCCATCTCTTGCTTTTACTGACTTACTTCAAATTAAACAATGTTAAAGCAACCATTTGTAGTTACACTAAACAAACGAAGGATTATTTTACACACCTTAAGGAGCATTGAGAATATGGTGCTAGACACATAATGTTTAATAGATAATCATCACTCAGTATCACGCCGACCGGCTTTACTTCTTAAGACGTGACCAGGTACATATTTAATACTCAGTCGACCTCGAAGTCCAGGTAAATTATCAAAATCCGCCACCATGCGAACTCGACTTGCCCGGCAGGCAAGCATATCGCCACTTTTCTACCGCTGCCCCTCTCCCCAATTTTCGTACCTTACTATACATAACTATATAATGTTAAATAATTCATTACTGTTAACTTGAATACATACATTCTCTCACGGTTAAAGCATTTAATGCCATTACTTACCATGCAGAAAAGAAATCAGTGTTAACAGAGATTAGAAGCTTTTGGAGTAAAATGTTGGCTTTTCGTCTTTGATTTGGTGACGTAAATTACAAGTACCGAGAAGTCGGAGTGATGTCACCTGACGGCGGGGAATACTTGTAATTAATCAACGAACGGTAGACTAGATGTGCTAAGTCGAATCGCGTCTAACGATTGACTAATAATGACATTTAAATAACGGAAGATACACTAACCAAATCCACACGCAAAAGTCAGTCCAGTGCAAAGTAGTAGCATGTGTATTGACTACCTTGTGCTCAGCGCGAGCGAACTAACAAAACACAAAACTAGAATACATAAATTCTCTCACTGTTAGAGCAATTAATACCATTGCTTACCGTGCAGACAAGAGCAATCAGTGTTAACATAAATTCTCTAACTGTCAGAGCCATTAATACCATCACTTACCATACAGAAAAGAGCAATCATTGTTAACAAATATTAGAAGCTGTTGTACCTATTAATTAGAATACAGAAAAAGGAATCTATGTGAAAAGACGGTAACAAAGCAATGACTACTATTGCTATTATTAAAGGATTCAACGTTAAAGCTCTTATTCCTATTACATAAAAGACCGAAAGTAAGACAACGTTAAAGCAATTAAACAATTACTTTAAAACAATACAGAAGTAAATACAAGCCAACTCAGCTATGACTAATACTTATAAGACTGATTAAATCTCAATGTTAAAGCAAATGTTACTTATAAGACAGAAACAATGTCAATGTCACGAATATCTGTCTGTCACTGGCCACTAGGCAGAAACCCCTACCAAAGAGTTAGCCGAGTCTCTAAAAGTTATAGCGTGTTATAAGGAGATTGTCTAAAGCAGTGGTTATAAAAATGTGTTGGCCCATGCATCTTTTACAATATGCGATTGAGAGTAAGGAGATGCCTCGGTGGTTGTCACAGGATTGGCGGTTTCCTTTACGTTTTCAAAGGTGGACTATTGACGCCTTGAAATCTTGTGGCATGATTTCGTTCACCCATATGTTTGTAAGGACTTGGTGAAGCTGCTCTATTAGGACCGGCCCACCTGCCTGTATATCTCTGTGATATATGAAGTTGGATGAAGAATGACTAGCGCGATGTATTGGTTTAAAGTGAGGAAGCGTTGCGCAATTCGTTGACCTCACTCTCCCGCCTGAGTCCATCTGAGTCCAGTGGCAAGACAGGTCAAGACGACTGGAGACGAATACAGGTGCAGTGGATGACCAGGGCGCTCTACGTGCCTTGCCGTGCTAATTACGTTCCACAACACTTTGCAGGTAAACGCCGTCTTGCCCGTTGAATCAACAATGATTTCTTCCGCGCAGTCTGCCGAGTCCTGTCTTCACATACTGGGTAGGGATACCCTAGTTCACCGATTGGTTTGACACCAAACCGGCTACCCACGCCTGGTTTAGCCAGCCTGCCACAGCTGTTGCTCGGGGGGGGGGGGGGGTGGCCGCTGTCGAGCATGCTATATAAACGCTTTTAAGGCATCCACAAATTGTATGATTGAGTTTATACAGCTGCTAAAAATATCAACTAAATAGGCAAAACGGATTATCAATTCCTCATCATCCCGACAGGCGAACAAAATTTATCCTACCCTGAACTTTAAAAAATAATTTGCTCTCAGCTCATATACACGCGCAGTTACATTTCCTCTTGACAGCCATCGAACATTTGTGTGGAAAAGAAGCAACTGGTGGCCTGCATCCATGTCAATGCGTAACTGCTTGAAAAGTCGTGAGTTGAGATCTCTTCCTTGGAATAAATTTAATATCTTTACAGTCTGATCCGAAACATTCCCCAGTGCAGCTGAAAGTGTTTTGGGGGCCAGCGCCTGACGATGGATCATGCAGTGAATGTCTTTTACTTGTGGGGCACGTTTCTTCGCACTAACTTGAAATCCTGATTTAGTCCATAACATAGCTGGTGCTCCATCTGTACAGCACCCACACAGTTTCTTCCTTAAAGGATTTTCTTATTCAAGGAAAGATGCAACCATTTCCACATTATCAGAGGTCTTGGTTGTGTTTCAAGAGGAGAACGAAAAAGGTCTTCTTTAAATTATCCTGAATGCACATATCTTGCAATAATCATCAACTGATAACACGATGCCACATTAGTCGATTCATCAATTTGAATTGAATAGAGCCCAAATGCTGCAGAGTTTATCTCTTGCACAACTTGATCCTGATTTAAATGGCTATATCGATGATCCTCCTTTGAACAGTATTATTTGATAGTAAAACAACTGCAAAATTTCTCTTTGATCCATTTCTCAACACAATGTCTACCATCTTGAGACAACAAGGATTGATAACCGTTTCCCCGATTGTATGTTTATTTTATTCTGCTTCGCTATCTCCGGGGCTACGACATGGGAAGCTTCAGTAATCTTTTGGTTTGTTTCTTGGATGGCCACTGTTAAATCCAGTCTAATCTGTTTGAAGTTCAAAATAGGTGGTCTGTTTTCTAAACCACGTTTTCACTTCACATTCAACTTCGGCATCACTCGCGAAATGTCTCCCGCCAAGGTGGATTTTCAGTGGACTTAGCCCCTAGCGATTTCCCGTAAAGCAGTGTATAGCTAGGTAGACAACGTTTCGAGGGCGAGTCAATAAGTAAGTCACACAGTTCTGTGGGATGGCAGGTAAATGAAAACAGGACACACAGTTCTATGCAGCCGGTTTGGGAGGACTGATAAAACGGTGGGATAAATACATCATTGTCACAAAATAAAACCTTGGGTTTAACCAGTTGATTATTATAGAGGCTTTCTGATTAAACGGACTATATGCCAGCGACAACTATTTTAACTAACAGTAGAGACGAATCCCGGCATCGCCTTGACAGTTTATCAACATTTGAATACAGATGGAAGCCGTGGGATCATAGTGGCAATCGGATGTTGTCCATCACCTGTCGGACAAAATTAACAGTGGCAGATGTATAGAGGAAGTGAGTGCGCTGAATCATACATCTCTTTGACAGATTATAAACATGTCAGAGGGAAAACGGAAGTACTCAGCAAGGAAGTAAACAGTACATCTGTCAATTCTTAGTTTCCGGAACATCGAGGAGATTGGCAGCTTGCTGGGGAAACCTGTTGTTGGGATCATACAGTAACTCGTTAGTTTGTTGGGGGAGTCGAAACAAGTGATGACAACTTTGACAGTGACTAAGGCAAGGGAGAATCGATTCTTGACAATGGCGGATATGAGAAAAATAACACCTGCAGGACGTCACCCATATCACGTGACCAATTTTAGGGGTTTGCCAGAAAACCATGATTGGAGATGGGGAGTTGACAAAAACCGTGGATTATGATGGACGTGTTTGTGGGAGAGCTCTACAGTGTTATATTTATTTAAGATTAACTAGCATGTGCCGTTATGGCAAAGTGTAGTAGCCATCCCGGGAATGAGGCGGTTTTGCATAAGGTAGTCAATATAGTCTATTAGTTCTAATTAATATAGACTGTAGCCTTGTTAAAACTATAGTGTGATGATTAGCACTGTTAGTGGAAACTAGTTAGAGTAGAATAGTGATATTAGCTCTGCTAGTTAAGAATAGAGTAGGGTAGTGGTGATAAGCTATGCTAGTTAAGCATCGAGTAATGATGGATAATTGGGAGACGGGGGAATTGCCCGCTGGGGTTTTGCACTCTGTATGGGTCTTTCCTTGTCATAGCCTGATTCGGCCCTAGGTGGGTAGCTAATCTGCTCTATGACAAAGTTTAGTTAGCTAAAGATCATTAAGCAAGGCAATAGGCTTACACTCAGCCGGTAGGATCAGTGACTAGTACTATCACCAGATGTGTTGTTTCTATCCTAGGTTCCCTACCAGATCCGAGGAAACTCAACAAGTTTTTAGACAAGGTTCAAATCCCATTCGGAAGAACACCAGTGGAACAGTCAATAAAGTTTCGTACAGAACGTAACTAAAGCTAGAAGGAAGATGATTCACCAAAGAGGGTGATGATTATTGATGCACCACACAGCATCAGACAGTAGTAACTAACCGAGAACATTAATTATAATAGTTACCTAGTGTGATATAATCTTGTGTAATAGAACACAAGACATGATACTTGAGGCTAGATAGACACGAGTGAGGATCAAGTACATTAACAATTAACATTAATAACTGTGTACACACTACAAAGGACTTGTGCATTTTTTTAGGAACGATAGGAACGGACATTGTGTAGGGTGCAACCGGTCCATGATTAACTGTTAATACCACCGGTGTCTATTTCGGATGATCATGAAATGGGATTACCAGAGGTCTACAGAGGCAAGTCAGTATCCGGCAAGATGGGGTCGGTACTGGGTGAGATGTACCTGTTCTGACGTAACGTGCTGTGGTCTATCCTTGCTAGGATCAGCTGACTGGGTTGTTGTCTGAGAGTCCGATTCTACACACTTTATAGAACACGTCACACATTTTCTTCGCATACACGTCTCATATACGTTACACTTTTCTTTTAATAAATTAATCTTTATTAATTTTTAGAAGCAAGAGTTGTTGAATACGTTGCGTTGGGGAAGTATGAGAAGGGGGCATAGTACGACAGTGAGAGAGAGAGTGATAGGAAAAGGTGTCCATAGGCTGATGGAGTGTGTTGGACGGAAGCTGGTGGATTCTCCAGAATATTGAGAGGAAAAAAATATTATAATGTGGGTGTCGACTCTCTTCACTCCAGGGACGACACTGTAAAGGAGGACACGACAATCATTGTTGGTGGAAATTATGTTGAGAAATAAAGGGACAATGTATGTATAACAATAAATTCGTTTCAAGTTGTTATCATAGTTAGTTATTTTTCTACAACCATTTGTGACTTACTTAATAACTTACCCTCGTACATCGTAATAATATTTGTGGTTATTCAAAATATAAGGTACCACATGTGTACACGCCGGTCTCGCTGGCCGAGGGGTTACAACACTTTCTCCGTAATCCCGTTTATCAAGCAGAGTCTCGTAGCGGGCGAGAGCTGGAGGCGGTTCGACCCCCCGCTGGTGACTTGCGGGATAACTGATCCGGCCGCTCAGAAAGGAATGGCAAACTACTGAGCGTAATCTTGCCAAGAAATCAACAGACAGCTGAAAGATGCTGCTGTTGACAGCGATGTCCTGTAAAGGATATCCGAATTAAAAAAAAAAAAAAAACATGTGTACACAATCGTAATTTTCTATAAAGTCTTACATCTCACGCGTGCCATAGAAACACGTTATCGAAAACCTGAGGTTTTACCGCAATACGAATATTATTCCATCTGGGCAGTTATTTTCCAACCCCTTATATGAAATAATATTTTAATTAAACCTCACCTCTAGCCTTGCACATAATGTAAGCTCATAAATGGTCATTAAGTAAGAGTTTAACATGATTAGGTTAGTTGGAATGTATGGATGCGCCTGGCGTTCACGGGGTTTATGGGTATGTAAACGGGCCGAAGTCGTTATCTGTGATCTCTGGTACCGCAGCAATAATTGCGTATCGCAATTACCCAAGGATCAAGGATCGGATAGTGAAGTTTAAAATATATCCTTAGTCTAATGAACTTTATAGGGCAGATAAGGTGTCGGAGCAGGGACAGATCAAAGTACGACGTCAATTTCAATTATGACGTGGTTTTAAATAATGTCACTTATACTACTGCACATAATTTTTCCACAGATATAAGCAACGTCATCATGTGGAATTAGAACGCTATATTTAGAAAAGAATTAATTTTTACATTGGTGCTACTTTAGCTAGCGTGGTGTTCTCATAGCGATCTTGGCGTCACCTCGTCACACAGTCCCATACATCTGTCGTTAAATATGATGTTCTAAATAACTCCTTTCATTCTGAGCTGTTTCTTGGTCTTCTGCTATTCAAGAGAGTTATTATCTCATTCGCATCCAGAAATATATTGCTATCAATTAACACATGTCTTAGACATAAACATTTCAGCAAGGTTTCTGCTGTTATTGGGTAAATTAGACTCTGGTCTGTATCTATTTCAGATACAAATGCTTCTTATGTGTTCTCCTGTGTTTTCGCATTTAGAGGCTTAAAAATTGTTACAAGGATTCCTTTATCCTGTCTCTGCCTCAACGTCAGCCTCATATATAGGCCGCTTATTGTGATCCTTCTGCCATAGTGTTGTTGCCGTCGTCGTATCTACCCATGCCGCTTCTACAGTTTTCTACTATCATGGTGGTTGCACATTGGTCGTTTTTTGGATTTTTTGTTAGTGTTCTGTCACTATAATAATTCATTGCTGCATGGTTGATTATTGAAGGTTCTATACGGCTTGACCGCCTTATTTGAATCACCATTAGTAGTATGGACTACCCATGGAATGTTATCACGAGATGATATCCTAGGACATTCCATTTTGGATATGGGACCAAAGAGAAAGACAGCTGCGAAATCGTCATTGTCTCCTGACCTGGTTGCATGTCTAGTTGGACGACTCAGGTCGGCGTACAACAGCAATTAATTCTAGACTGCTCCTTGTCTATTGTCACGTAATCCCATTCTTGAGATCTAGTTTTGGAATCTTAGACTATCAGAACATTAGCAACTTGGATATATTTAATCCGTAGTTGGAGTGCCGGTTCTTTTCCACAGAAACAAAGTTAGGCGCAGAAACCTAGCCAAAGAATAGGAAAGTGAGGCCCTAGTGGTGTGGATATACAGAAGCATATGTCATATTGCATGGAAACAAGAACAGTCAACTGAAGCCGTTCTAGAAAGGCTGCACATGATAAGAAACTTGACGGAAAAAAAAAAAAAATAAATAAAAATCAAAAACAAAACAAGTTTAATATTTTAGCCATAGTAAAATAGATAACACATTTGTAAAAACCATAATGAGGGAAAAGTTAAGGGTAGGCGAGCAAGAGGTAGACAGTGATACACATGGGAAAATAACATCAAAAGATGGATGAACAGCATTATGTCAAAATGTACAAGAAAGGTGAGAGACACAGATTGTTGGAGATATATTGTAGCCTATTATGACCGTGGACGGCACCTGACTGATTGATAAAACTTTAAGTACCTCGAACAGGAAGTGCCGAAAATGGCTTGAAGTACAAACCGAGGCAGAAATTAAGCAGCTGTAAGTGGATCATGCCGGTCTCCCTGGTAGAGGAGTTAGCAGCTTTCTCCGTAACCCCGAATACTCTCGTGGTTGACGTGAGCGCACGAGAATTGGAAGCGGTTCGAGTCGAGCCAGTGACTTATGAGAGTATGCAGCCGGTCGCTCAGAAAGCAATGGCAAACTACAGAGCGTAATCTTGCCAAGAAATCAACAATCAGCTGAAAGATGCTGACGTTGACAGCGATGTCTTGTAAAGGATATGCAAAACATTTATTTAAGTGGATCATGCCAGTTACCACATTTCAATGATGGATCAGTGTTACGCGGGAAACTCCCAGGATGAAGGTGTGCAGCCTATGTGCATAGAAGAAGTGTAGCAGAACAGAGCGAGCTGACGCGGTCACAATATCAAGCTTGTGAATGCTACTGCAGACAGTAACTGCTGCGCTTCGATGACTCGCACACACTAACTAAGCTATACTATGTGCTTATAGTCAGTGATACATTTGGTCGAAATCCGATGTTCTGGTATGTGTGAATGTCATTCTTTAGTGCATCAAACCTAACTACATGTTTATACAGGGTGTTTGTAAAGTCTCACCACACATTTTATGTAGAACACTTTTAGAAACATTCTTTCTTCGGCTGATAACACCATTCTATTTTGGGTGCAAAGAATTACTCCAGCAGATGACAGCCATTCGCTGCATATTACTTCACGGTGGACTGTGGAGCACATGTTTTAATGGTATCATGTACTTCATTTTTCAAATTTGTTTTACATACAAAGTGTAGTGAGACTTTACAAACATTATGTAGATACGTAATACTGAACACGCTAGAGCGTGTGTCAATGAGAGGGCAGTTTGATTGACTTCTTCATTCATTGATTAAATAGGTAAATCAGTTCTAAGAATGATTCATGTCGTGAAACGTTATAAATATGAATATAGATCTATGCCTAGATTATTCCATAGGAAAAGTAACACCAATACGCTTGGAACGAGACAAGCAGCAGAAGCTGCCGGATCAGCAAAGTAATCCGCTAACTGTCCGCCTGTCGGAGCTTCGAACCTAAGCCAGTTGTCGACCAAGGCTTAGCGCCTGGTCTGCCCTGCAGTGATATTTAGTCTTAGGGTACATTTCTTCGCACAAGGATAAGGCTTGTACCCTCCCAAGTACGCTCCTCCGCAAGAAGCCGTTGGCACAATGTGGGGTGTTTGGTTTGGTATGGGCTACCCAACATTCGGTGTTAACAGGAAGCATGACGTGCACTCTGTCATTCGACAGCGTAGTCATATCTGACTAAGACCTGACAACCACTGCTCTCACGTACCATTTAAAAAAAAAACATATATTCTTTTGCACTTGTATTAGTTTATTGTTGTTGTTGTTGTTGTTGTTGTTGTTGTTGTTGTTGTTGTTGTTGTTGTTGTTGTTGTTGTACTGATGGAGGCCTCCTACCTGCAATGTCCATCTGTCACTTGTGATTGTGTTAGAACAAATTACTCTTTTCGTTTTTGTTGATTTATTCATTGTATTTTATAGCTTTACTGCAGTTCAACTCATTACATTTTTATGGCTTAACCCTGGTGCTTTGTTAGTATAAACTGAGAGCAGTGCGGTATCGATTTGTTTCCCTTGTTATTGGTAGATTATTCTCTTTTAAATCCAAATTGTGTTCTAATCTTCATTGCTATACTATTCTATTTGTATTCTCCCTACCTCTGAATTTTATTCTCTGAGCTAATCAGAACATGTCTATGTTTGTCATATATTGCTCCTGCCTGAACTTACCTGTAGTTTTCTAGTTGAATTTTAAAACAATGTATTTCCTAAGTGAATTAAATCACAGACGCCACAAACAATATGTTGCACGATTTATTGGCTGGTGTATTTCAAGGGAACTCGCCGAGTGCATACTGCAAACGTATTTTGTTTAAGTTCTAGTTGAATGTTGCTTTTCTTATCATCAGGACTCAAGTTTCCTGTTCTATTTAGTTCTTCAATTTCTTGGCATGGATATTTTCACAAATGTTCTCTTGCGATATAACACTTTCAGTCAATTTAATTCCTTATTTTCCCAAAGAAACTCCTTCCCTGTTCAGTATTTTTGTTCTTGCACCGGCGTCTTTCTTCCACCCTATTCAATATTTCATTGGTCATCAAAGGTTTCACGCTTTTGTCATTGCCTTTTATACAAATTCATACTTGCTGTTTTTTGTCATGGAAGACTTGTTCTTGGCTTAAAATGCTCTCTGCGGTCATTGCTTGGGAGTTCATCTATGATTCAATATTGTTTAGTGTGGAGTTTTCCACTGTGGCTTTTTTTGGATGTCTTCACAATTTTCGCCAAGCACTGTTGATATTAATAAATAATAATATATCAGCTATCACCCATACTGAAACATCAAAATATGTATGTCTGCAAAACGATATACAATAAATAGTATATTCACACCACACGTATGTTACAAATATCAAACTTGAACATTATTCAAATCACACTTATGAAAAACCAACACCGGTGAGATGAGATACTTTAGGAGAGCTTCAAACTTAACTATCTGAGACCGAATAAAATATTATGTTATCAGACAGATAGTGTGATCAACAACTTGTGCCACATATATTGAAAAACAGAAGATCAAGTGGTTTGGCCATCTCGTTAGAATGCAACACCATCAACTACCGGCACTGGCCCTACATCAAAGAATATCTGCTACGAGAGCAAGAGAACGCCCATATAGAAAATGGATTGACGACATCAAAGACATTGCACAATCACACAGAATGACATTATCCAGTGCACACATTAGGCGCTGGAGCAATAATTATTCCTCCCCACGAAACCTGGCGGCAAAAATGGAAGATGATGATGACGACGATGATAATGATGATGACTGTTGATATTTCATTATGAGCAGGTTCAGGTGAGCATAAAAAGAGTGCACAGAATAAGGAATGCATTTTCTTAACTTGATTCGTATATCTGGGTTTCACGAGAATCGAATCTATTTGCCTCAAGATATTGGCAACATTCGTTCCAGGAACCTCTTTTCCATTGCTTCCAAGCTTTTTTTCTAATTTGTTCATTTACGTTCGTTGATTCGCTGCTATACAGCAAAACAAGGTTCTACATTACATGTCACTACTTTCTTTCATACATTCAGTGATAGTGATATATTATTTTCGTTTTCTGCTCTAAATCTATGTCGTGCATCTTCGATCTGATGTGATAATTCCCCCTAGGTATTTATTTACATGTATCCACTTGGTTAAGCATATTTCCTTATGTTCGCTATGTCTTGCGTTATATTTAAACAATGCCCAAAGGTAGCTTGGAGCATTTTGAAATGGGATTTTGTGAATTAGTTTAGCCTTATTAAAAAGTAGGCGTTTGTGGTGTCGCAGAAACTGAAGACGTTCATGTAGGTTAGAATTGTCTGTAAGCTTATCGCCACTGATTAAACGCACTGATCTTTTCTGGAGTGAATAAAGGCATTTTGTTATTGATTTGGAGCATCCATCCCAGATTGTGGAGCAATAATTAATAAGTGTTTGTATGTGGGAAGTATAGAATATTATTCTTGTGTTTTCGTCGAGTACATTTTTAATTTTGGCAAGTGGTATACTTTTTTTGGCTATTTGTTTAACTAGAGAATGAACATGGGAATTAAAGGCTAGATTTTGATCTATGATAAGACCCAGTGCCTTGTGTCGGTTACACTTTCTATAGGCGTGCTACCAACGTGCAGCTGAAGAGTTGTCTGCGAGTTTAGAGTGTGAAGTCTTTGCCTGGTTCCTATTAACATAGATTTTGTTTTAGAAATGTTAATTTGCATGCGGTTTGCATGACTCCAGTCAACTGCACTATTTATTTGCTGACAGACAGACAGACAGACAGACAGACAGACAGACAGACAGACAGACAGACAGACAGACAGACAGACAGACAGAGAATCAAATAAAGACAGACAAATAGTGAGAATGCTATAGGCTAAACATCTATGACAGTCATCCATCAATGGAGCATTCTAGGCGGAACATAAGCAGTATCATCATATAGTGGATTCTTTTCTGAACCTGGCTATCATCACGACCCACCTAAAACTTCGCGATCATTCTCCAGTTCTTCTGCCTCATGCCAAAATATAAGCAACGTCCTTGTGTCCGTCATCTGTATCAAGGGACTGTTCGACCCTTGTCTCGTCTTACAGGAGCCTTGTCTTCCACCAGCATTCCTTCCACTGAACTGCGACTTGTAACATAGGCAACACAATTCAGTTTCTGAGACACGATGCTCTTTAAGATCCAGTTTTCTTCGACTTTCACATCTTGTAATATGTCAGTAATTGTCTTGTTCTTGGTTAATAATATTCTAATAATTGTTCAGCAGATCTTTATATATATATATTTAAATTTTGTTTTGCATTCGCTCTCTTTGAACTCAAGCGTAGTCTGTACACGTGCGATTACTTATAGTGCACTTGATTGATATTTGCGTATGTATTAGCTATCTCTATTACCAGTATCCCTCGCCATCAGCGAACCCACTCTGACTTCTGATATACTTATAATTTATGCCTCAAGTCAAGGACGAAAAGTCAACATTTAGTCCAACTGAGGGTTGAACCCTCTACCTCTACATCAGAACACTGGAAGTTTAAGGGCCAATGTTCTTATCCATTCGGTCAAATAGACCTCCTTTTTATTAGATATATTTTGAGAATAAATGACAGCTTCATCCAGGTGACGCATCTCAGGAATTTTCTTACATAATGTTGTTGAAGTATGCAATCTAGTATGATGTAGGCAGCAATAACCAAATACGAGAACGGTTTTGAGGTATTGCTAATCAGCTCTAGGTAGAAACAGTCAGCATTCATTCATTCATTCAGTAGTATATCCTTTGCAGAGCATCGCTCCCATAACAACCTCCCGGAAAACTTCTCGATCACAAGCAAGATGTCCCGCGCTTCCTCTTCCTCTCTTCAAAGGCATTTACCCCTCCATTATTGTTCTCTCCAAACTATCGTGACGTTTCAAGTGACCAAAATATTTCAATTTTCTTTATGTTATCGTCTTTGATAACCAACCTTCTTCAATATTCAGCTCTTGAAGTATGGATGCATTTATTCGTTTCTTTATCCAAGATATACTTAAAACATTTATATTCACAGGCATTCATGCGCTGTTCAGCTTGTTTAGTGAGCGTCCAGATCTCACAAGCGTATTTTAAATTGGGAAAGATGCATGCTCTTAAAAATTTAATTTTAGTCAGCATTCAAGAACTTTAAATTATGCCGTAACAGACTTATTACCAGTGTGCTTTTCCTGAGGGCAGCAACGTCGATTCGTTGCCATTATCACAATCAAAGCCTATAATGAATTGAATGGGGGGAAAACAAGATATGGAATCAATAAGCTTTACTAGAATGTGATCGCAAGTAACAAAATTGACGTTGCGTTCAAAGTCTTCGTCAGCACGCAAACAACGAGTTTAGTTTAGATTAGTTTAGTCGACGGATCAACATCACGGCACACGGGTGTAACCCATAATTGCTCAGTTCTACTCCTAACTCAAGCCTGAGTCCGGAGACTCTCAGCTCAGGGCACGAATTCCGTAGCACCGGCGAGTATCTTGAAATATTTTGGGTAGATTTTTGACTCGAAATTTCGCCCGGGCAGCGCTGTTAGGCTACACTTTTTCGATTTCCAAATGCCAAGGTATGTTTTACGTTCGCAGCAATACACACGAGCGTCCGATCTCACTTCCCAGAGACCAGGGAAAATTTTGTTACTAGAAGTCCAAGTGAAAAAATTTCCGGCCCTCACCGAGGGTTGAACCCGGGACCTCCAGCACTCGAGGCAGACACCATACCTCGAGACCACTCAGCCCCCCCCCCTCACTCCACACACAAACAACAAACACACACCATACAATTACATGAAAAAATCTACACGAATATATATATATATATTTACATACATCATAGTATGGCTAGTAGTATGCATAAAGTATGGAAACAAAAAATGTCCTTCCACACACCATGTGTTCTCTTTCACACCCACAACATTGAATGAAACACCTGATGTTGACCGCACACGCGGCCAACCTTTTTTTAAAATAAAAACAAAATAAAGCATATACACATTTTATGCAAGTGCGAATTATGTACTGATCTTCTCCCGGCCAAGCGAACGGAAATAACAAATGCTTCGATTAATTCAAAAGTTTCTTTCCCAAATTAGTACAGAAATAAAATTCTAACGTATCTAAAATAAATCCATTATATTTAATGAAAACTGTTTTTAATCATCTTTAAACATAAAAAGATGAGTTAGAAAATGTTCACTATTTAAATAGTTGCATTATTTTTATGAAAAGTTTGAAAATGCCTTAATGATTATATATTATAACGCATATGCCTGTAGATAACTGTAGCGAAAAGGTCCACCTATTTGAGAAATATGCAACAATTATTTTAATTTTTACATATATAGCAATGCTATTAAACGTTATGTTCCTTGATATAACTTTTCTTAAGTTAAGTCCCCTCGCTATATATAAATTATAATGTAAATTAAAATATTAAATTTTATTAAGTAAATAACTGTTTGCACACTAACAAACTATGACAGTTGGCAGCACCGGAATGAGAAGAAGACGTGTAGAAAATTTCATCTCAATCGGATGGACCGTTCGCGAACAAATAAACGACATACATACTTACTTACAGACAGACATACAGACATCGCATTATATATATATATATATATATATATATATATATATATATATATATATATATATATATATATATATATATATATATATTAGGGCTGCGGAAGTTAACGATGAATTAATCGGTTAATCGTTGTTTGTTTGCTTTTTTTTACGATTATTTTTTTTTTTAAATTTGTTTTTAAAAAATTTTTTTCGATTAATCGAAAACTTTTCTCCCATCAATTATGCAAATGAACAGGGTGTCGAAAAATTGTCGGACAATGTAAACATAGTGCTGCAAACACAACCGAGATGCAAAATTGTACTGAGTCACCATTGTGTAAGCTGCAGCAAAATGTACCAACAAGATGGAACAGTATTTTTATTATCCTACAGAGTCTTCTACAGGCCAGAGAAGCATTAATTGTCTAAATGTCAGATGAAAAGAAGCAATTCAAAAAGGTCCAAAACTGTCAGATTCAGATTGGGAGAAGATTTCGAAATATGTCAAAGTTTTGAACTTATTCTGTCATACCATGGTCCTGCTTGGCGGTCAAGATTATGTTTCATGTAGCTGAGTATTGTCACTGCTATCATCGTTGACAAAGCATATGACTGCACACGATGATGATCCGAGCTACAAAGCTAAATTTAAGGCAGCATCTTTTAATGACTTCAGTGAACGTGTAGCTAATATGACAGGTATTTAAATACTACAGATTGCAACAGCACTTCATCAACGCTACAAATACCTGAAGTATTTGTCAAAAGATGCAAAAGAACGAACTTGGTCACGTATTGAACAACAAATAGCAGCTGATGTTCACGATGAGCAAATGGAGACTGCTGCAACGAATGATACTGACATTGACAATGAAACTATGTGTGAACCAAATGAAAAGCGTATTAAGCTAATGGAGTCTGAATTGGAGAAGTAAGTTGCTGAATCTATTGACCGTCTATAAAGGTGGAAACTTAATGAACATCGATATCCAAAATTGGCATTCCTTGCCAAGACCATTTTGTGCATACGGGCTACCTCAGTTCCATGTGACCGATTGTTCAGCTGTGCTGGTTATATTGTTAATAAGAAGCACTCGTCACTTGAACTCAATACTGTCAACATACTCGTCTGTTTGCATAGTTGGTTATTAGATGACATATTAACAAGACAATCCAGTGTTATTTCGATTTTTGACAAATACGACTATAATGTGAGTTATATGACTATACATGTTTTGCTTTAATCGAAATTAACTATTAATTAATCGTTAATTTTTCGACAGTTAACTATTAAATTTAAATTAATCGGTCGCAGCCCTAATACACACACACACACACACATACGCACACCCCCCCCCCACACACACACACACACTACCTGATTCTGTTAAGCGCCGAATGTTGGGCGGCGCTTACCGAACTCGACACATCACACTGTACCAAAAGGCTTTGGGCGGAGGAGCGCAATTGGGAGAGTATAAGCCTTATCCTAGTGCGTGGAAATTCAACGTAAAGTCTAAATGTCATGGCAGGGCATACCGGGACCTAAGCCTTGTTTGGCAACTAGTCTCAGATCGAAGCTTTGACAGCGGACAATTAGAGTATTGCTGTGCTGATCCGGCAGCTTCTTCAGCTTGTCTTGTTCCAGATGTATTGATGTTATCTTTCCTCTGGAGTAGACTAGACAGGTCGAGAGAGGGATCATGCTGCATAGGCAATACATGGTCTTTAAATTCAGCCCAGGCTTTGCGGTATGGAGAGTTATAACTCCATTTCAATAAATATCATCTATCGAGATGGCAAGGTGCCAGTGATACAAACACACACGCACGCACACACACAGACACAGACACACACACACACACACACACACACACACACATATATATATATATATATATATATATATATATATATATATATATATATATATATATATAAATGCATATCCCTTATAGGACGTGGCAGTCAACACCAGCATTTTTCAGCTGCTGTTGATGTACTAGGCAAGATTACGCTCAGTAGTTTGCCACTGCTTTCTTTTGCCCCTTAGCCACATCGCCGGCATTTGGTATATGGTGCTTGGATGCGTTTATAGACTAGTCGACATTCATTGGGTGATGCGGTTAACATCACGTCGACTGCCTCTATACATCGCAGAACATTTAATGGCACCGATTTTAACTGGGTCAGTCTGGGAGCCTAGGTCAATTTAAAAGCAACAACTTGTCTGGATAGCGATTCGATCACATGACCATCCGGTCGGCAGGAAGCGGGATGGGCACTGCTTACCGCTGCTCCCTGGTTTAGACGTGTCGTACAGAAATGCAGAATGGCGTGTCTTAACTGTGATCGATAATGATTTCCAATTATTCCTTGGATGCTGCCTTTTGATCGGGCATCCATAGAAATGCGCTGCTTTTACTGTTATAGCGCGGCGTAGTTCACTTTCAGCTCAGCTCGAGGTTACTTGTGTGTAGGAGTGTGTGTATGTGTGTGTGTGTGTGTGTGTGTCTGTGTGAGTGTATGCGTGTGTGGGGAAAGGAGGGTGGCTTGGTGCCTGTAAAGTGTGCCAAGTGTTACGTTTGCCTGTTGTGATATAGTTCGGCTATGCTCACTTTCGACTCTACACGAAGCTGCTCTGTGTGTTTGGATGTGTGTATGTGTGTATGTGTGTGTGTGTGTGTGTGTGAGAGAGAGAGAGAGAGAAAGAGAGAGAGAGAGAGAGAGAGAGAGAGAGAGAGAGAATGTGAGTAGGTGAGTGTGTGTTTGTAATGTGTGCCTAGTTTTACGTTTGCCTTCAGTGTTATAGCGCTGTTATGTTAACTTTCGACTCTACTCGAAGCTTTCTCTCTCTCTCCCCCCCCCCCCCAAGCATATGTGTATGAATGTGTAAGTGATTGAAAGATATTGAAAGTGAGAGTATTTGTGTGTATGTGTGTGTGTGTGTGTGTGTGTGGGGGGGGGGGGGGGGGTCGTCTGTGTCTGTAATCAGTGCTTAGATTTATGACTGCCTTTAATGTTATAACACTGCTTTTTCTTACCACATGTGTTGTCAGAAACGTAATGAAACCTAACCATTTTGGACAAAACCGTTATTCGTATTTGATGTATTATCCTCCCCCCCCCTCTTTATCTCTCTCTCTCTCTCTCTCTCTCTCTCTCTCTCTCTCTCTCTCTCTCTCTCTCTCTCTTTCTTTCCCCTCCTCACTGGTCATTCTCTCATCTCCTCTACTCCACGTCTCTCTCTCTTCTCTCTATCCCACTATCTGTCAGGCCTATCTCTTTCTTTCTCCAGTTCTCTCTCCCGCCTCTCTCTCTCTCTTTCTCTCTCTCGCTCTTTCTCTCTCATTCTGTCTGTCTCTCTGCCTGTCTTTAGTGTTCATGTGTTCTCACGGTAAAAAATCTGGTATGCGCACATGTTTGTTTCCAGAACCTGACATATCACAACTACGGAGAATATTAAGGAAACGTAACGAATACAATCAGAAACAAAATGTTTAGCAACGGATGCATGTCACAAGAGCTCTCTTTCTGATGTAAATTACAAATACCTCTGAAGTCGGAGTGGGTACGCCTGATGGCGAGGGACACTGGTAATAGGGAAAGCTAATCCACAAGCTAAATTCAGTACAGTGCTATTAGAAGCAGTGTGTATGGACTATGCTTGAGTTGAAAGCATGCGTATGGAAAAAAAGATAATTAGAAAGGCTTTCCAATGGAGGTCACATGACAAGCGGGAGAGACAGAAACCCCAAAACACACGTAGAAGAGTATTAGAGACAGATATGAATAATATTGGCAAGACATGGGGCTATTATAACTGTAGAAGATTGCGACAGTATAGAACGGCTTGGCGTCAGTTGGCTGCACGTCTACACCCTAGTAGGGGATACTGTGCAGCAGCAGCAGCAGCAGACGTCAATTGAAAATATAACAATATTCAACATCATCATGTACTTTACCGACTGTCGTGAGCGATGCCGCTTCTCGTGTACTCGCGATCTTCAACAGAATATGACAATTCATGTGCTGACTTGTTTATGTGCCTCAATGACAGGTTATCCCTTTTTCTTCTGTCATCATCATCATCTCTGTCTGTCTGTCTGTCTGTCTGTCTGTCTGTCTGTCTGTCTGTCTGTCTGTCTGTCTGACTGTCTGTCTGCCTGTCTGCCTGTCTGTCTGTCTGTCTGCCTGCCTGCCTGCCTGTCTGTCTGTCTGTCTGTCTGTCTGTCTGTCTGTCTGTCTGTCTGTCTGTCTGTCTGTCTGTCTGTCTATCTGTCTGCCTGATTTCCTCTCCCTCTATCTCAACCTCTTTCTATTTATCTTTCCAATTGTTACAGTGTGTTTAAGACTGTTCTATTCTAATTATGTAGCCAATGTGTTGACTGCCTCATCTGATCGTTGTAACGAGTTGTCTTTTTGTATTAACATCTACTATAACATGTTGCTTAATTATTCTGGCCTTGGTAAATAGGACAAACCCTCATAGAAATAGGTATCCTGAATATTCTTCACAATTTTCTCGGCATTGTATGGGAATAAAGGCAGCCAGCAAGGATCACCACACCGCCTTCTGCAATAGCCTAGAATATATGAAGACATAACATTTCATCTATTAATCTACATATGGGCTGACATTTACATAACGACTGAATAAATCTGCTTTAGAGCTCTCTACCTCTCACCATTGTGGTGTTGTTACTTTACTTTGTTGTTTTTGTGTGTGCTGACAAAGGCTGTCTAGCCACAGCGTACATTTTGTTACCTCTGATTCTGTTCTTCAACTGCTGAATAATTCTGCTGTTCCTGTTTGTTGATTCATTATATATATATAATGAATCAACAAACACGAACAGTAGAATATATATATATATATATATATATATATATATATATATATATATATATATATATATATATATATATATATATATATAATAGAACATAATGAAAACAACAACAAGTAAAGACAATGGGTAAGGAATTAAATAAAGTCTACTTTCTGTTAACGCCGAATGTTGGGCGACGCCCACCAAACCCGACACCCCACATTGTGCCAAAGGCTTCGGAGCGCAATTGGGAGGGTGCAAGCTTTACCCTAGTGTGATGAAACTGCAACTTACAGACTAAATGCCATAGCAGGGCAGACCAAGCCCTAAGCCTTGGTCGGCAACAGGTCATGGATGCAAGGTCCACAACAGGAGGACAGTTAGAGTATTGGCAATAAACTCTGCTGCTGATATTCCTCCCTGCCACCGTCTCAATCCATCCAGCATCATTTCTCTTGGTCGGCCTCTTCCTCTCTTCCCCTCGATCTTTCCAGTCGTCTCTTTCTTATTGTTGTATGTAATGTTCTAGTGTTATTAGCCTCTTTCTTGGAATCGTCGTTCGTTACGCTGGCAGTCCAAGGAATTCGGAACATTCTTAGGAACCAGATCTCTGTTGATTCTAAGCTCTTTATAATCTGTTCATTTACAAATACAACTGCAACCATTTAAAATGCACAAACACTATAAATATCTTAGTGAGTTGCATTTACCTTACAGGAAGTTGTAGTCAACCTTAGCATTTATTGGCTATTTATGATTTACTAGGCAAAAGGGGAGTCATTGATGAACAAGAATGTTATGAATAACGTATTTACAATAGTGCTAACCAGATATTTTGTGTGTGTTATGTCTTTACCTAGTTCCTCTGCCTGGTAACACACTTGGTCCACCTGTCAACTAGTTTGCTGGTGCCTTCTAGAAAACAGATTTTGGGTGTGGCCTTAATTAAATTAGTTTTGCAACCGTCTTCATTACCTCGTTATCATCTGCAAACCTCTGACCAGGCAAATGTTCTTTGAAGAGACCAAACAAGTGACAGTCCCATGACACCAAGTCTGGACTGTATGCTGGTTGTTTCAAGATCTCAAATTTCAGAATATGTAGCATACGCACTGTATACGAAGCAATATGAGGTTGACGTTGTCGTGCAGCGACAGTGATCCTTTTTAAAGAAGACCCTGGAGTTTCGATCGTTTTTTTTTTCTCTAACATGTTACTGTATCCAAAACTAGTCACACTTTTCTGGACATGAATCAATAATGGTCATAAGGAATTTTCCAGCAGATTTCTGTGCCTTTTCCTTGTGCATATTTCTACCAATTCATACACGTTTCACTGACGCAAACAATGGTCCCCATACTGAACCATCATTCTTCCATATATTGCACAAGGTTTCAATCCATCTGACCACAGCTAACTGTTCTTCCACAGTGCAAGTCAATAGTGGGACAGCCATTTTGTAATCGCTATTGCGCATGCGCATACTGCTCTATCCTCACGACCCCTACATGGTCTATTGCCTAAAAACTAGTCTGTGTTCTGAAATATGATTTGAAGATTTTCCGTTGTTCATACTAATTCACGCACTTTATAATGCAATTCATGCTACTTAATAACACCCGCTCGTATTTATAAATCAATCCTCACACGGTGGATCTTGTGGCTAATATCGCACCTACCGCCTTTACTTCCCAGAACATTTCCTAGTACACATTTGAGGCTGGGTCGTCCATGGAAATTTAAATAAAAAAGTACCTGCCAGCATGGGGATTCGAACAGACGACCATCGAAACTAATAGGCAAGCGACAGTTATCCCAGTTATGATATATTCCACCACACCGCATTCCACTGTGTTGTGACTGACTGGTAGCCTGTGAGAGATCATGCAATGCTGTACGCAATTCCAGACGATATGTTATTGCAAATATAGCGAACAAGAAGTAGAGCATAACGGTTACATTCAAGATCATGCTAAGGTAAATGGGGATTGCAAGATATGAAGATTAGTGCCGCGGTGAAGAAGAATAAGACAGAGGTTGCTTATAATCCAGGGCGACAGCAATGAGAAACTTGCGTCCTGTTCTAATTTAGTACCCAGGAATGGGGTTGACGTCATCACGTATCACATTTAATAAACGTCCGTAGTTAGGGAGGAATGATATGTGGGGGAATGTGGGGTGGGGAGACCATTGGCACAGCACTAAGGCGGTAGAAAGGGAAAATAGTTGTGAAAGAATGATATGTATTTAGGTCAATAGACCTCGATGCAATTATAATTTATGGCTATTCGATGTGGCAGACAGAGAGACAGACAGACAGACGACAAACACACATGTGTATGTATGTGTGCTCACAGAGCATTTTCCAAGGACAGCTAGCAAACGGTAACACGAAAATTGAAAGTCCACAGCGAGGATTCAAATAGTTAGCTGCATATCTTCTACAGGATGTCGCAGTCAACCCCATCATTTTGTTGTTGTTGGATGTTTGAGAAGTACAGGAACATTTAACGCTCAGTAGTTTGCCGACGACATAGTGCTTTTGAGTTCAACACACCCGGATGCCCAAGAGAAAATAAACCACTTCCAAAATGTTTCAGGGCAAATTGGTCTCCAAATTAACACCACAAAAACAAAGACTACTGATCTTATTAACAGTTCAGATGACACCAAATTGAACAGCTACGTTCTTGAAAAAGTCAACAGCTTCACATACCTAGGAAGCAAAATGACATCTACAGGGGACTCAACGCCAGAAATATCATCTAGAATCGCACTGGCATCTAGTGCCTTCAATAAACTGTCAAACATCTGGAAGTCAAAGACACTCAGCAATCACACAAAACTTAAAATCTTCAACTCTTGTGTGATTACAGTGTTAACGTATGGATGTGAAAGTTGGAAATCAACGGTAGCTTTAGATAAAAAATTAGACAATTTTGAGAACAAATGTCTTAGAAGACTTCTAAACATCCACTGGACAGACTTCAGAACCAATTCGCAAATAAGACAAGAGACTAAGCAAGATACAGTATCCAATTTCATAAGAAGACCCCGTTGGAACTACATCGGCCATGTACTCAGTGTCGTGTAATACTGAGAGTTAATGATTCCCAGATGGACGACTGCATACATCGACTGCCCACGTAGGAGAAGGGTTAAAAAAACCAGGCAGGTGAACGGTTAATTCCCGAGTTAATGAAACAGAAGGATAACCACAAAGGATTGACCAGCGCATGTGTATGTAGGTCAAGTCGGGAGAGTCGACTACAACACAGGTAACTGTCGAGTGGAAAATTTGGTTAGCGACCAAGAGAGACAGCATCATGGACCAGTCTATTGCGTTCTGGAGGTAGGGATATACGGAAAAGCCCCAGATCTGGAATTTTCCACAAACTAGGACAATGAAGTCTGAATTTGCTTTGTCCAGCAATGTCAAGGACGATGGGACAAAGATGATCTAAAGAGAGTGGCCACTTCTTTGTGTCAGTTGAGTGTGTGTTCCCCAACTGGACGGAAAGATAGAATTATGTGTCCTGTAATGAAAAGAAATATCCTCCCTTATAATGGGATAAAGTGCTTGGCTGCGGATTAATTTCAATTCGTGGATCTACATTAATTCTATAAAGGAACATAGATGCCTAAATAAGGTATAAAGATATTAGATATAGTTTAGGATATGAATATAGATGTGCGTGAATAGCATTTATCATTGATTTCTATTAGTAGGAATAGTATAGACGATTAGGTGAATCTTCTATCCTATGTCAGAGTGGGTTTTTTCGGAAGCCTTTTCATTTCGGCTGGAGGAAAAGACACACACATAGGAGAGAAGAGGAAGCAGACACAGATCTCATTATTAAATGTATATCACACAGGTTTCCATACCAGTGCTGGACTTATCAACTAAGAGATTACACAGATGGCTGTGGTCAAGATCACCCAGTGTTGATAACCCACGAGAAAGCACTTTAAAGTCATAACGCACGACACTTGTGCATAAGAAAGGAAGGAAAAGAAGTGTCATCTTAATAAGTCAGGAGGACAGAGAATGGAAAATAGCGATCATACAAACTAAAGGAAAAAGACCCAAATTACTCAGTATCAAAGAGTTGCAAAGTGCGTACCAAGTGCATATATCAATTACAAAATATCAAGTGTAGAACGTTTTACAGAACACTAATAGAACATTCTAGAAAGTCGATGTGTTTTCCAGAATGGATTAAAGAACGCTATAAGAAAGCAACGAACATTCATTTTAAGCGGACAGCAAATAGTGAGCAGGTTAAGTACATTTGATACAGTGGTGAACATTTTCATTACAAAGAACGGATTTATCTACCGACTCAAGCAGACGGAGCTGTCAGGGTGAGACCGTTCTGTATCTATGTCATGTCCTGTACTCTAGCTGAGAGAAGAGACGAGAGAAACCACGGAGACTATCTATCAACATCTTATCTGGCAGCCACACTAGAAGAACATACAAAATACATAGACAATATCCATACATACACCAGACATAGTTTTTTATAATAAATCTTTTATCTTATCGTTGAAAGGAACTGTTGTCGGAGTATGTGTTGAGGGAATAATCGAGAGAGTAAAAGAAATAGATATATGGAAGGGAAGACAGAAGAGAAGAGTGTAGACGAAAAGTCAGTCAATAATCCCAACAGATAATCAGTTTAAAGATGTGCAGGTTGATCCCAATCTCTTCTCGGGGAAACAACATCACATAATTGGTGGAGCGAGCGGGATACGTACATACATTATACCCATATGACCTGCATATTGGCACAGGCATAGCGGAGTACATGCATGTTGGGACATACTGATTGGAATAAAAAGAAGTATATATTGATGACTTTTAATGGAAGGACGTCCATTGGATATATGGTGCCATTACATGGATAGTAGAAACATTTCATTAAGGCTGGTGACTTTACAGTGAGAAAGTTCCAGACAGAGTGAATGTGGATAGGTGGTAAGACACATTACATACCTAGTCACACAGTCACACGTCTACATAAGTCTTTATCCTATATCGCCTTTTGTGGATGAGAGAGTGGTTGTGATGTACTGTGTGGTGTTGTAGATTTATTATATTAAATAGACATAGATTAAGGATATAGGTTCTAGGTAGATTATCTGTTTATAGTAGTATTCTTTTCTGCCTTGGGGTGTCTTTACTCAACGTGCTGACTTATCTGCTGTAACTATGGCAACTCCTAAAGTAACTACAGCCGAACTGAAGGCCAACGGGGAGGAAATTGGGTTAGCTGGTTCAGAGCTAACTGATTACATACAAGAACGAGAGAGAGAGATTCGTCAAGCGGAAAGAGAAGACCGTAAGACTGAGTTGGAATTGAAACGAATGGAACTGGAACAGGACAACAAGAGGTTGCAAGCAGAGGAAGCCAACAAGATCAGAGAACATGAATATCGCATGAAAGAGCTAGAACTCAAGACACAAACTAAGGGAGAAATAGATGGAGCGGAAGGAAATTCTTCTTCACCGGGTGCAACCCATATGAGTGGACATGGTTACCATGCCATGAAGTTTCCCTTAGCTGTCTACGATCAGTCTAAAGAAAGATTTGATCAATACGCATCTCGTTTCGAAGCAATGTCAATCGCTATGGGGCTGGATCGGACCAGATGGGCTCTTAAACTATCACAGGGATTAGTCGGTTCGGGATTTGAAGTGTACACACGCTTACCACCAGGACAGGAAAATAATTATCAGGAATTAAAAGCCGCTTTGATGAAACATTTTGACATCACAGCACAAACGTATAGGAAGAAGTTTAGATCGGCTAGACGAGAGCCGGGAGAACTATTCGCCGCATACAGTCTAAGGCTGAAATCCTATCTCCAGAAATGGATGGACTTGGCAGAATTCAAGAGGGATTATGAGAGTCTCGAAGAGATGATGGTGGTCGACCAGATGCGAAAGCAAATGTCGAAACCTCTCAGAACCTTCTTGGGAGAACAAGGGGCGGAACGGATTGATGTTGTGAATAAGCTGGCGGAACGATTCGTGGAAGTACATGGTGAAACTGAGGAACTAAGTACACAAACCAAAAGTCAGGAGAAACCAGAGAAAAAGAAACCTAAAAACTGGGAAGGAGAAAAAGGGGAACCTTATATAAAGCACACAGAGGAGAGTTCCGAGAAGGTGAAGGAAGGAACCAAGAACACCTCGAATTCTCAAGCGAAACGACAGTGGTCCGAGAAGTGGTGCTCGATTTGCAAGGCGGCCTCGCATAACACGAAGGACTGCAGATCGAAACCTAAAAGTTCTTACTTCGCAGCATGCAAAGTGATTCCTACATCGGTGATCACAGACAAGGCTGAGGTCGGCGAAGGAGAAAGGAACAAAAAGGACACACGGAAACCTAGGAAAGGAACAGGATGCACACAATGCCAGTCGATAACACATAATACTGTGGACTGCAGATGCAAGGCAAAACACGCCAATTGCATAACCAACCTCGAGGAATCAAAAGAAGAAGGCAAGGAAACGGTCAAGGAGATGAAAGACACTCAGGACCAAGAGAGACCACCTGTGGTGGAACTGATTGAGGTGAATGGACAACCAGTCCAATGTTTATACGATACAGGATTGGATGGGGAAGCGGTGGTGGACGCCAGCTTAGTAAGCCCAGACCAACTTACAGGGGAGACCATAGAAATACAGCCGGCAATGAGGAGTGCTGTTACCATGACGCTGCCAATCGCCAAGGTGGAGATTAAATCCAGGTACGTCACGGGCATTATTCCAGCTGCTGTATTATCTGACTCCTTATTTCCAATGATCATTGGCACGAAATATGTCTTTTTGCGGATGCCCAAACAGCAAACCCACAAGGGAACAGTAGTCAGTGGATCTCAAGGGAAGGAAAAAGAGGCAGAGACTCTATGCGACAACTCAGGGATAAGAGAATTGCATACTGCCCAGAGGAAGGATACTACGTTGCATCCTTGCTACAGGAAGCTGCAAAGAAGTGCTGAGCCACCAGAACGGGGACAGTACTTTCTGAAGAATCAACTACTCTATCGGAGAGCTGGGAGGGGAGATAACTTGCACGAGCAGTGGGTGGTTCCAGAGACCCACCGTCCTCACATTCTTCAGAGTGGACACATCATAGGCGAGAATCGACATATGGGTGTCAGAGAGACCTTGCAGCAAATATCCGGCCATTATTGCTGGCCAGGAATGACCGGAGATGTACGCCGGTGGGTGAAGTCTTGTTCGGAGTGCCAGAGAGCACCACCCAACAAGCGAATCAAGAGGAAACTAGCTCTTAAAGTGGAAGACAAAGTGGAAGTGTGGAGTCCAGCAGAGACCAATATACTCCAAGTAGGATGGAAAGGACCTTATCCTGTGGAAAAGGTGGTGTCCAAGAACATCTACAAAATACGGATCGGGGAAGAGAAGAAAAATCTCCCTAGACATCTCATTAGGAAATATGAAGAGAGATCCGGGAGTAAAGCTTCGCACTTTATGGTGATGGCAGCTATTGGGACAAAGGTTACCAGTCCAGACGAAGACCAGAGATCGCCAGTACAACATAGGAGGGCCTATGGGACAGTACGTGATAGGTCAGATTTACCCAACGACAGGAGGAGGGAAATCACAAGTCAGGGAAAGGACAAGAGTGAAAGTTTCACCGGTAACCAAGTTTAGAAGGGGTGGGTAACGTCGGGAAAAGCGAGAATTACCCAGGACTCAAACCGAAGATTGGCTGACCAGATACAATATCGCCCAAGATGGTCCTGGAAGCAAAAGCCCAGGAGGTTTGGGAAAGACGACTCGGTCCGACGAGGACGAGGCGGAACATCCCCAGAGGAAAAACCGGGGGAAACCAAGAGGACATGGAAGCAGTGTTACAATCAGGATGGGACAATCCGTCTGTATTGTGAGCCGTCGCTGACGCAAGTCGAAAGGAGGTCGACTGAACGTACAGGAGCGAGGAGCCAACACTAGTTTCAGTCGTTAGTAGTATAGTAGGGTGTCAATTAGAGCGCCTACTGGATAATGTGAGGATCCAATCATATCATCAACACGTGATGTTAATAGCTACTTCGCAGAAGCTCAACGCACGGTGGATGGGATGGACGTTGTTGCTACAACTGGACTTCACAATGGAATACATCCTTGGTAAGGAGAATGTAGGAGCGGATTTGATATCCAGACATCCAGCTCCGGAGGAAGAAGATTAGGATTGTAGATCATGGGAATCAAACCTACAGTGAGAAAGATTCGACGCGGTCTAATCTCTTAAGAGGGGGCCTATGTCGTGTAATACTGAGAGTTAATGATTCCCAGATGGACGACTGCATACATCGACTGCCCACGTAGGAGAAGGGTTAAAAAAACCAGGCAGGTGAACGGTTAATTCCCGAGTTAATGAAACAGAAGGATAACCACAAAGGATTGACCAGCGCATGTGTATGTAGGTCAAGTCGGGAGAGTCGACTACAACACAGGTAACTGTCGAGTGGAAAATTTGGTTAGCGACCAAGAGAGACAGCATCATGGACCAGTCTATTGCGTTCTGGAGGTAGGGATATACGGAAAAGCCCCAGATCTGGAATTTTCCACAAACTAGGACAATGAAGTCTGAATTTGCTTTGTCCAGCAATGTCAAGGACGATGGGACAAAGATGATCTAAAGAGAGTGGCCACTTCTTTGTGTCAGTTGAGTGTGTGTTCCCCAACTGGACGGAAAGATAGAATTATGTGTCCTGTAATGAAAAGAAATATCCTCCCTTATAATGGGATAAAGTGCTTGGCTGCGGATTAATTTCAATTCGTGGATCTACATTAATTCTATAAAGGAACATAGATGCCTAAATAAGGTATAAAGATATTAGATATAGTTTAGGATATGAATATAGATGTGCGTGAATAGCATTTATCATTGATTTCTATTAGTAGGAATAGTATAGACGATTAGGTGAATCTTCTATCCTATGTCAGAGTGGGTTTTTTCGGAAGCCTTTTCATTTCGGCTGGAGGAAAAGACACTCACATAGGAGAGAAGAGGAAGCAGACACAGATCTCATTATTAAATGTATATCACACAGGTTTCCATACCAGTGCTGGACTTATCAACTAAGAGATTACACAGATGGCTGTGGTCAAGATCACCCAGTGTTGATAACCCACGAGAAAGCACTTTAAAGTCATAACGCACGACACTTGTGCATAAGAAAGGAAGGAAAAGAAGTGTCATCTTAATAAGTCAGGAGGACAGAGAATGGAAAATAGCGATCATACAAACTAAAGGAAAAAGACCCAAATTACTCAGTATCAAAGAGTTGCAAAGTGCGTACCAAGTGCATATATCAATTACAAAATATCAAGTGTAGAACGTTTTACAGAACACTAATAGAACATTCTAGAAAGTCGATGTGTTTTCCAGAATGGATTAAAGAACGCTATAAGAAAGCAACGAACATTCATTTTAAGCGGACAGCAAATAGTGAGCAGGTTAAGTACATTTGATACAGTGGTGAACATTTTCATTACAAAGAACGGATTTATCTACCGACTCAAGCAGACGGAGCTGTCAGGGTGAGACCGTTCTGTATCTATGTCATGTCCTGTACTCTAGCTGAGAGAAGAGACGAGAGAAACCACGGAGACTATCTATCAACATCTTATCTGGCAGCCACACTAGAAGAACATACAAACTACATAGACAATATCCATACATACACCAGACATAGTTTTTTATAATAAATCTTTTATCTTATCGTTGAAAGGAACTGTTGTCGGAGTATGTGTTGAGGGAATAATCGAGAGAGTAAAAGAAATAGATATATGGAAGGGAAGACAGAAGAGAAGAGTGTAGACGAAAAGTCAGTCAATAATCCCAACAGATAATCAGTTTAAAGATGTGCAGGTTGATCCCAATCTCTTCTCGGGGAAACAACATCACACTCAGAATGGACAAGTCAAGACTCCCCTATCAAGCCCTCATATGGTCACCAGTAGGGAAAAGAAAACGGGGAAGACCAAGAGAGACCCTGCGTAGAACCATCATTAGAGAAGGCTCATTCAATGGCCAAGCAAATATCCAAGATCTACAACAGGTAGCAGCGAACCGCCAAGCATGGAGAGTCAGGACTTCTGCCCTATGCGCCGCCTTAGGCTCAAGAGGAAAGACTAACTAACTAAGTTTGCCATTGCTTTTTCAACGACCAGGCTCATCTTCTTCTATTGCGCTCTATCCAACAATGGGACAAAAAGCCTCACCCAGCTCATTCCAATCACTAGCTTCTCATAAAGCCCTATCCATCTCCTTCTCATGTTATTCATTTCCGTGTCTGCTTCTCTTCTTCGTGAGCCTTTCGGTCTTCCTATAATTCTGTTGCCCCGTGGGCTCCAGTGTAAAGCTTTTATAGTTGATTATTCTCCGGGTTTCTCCGTGAATAGCCTATCCAGGGGCAGCGTCGTTTCTTCATATCATGGTTCATTGGTATTTGGCTATTTCTGTCCATGAGCTTCACGTTGGTGATTATACCATATATTTTTTCCTTATATTTCACGCAGGCACCAATTAGTGAATGTTTGCAAGTTTTGTTGTTGTTGTAATTGTTTTCGTTGTTCTTCTCGTTTCTGATCCACGCAGGATTACTGGTTTAACGCTAGAATTGTATAATCTGAGGTTTGTGTTACATTTTTTTCTAACTTTCACAAATGTACTAGTGTTATAAAGGATCTTCTAGCCTCGCGTATTCTTATTCGGATATCTCTGTCTGTTCCATTGTAACGTCAACATTACAACATAACGAGGTGTATGATTGTGTCCCTTGAAGTGAGGTTTCCCGAATCGAGATAAGGCTATCGTTTGCTTGCTTTAATCGCATTACATGTGTTGTGACTTCTCATCTACTGTTGTTAGTTGATCCTGCATCTGATTTTGTGTGGGTGTGTGAGTGAGTGTGCGTGTGTATGTGTATGGGTGGGTGGAGGGTGGAGGTGGGTGGGGGTGGAGGAATGGTGTGTGGGGATGTGTACACAGACACAGACACACAGACAGACAGACAGACACACACACACACACACGCACACACACACACACATATATATATATATATATATATATATATATATATATATATATATATATATATATATATCTTCCGCCCAAAAAATTTATAGACAGTAATCGCCACCAGTTTAAATGTAATCGGAGTTTCGATCTTTATGACGTTTGTGACATGCTGTTTACGTCATCATTTTTAAACATCATGCAACACATTGCTACCGTAATGATTGATTGATTGATTGATTGATCTAGGAACCGACATCACAGCATTCGGGACATTCCCATAAGCGCTCCGTCCCCATCCTCAGCAACCAGCATTGCTACCGTAATGTGTTCTACAAATGGTTTAATATGACAAGTTTTGATGACGTTATTAAAATAATATACTCAAGTGAAATGCGATTACATTTAAACTGGTGGACGATTACAATCTATACATTTTCTGGCGCACTCAGTATATTCCCTTGATCAGAATATATATGGGGAATTCAAATAAAAAAAATAAATAAATAAATCGTTTCTTGGCCACATAATTTAATAAAAGCAAAAGTAGTTTTCTGAATAACATGTTACAACAATTGAACATGACTTTACAGCAAACAAGCAAACATAATAAAACAAAATAGCACCAGAATAAGCAGGAATTGGGGATGGGATGGATTTATTCTAGCTGTGTGGACTTCCTCAATAGATGTCAGTGTTGTGAAGGAGAAACATTGGCACACTGAGAACTAATATTGAAAGGACAATCTTCAGACATCATCGTTATAAATACACAGCTGTAGACACAGATAAGGACATGAAGGAAGTATACGTTCTGCATGCCGGGCACATTGAGTTGATTTATGATCGGGGAACGTGATTTTAGTCACGTCGTGGTCTTGTGATTTCAATGCGAGCATTACCGTAGTTTCTCAGACTGGGATTCTGAGATCCCTTCTCATCTCATCTCATCATGTACCTCCTGTACCTTGTTGTGTCGAGGTGAAGCATAATCAGCGGGAGAGTGCCCGTTTACGGATTTATGTATCGAGATTCACATGGAGTCTGCAATTTCCTCTGTCCATCGTTTACTTGGCCAACCTCTTCTTTTACATAAATTTAGTCTGTGCATCCTTGCTTGTTGTGGTATATTGTTAACTGGTAAACTAGTTATATGACCAAACCATTTAACTTGCTGTTTTCTGGTGAAATCTAGCGCTGCTATAACCCTCACATTAGTCCCGATTTATTTATCTCTGCGTTTCTCTCTTCTTTAAACATTGAGTATACTTCTCAGGAATCCCATTTCAATTGCAAATTTTCTTTTCTCTTTGTCTGTCATTGTCCATATTAGCATTGGTAGCATAGAATTGGTAGGATGATTGTATTGTACAGTGTGATTTTATTGTTTTTTAAAAGTATTTATTGATAAGTGGGTGTCCTTTAGTATCGGTGCCATTTGTACAATGCGTCTGCTTGCCTTATTGCATCTTTTTCGATCTCTTCTTCTGATATGCCATTTGATGATTGATTGATTGATTGATTTAGGAATCGACATCACAGCTTTCGGGGCATTCCCATAAGTGCTCCGTCCCCATCCTCAGCAGCCAGCGAAGAGTTCCAACACTAATAGTACCAGTAGCAATCTGATTATAATATGTCCGTCTCGTCTTTCCTCTGAGCGTTGAGCGTCGGCCAGATCCCCTCGTCACCCCTCGCTGTCGCATTCTTGCCAGACCATGGTGATCCATTTGCTCCTCCGAGGTGTGCACGTGCTCCCACAAGGCCGCAACCACACCACATCTTCCTTGTCATGCATCAATACTCCACCAAGTTCTGCAGAGCCAGCCAATCTGTCCGCCTTTTCATTTCCCAGCACACCGGCATGCCAATTGATGATATTATACTTCCTAAGTACTTGAGGCTCTTTATTTGTTTCAGGGGGTGTTATTTCAGATTAATATTTGTTGTGTTTTTCTTCTTTGGTCATAGTCATTATATCTGTTTTACTGATGCTAATTTTGATGTTATGTTCCTTACACACTTTGATTAGACGATTTATGTGAACTTGTAATTCTGCTTTTGATTTTGCTTTTAGCGCTTGATCGTCCACAACTAGGAGTCGATTCTGAGATAGTAGCACATTTTGTTCATTCCTCTTATACGGCTATTATTAGTATACTTTAATATAGTCACTATAGTGTCTTCCCCGAATGTTTTGTGAATTCTTTTTGCTAATCAAGGCTAGTCGCCGCAACGTGGTTTGTTTTCTGTAATTGTGTTCTCTACAGCTGCATTATTCCGTGTTATTTTACATTTTTATATTTGCCTGAAGCCACTAAGACATGCTCATAAACAAATTCACATGTATTGATTTGAGATAATAAAAGCAGAAGACGAAATAAGCGATTAGAGCACGCACTAGACAACACAAAAATTAAAAGCTGTAGTTGCAACACTCGGATTCAAACCTCTGACCTTCAAATGTCGACATAGCCTCGCTGCAGAAAGAGGTGCACTTCGACTCACGACCAATTAGGTTTGAATCCCTGTGTTTAATTACAGCTTTCGATTTTTATGTTGTCTAGTGTGTCCTCTAATGTTTACTTCCGTCTTCTACTTTTATGAGCGCCAATAAAATAAAATCAAATCAAATTAAATCAACTTTATTAGGGTTACAATTTGGGCGCGCAGGCCCGTCTTACATTCGGCCCTTCGAATATAAATATCTTCTTCTTCAGCGTTCCGAGCCATTGAGGTTCTTTGCTGCAAATACAATCTGTCTCCATTCGTCTCTCTGGTGGACCTTCTCTTGCCCTTTAACGTTCCAAGGTCGTTGTCCAGATAAGTCAGTCCGATATCGAGGCTCATGTATTTGTTTCGTAACAAAGAAAGGTTTTTACAAAGGTGGGGATGTTAACCCCACGCTTCAACCCCCAACCTGGAGGACCAGGGTGTTTCTCTTTGTCTGTTCTCTACCCTTTGACCTGTCCGGCTTGGGAGGCCCTGCTGGTAGCTACGCTACCGCCGGCATAGCTCTCATGGTCATTGAGAAACTCAAAAATATAGCAATAAATAATACAAGTGCATTTCTTTATCTGCCATAGAAGTAGGCTCTGTGACAAAGTGTAATCCCGCATAACACGTTGTAAACACAGCTGCGAGCAGTTTGGAAGCCTTGCGTTGGTTTACGTACTCAAAGTATACGTGTCAGTCGTTCAGAAAGCAAAGGCAAACCACTGAACGTAAACTTACCCAGGAATCACAAACAGCGAAAATATGTTGGAGTTGACTGCTACTGTAAATGATACGTAACGTAGAGGTAGGATTCGAAAGTGTGTTAGGTAAATACAGTTTCAACATGACGTGTTGTACTGGTAATGTTAGGCGATTACTACTTGATATCTCATACGGTGGCAGTCGCATTGGTGGAGATAACCAGACTCTCGCCTCTCTACCCGGTGACGATCATACGTTATTTCGTTATCCCACACGATCATACGTTATTTCGTTATCCCACACGACCATACGTTATTTCTTTATCCCACACGACCATACGTTATTTCTTTATCCCACACGATCATACGTTATTTCGTTATCCCACACGATCATACGTTATTTCATTATCCCACACGATCATACGTTATTTCGTTATCCCACACGATCTCCAACATTTCGGATCTGATACTTTTCCCCGATAATGCAGTTCTGCTATGTTATCTATGTATTTATGTTTTACTTATATATTACTTTTGGTATTTCCGCATCACGGTTTGCATGTTGTCACTAAGTTTTAATGTGTATTTCTTCCCATATCATGTCCAGTGAATATTGACTGTCTACATGATGTTTCTCTACTTAATTTGCGGTTGCAATCTCCCGGTCGAAAAATGTTTGCTTACATCACATATAATATGACGATAGAAACAAACAACTTGACACTTAAAAAAACATGTATTTTCTTAGTAAATTTAACACAGAAGGCACACACAGTAAGTTGTATTATGTATTGCCTAGTATCGCCGCAACTCGCCAGGAGCATACTGCAGAGTAATATATCATATAAAGTAAATAAATGAATGATCATTTGGCTGAAATACTTAAAACACATCGTCACTGATATTGTCGGAATGTGGAGCATTAGTTATCCCCACGGTAATCACAAATTTAAAACGAATTCTTTCTGTCTGTACAAAATTGGTTGGAACAGCCTATGGGACTTAATAACAATACACCAGTAACCATTAATTGACTTGGCTGTTTTATTTTAATGAAATATTAGTCCTACTCCTTTTTCGTGTCTCTCTCTCCCTCTCTCTCTCTCTCTCTCTCTCTCTCTCTCTCTCTCTCTCTCTCTCTCTCTCTCTCTCTCTCTCTCTCTCTCTCTTCCCCCCTCCCCAGAATAAATTATTGTGTGTTTGTGAATTCTAATTTTGCCCGATCCCTTCCATCTCATCTCACGTATGCCTAGGATATTCGATTTCATGCTTTCCATTTCACGTATAATATTGTTCAAATTTCTAAGCTCATTTAACGTTCTAACGTTCCATGTACCTATTTTAAATTTATTTATTTTAGTTATGATTTTGACGCCAGTAGCTGGATGACAGTCTGGTATCACCTGTAGCTCATGACTGTCCCTACACGACGAGGATGTCCTAAGACAGCCATTAACGTCGTTCACTGAATCTGAAATGTGGTTTGTCATGAAGTCTTGGAAATATAATGTGGTGGTTTTTTTTCTTGCTTCCACATATACATGGGCGTTTGTTACCTCAGCCTATGACAACCATTTCCGACGGTCAGGACAAGTGAGTACCCCGCCCTGCTCATCTGCAGAGTTGTTCACTTATTCCGGTGGATACAGGGTCCCTAGGACTGCGTTAGCCACACCGAGGTGTGTTTTCCATCCTCTACCGCTAGGAGGTGCAGTTGGGATTTTCCCTTCCTAAAGTTGTGGTCTATTAAACCCAAAACTATTCAGTACTTTTAGAGGAATGGGAACATTATGAGGAAAACAAAAAAACCTGAGATACTTAATGACAACTGGCAAGCTTGGTAGGAAAAGAATAAGAGGAAGGCAGAGAGATAAATAACTTGACTGCTTAGCCACATGACATAATCTTGACAAGGACACCGAACTAATACAAAACTCTGGTGATCGTCTGAGATGGTGAACCATGACCGCCTACGCTTTTCGGCATGGCACATGATGATAATGATTTAGTAAATTAGTGATTTTATTCTTTAAAATCCCATAACAGGAACCCACTGTGATTATGTGACGTGTTGGGACTTTTGTATTAATCACTTGAAATATCAGTTTAAGGTAATACTGTTATCATTGACATATAGTGAGAAGTACATTCGCAGGCACTGATCCGCCTTATCATTTGAAGTAATGGTAATATACCGGCTCCGTGGCTATAGGCTTGCGAACGCGGTTCGTGAGCCGGGTACCAGGCGTTCGAAGCTCAGCTGCGACCGATTTGTGCAGCAGACCGTGTCGCGTTGTGTTATAACGTATTGGTATGGGAGCCGGTCGTTCAGAAAGCAATGACTAACTACTGAACGTAACACTTGCCTAGTACATCAACAGCAGCTGAAAAATTATGGTGTTGACTGCAACGTCCCGTAAGGGATTCGCAACAAAATTAATTATTAATGGTAATATCAAAGATACGGATCATATTTAAATGAACAATTATAGTCACTGGTGTTTTTTTTTTTGTGTTTTTTTTTAGGGGGGGGGGGGGTAAGACTAGTGCTGCAATTTAAATATATAAGTATACTAGCTGACCCGGCTCGGCATCGCCCACGCCCTGGCGGTGATCTATCTATCTATCTATCTATCTATCTATCTATCTATCTATCTTTCTATCTATCTATCTATCTATCTATCTATCTATCTATCTATCTATCTATCTATCTATCTTTCTATCTATCTATCTATCTATCTATCTATCTATCTATCTATCTATCTATCTATCTATCTATCTATCTATCTATCTATCTATCTATCTATCTGTCTGTCTGTCTGTCTGTCTGTCTGTCTGTCTGGCTGGCTGTCTGTCTGTCTGTCTGCTTGTCTGTCTGTCTGTCTGCTTGTCTGTCTGTCTGCTTGTCTGTCTGTCTGTCTGTCTGTCTGTCTGTCTGTCTGTCTGTCTGTTTGCTTGTCTGTCTGTCTGTCTGTCTGTCTGACCCTGCCCGGCTTCGCCCAGCTCCTGGTGGGTAGCATCTAATTTAATTCATATAAGTAGTAATATAAGCTCCCATTCCCGACTATCTATCTGTCTGTCTGTCTGTCTGTCTATCTGTCTGTCTGTCTGTCTGTCTGTCTGTCTGTCTGTCTGTCTGACCCGGCCCGGCTTCACCCAGTCCCTGGTGGGGAGCATCTCATTTAATTCATATAAGTAGTCATATAAGCTCCCGTTCCCGTTCCCGACTATCTGTCTGTCTGTCTGTCTGCCTGCCTGCCTGCCTGCCTGCCTGTCTGTCTGTCTGTCTGTCTGTCTGTCTGTCTGTCTGTCTGTCTGTCTGTCTGTCTGTCTGTCTGACAAGGCCCGGCTTCGCCCAGACCCTGATAGGGAGCATCTCATTAAATTCATATAAGTAGTCATATAAGTTCCCGTTCCCGACTGTCTATCTGTCTGTCTGTCTGTCTATAGCCAGGGGACTTAACCTAAGATATAGCAATGCTACTAAAAGTTATGTCCCTTTATATATTTTTTCTTATGTTAAGTAATGTAATTTATTTATTAAATTTTAGTAAGTAAATAGCTGATTCTACAATTTAGAAAAAAACTATGACACTTGGTTGCACGGGTATGAAAAGAAGACGTGTAGAAAATTTTATCTCAATCGGATGGACCGTTATCGAACGCATCCAATACATTCCCACCCACATACATACATTCTGTTTTATAGATATAGATTTAAAACTTCGGCTGGACGAGAATAACAGATAAAGAACATACTTTTTTTTAAAAATTCGCATATCCTTTTACAGGACATCGCTGTCAACAGCAGCATCTTTCAGCTGTCTGTTGATTTCTTGGCAAGATTACGCTCAGTAGTTTGCCATTGCTTTCTGAGCGGCCGGCTCAGTTATCCTGCAAGTCACCAGCCGGGGACGAACCGATCCCAGTTCTCGCCGGCTACGAGACTCTGCGTGATAAACGGGATTACGGAGAAAGTTGTGTAACCCCTCGGCCAGAGAGATCGGCAAAAGAACAGACTAGAAGAAGTAAATTCTATAATTTATAAAATGAAGAACACTTTATGCAATAAATAAGTATCTTTGGAAATTAGAAAAAAAAAGAATGTTTACATGTTACATAGAACCAATTTTAACATATGGTTCTGAATCAAGTATATTAGTAAACAAGCAAAGAAATCACTAACTGCTTCAGAGATATGGTTTCACAGGACACAAAATAAACACACTCGACTTGTTTGGTGCACATAGAAGTTGGGGTAAGTATAAGAGACTAAGGATTCCCCAGTTGATATTTATATGGTTTTACAGGAAAATACTTGGCATTCATTGGACAGCCAAAATTGGTAATCTAAACATTATGAAATAGTGTAAGACAGAGACAACTTACGACAAACATTAGAATGAGGCGGTCGTAATTTTGTGTCACGTTATGAGAAATCACAAAGTAGAACATTTTGTTACAATCTGAAAGATTTGTGAAATGACAGATAGAGTAAAAACAGACAGAGAGAAATAGAGAGAGAGAGAGAGAGAGAGAGAGAGA